>JANRMT010062839.1:2721911-2797647 GCA_026402145.1 Polypterus bichir lapradei | reverse complement strand
ACACACACCTATCTACATTATATATATACACACACACACATACATACATACATACATACACACACACACATATATATAATTTGTGTGTGTGTATGTATGTATGTATCTGTGTGTATATATGATGTAAATAGGTATGTATATATATATGTGTGTATATGTAGATATGTATATAGATATGAAGATATGTATGTGTATATATATGTATATATGTATGTATATATATTTATATATATATATATATATATATGTAGACTCAAACCGAATATGACAGCAGCAATCCAAGCTGTGAGAAAACAGTAAAAAGGAGGCGTGTCAGACGTCGTGGTACATTTTCTGATGCAGCTACACGAAAACAACTTCGTGACGCTGCCGCCAAATACACAAAACAATTACTTTGACAATCATGTTACGTTATTTTTAAAATGTTTCCTTTTCTTTTTCATAACTTCTTTAACACACGACTTCGCTGCGATGCGTGGGTATTTTGCTATATATATATATCACAGCGCCACTCATAACAGTGACAAAACAATCACATTGACAATCATGTTACATTATTTTCATAATGTTTCCTTTTCTTTTTCTTTACTTCTTTAACACACTACTTCTCCGCTGCGAAGCGCGGGTATTTTGCTAGTATCCTAATATAGGGTCATGGGGGTCTGCTGGAGCCAATCCCAGCCAACACAGGGCGCAAGGCAAGAACAAATCCCAGGCCCACCGCAGGACACACGCACATCCACACACCAAGCACACACTAGGGACAATTTAGGATCGCCAATGCACCTAACCTGCATGTCTTTGGACTGTGGGAGGAAACTGGAGCACCTGGAAGAAATCCACATACACGTAAACCCCTTATCTGCTATTATAAAAGTGTAGCCCATTTCATGACATCCAGGTTGTGGGATTCGGGGTGGAGTGGTGACGGACATGAGAGGGCTGTATTTGCAGTCATCAATCAATGGCTGTGAATACATCCACTAATCAAGCCATCCAACCATTTACAAACCTGGAAAAAATGTCAGTTTATCACAATTGTAAACGTGTAACTCCGAGAAGATACCATATGCTTCCTAACAAATGATAATGGACAGCAAAGTCAATTGAGCACAAAAATAAAAAAAATGCCACAACGCTGGAAACTAAATTCCTCATTCCCTGCAACTTAGAAAGTATGAGAGGGAGGTGTTAGGTGGAATTTAATCCACAAATATTTACTGCCACTTTCATGCGATTATCAGATATTATCAGTTAAAAGGAAAATAAACACCAATCCAGCCCGGCATGTTTAAACCTGCTTTATTCAACTCCGATTCTTGGGTAGCCATGGGGCTCAATACATATTTGAGAAAGTGACTTTCTGCAGTTACATCTTCTGGTCAAGGGATAGACCATGATGGTATATCCCATAGGCTTATGGGTTCAGTCCCCAACACTAAAGAATTCTGTGACTCAGAATGAACCAATGTCACCTGCCAGTATCTATAGTATGAAAAAAGAAATAACTACAAATTCCAAGGGGTCTTGGGGAAGTGTCTGCGGTCTAAGATGGGCTAGCGTTCCGTCTTATCTTGTGTCCATTTCTGTCAGGTCAGTCTCCAGGTCAGCCACCCAGCCCTATACTGGAATGAACAGGTTTGTAAAAGTTAATGAATGAATAATGTAAAATAAAATTTGGAAATCTCTAGAAAGGACTGGAGTCTCAAATGGGAAAATCACATTTAGTGAGGGATGAACTGGGTAGTCATGATAAAGTACCACAATCATTGTCAAAACACAGTTTGTAAAGATGAGTTGAGATGCACTCAACAGTCTCCTAATCCTGGTGGAGTCCTTTTAAAGAGGAGCAGTGTGAGTGGCAGGGGGCAGGGAGGTAAAGTAGGTCTAGTTAGCTGGGGTCTTCTTTCAGATCAGCGACTGCTCAACTATGGAAGGAGCAGATAAATACAGTATGTGAAATCCCTGGCATCTTCTAAGCCTGTACTGGGATTCTCATGTCTAGTCCTGTCATTCTCAACGATGCACAACTGCATTATAAAGAACCTTGGGATTGTGTTCCTGTAGCTAAGGTCTTTGCCAACAAAAATCATAATCTGTGTATTTTTCCTTATTTGATTGCCAGTTTGTGCTGTAAAATGCCAGCATATTCTTAATGACATATCCAATTTTAAAGAGTTTAAGTGTTCTCTTCCACCCCTTAACACCAGTGTGCTGAAATGTTAATTTAACACATCGGTGCAGCAAAATAAGCTAGTTTTGTATGCAATTTGTGCTGTCCTTAAGGAATTCATCTCCATTAATTCTTGCTCTGTGTTGGATCGATCACTTTTATGTGAAGCTATTAAGGATTTCATTAGGATCAACTCAGTCGCCTTTGATGCTTGTACTGCTTGTGAAAACTTAAATAAGTTTACAGTGCCAGCAAAATTGTGGAGTACAGCTGAGATCTCATCAAAAAAGCTGAAGTAAATGCACTGTTACTCCAGAGCATCTAAAGCACTTCAGTGGAGCACAACATTATGATCATGTTGTGAATGGGAGCCATCTGCTGCAAAACAAATTGTTCTTGACCACTTTATACATTATAGCTGACAGTGGGTGCTTTATTCAGAGCTCCAGTCTCATCTTTATTTTAAGTATTTATATACATAAACAAATTCTTTTTCTCCTACCCAAATTCAAGCTAAAAGTATTATTTTTTTTATTTCATTTGAAGAACTTAACATTCCATACAATTCCATCTGACTTATACAACAAAGAAGATAACATTCCACATTCCATACAATCAAGTTGAACTTAACAAAACAAAATTGAACACCCAGCTGAGAGAAAGACAGGAGAGCCGACAGCATGGCCAGAAATTTAAAGAGAAAAAAAACAGGGAAGGGAGAATGTCCTTTTCCACAGTATAAATCCTTATTCTAAAATGTTATTAATTAGATCTTGTCGCATTGTTAAAAAGTTTTAAACAAGTCCTCTAAGTTAGAATTAGATTTTTTCCAATTTCAAATAGTACAGAACATAAGTTACCCACTGACTTATAAAAGGTGGACTTGGATTCTTCTAGTTAAGCAGGATAAGTCTATGTGCTGATAGTGTGGTATAAGCGATTACAATCAATATGTCCTTCTCCATTTTCAAGCCCATCCAGGAGTCCACCAAACACGGCTGTTAATGGGTTAGGAGTGACTCTGACACCAAGGCTGTCTGATAGGCAAGCTAAGATTTTTGTCCACAGTGATGTTAATGTTAATTTGGCGCACTCAAAAAACATGTAGTCCAGTGAACATGTGGTCACATGTTGAGTCTTGCATTTGATACATTTTGGGCAATTTTAAACAACATAACTGCACTCAATAAAAGATTTTAAGTTGAATGATTGAATGCTTTGTGCATATGGAGCTGGAGCGTATTCTATTCATGGCTGCCTTCCACTCCTGTTCCGAGATATTAAGTGAAAGATTTTTTCCCCAGGCAGACACTAGGATCTTTGAAAGGAAGAAACTTAAATAAGTTTTTATATATTATTGCAGTGCTGTCTGAGTCTTCAAGACTGATCCATAATTCTTCTGGAAAAGAAATGGGTGGAAGGTGTGGGAAATTGGTTAGGTTCCTTTTAGAAAAGTTTCTTAATTGAAAATAATGGAAAAAATATGTTGATGGGAAATTAAATTTGATGTATAATTGTTCATAAGATTTCAAGCCCGAATTAAGACTGTCACAGGCCCCTGTGTGACTTAGCTCCTTAACAGAGAGCTGACCATACTTTTAACAATACATCACCAGGCCACTCTGCCATGTAATACGTGCAGAGACCTAGTGTTAAGGGAAGTTTTCTCCACTTCAGCATACAGACCCCCGGTTATTTTATCAAGTGCTATCCCCTTGGTGATTTCATCACACCAGGCAAAGGTTGTGAGCGGTGCAAAGGCCCATTGCAATAACGCACCCTGAAAGCACTGATGGTTGATCCTCCCATTTCCAAATTAATGGTGCTATGTTTGGATCAATTGGCTTTGCCATCACTGTTAAAACTCATCCATCCATCCATATTCCTTAAAGCACAGGGAGTGCTGAAACTCATCCTGATAACAGATTTGGAGATGTTTGTTGTGCTGGCATTACATGATTATTGAAAGAATGTCTTGTTGTATACTCATCTTCAGTTACACCAAACTCAACAAACCTAATTTAGAATCGGGGGATTTCAAGTCACGTGACATAGTTTGATCTCCACTAGTTGTTCTACTTGTCTGAAAAAGGAACAAAGGGTTTCTGAAATAAACATCCTCCGACCTTTTTAATCCTCTTCCAGGGTGTTGCAGGGCTGATGCATGCCTGAGAATCACAGCGCATAAGGCAGTATACAACTCTAGACAGGATGCCAGTTTCTCTCTGAGTCCACACACACACTTAAAAAGGGTCAATTTGGAAAAGGCAGTTGTAAAGACCGATATGTCTGCCATGTCTCAAGTTCTAATCTTGGGCCTGTATGTGTTTTCCCTGAGGTACTCTGATTTTCTTCCCACTTCTCCAAAAATGTCCAAGTGAGGCTAACTGGCAGTTATAAATGACATCCTTAAATTGTGTGCTTCAATGTACTCTCTAATGGATTGTATCCAGGGCTGTTTTCTTCTTTGCACCCAAGATAAGCTCCAGTGACCCACACCCCAACCCTGAACTGAATTAACCAGGTTTCAGAATGTTATGTTTCTCTGTCCATAGACTAAGCCAGAGCCTAATCAGAGCAGTGCTCTATACACATGGCAGGAGCCAACCTGGGACAGAATGCCACCCATGTACACAGCAACTTTATCTCATCTCAGACAAATTTGGTTACAGTAATCCGTCTGGCACACTCATCTTTGGGTTATTGGAGAAAAATCCACACAAACAAGAAGAATGTGCAAACTAAAGACAATTAAGGACCTAGGTCGGGATTGAAATCAGGTCTTTGAAGCTATGATGTGCCTGTCACTGTGCCACTCTTAGAATAAGCAAGTAGTGATGTGAAGGCCGAAGTTGCATTAAACACTCTCATGACAGAATCATTACCCTTAGTGTGTTCAACAGGTGTAAACTGAAAGCTTCCAATTAAATACTTAAATGCACTCTATAAATATAATATTATCATAGCTATAGAATTTTTATTAAATGCAACACAATAAACTGCATGCTTACTTGAACATTTGTAGCTAATTATTTTTTAGAATACTGTGTAGAAAGTGTGCTTTAAGCTGATATTGACAAAATTCACTGCAAAATAATAGCATTGTAATTGCAATTATTTTAAATCTTCGGAAATATCCACTGCTATAATAAGGCCATCACTTCTCCCTCTCCAACAGTGCTGTTTTATGGTGTAATTGGGTGAGTAAGCAATATGCCCTGGGATTAGAGATAATCAGGGTCGTCTCTCCCAAACGTGACCGAGTAAGCCTGCTGAGCTGTGCATTGCAACTAAAAATACCCTCTCTCAAATCACGGCAGGGATCAAGAGTGGCAGCCTCCACGGGGTGGGGGGGGGGGGGATGTGTGGCAAACAATAAAAAAAAAGCAAACAGCATTCTCTGCGCACACACTAAAATGAATTACCTACTTTATGCCTCTACATTATATATGTGCAAGAGTCAAAAAGAAGCAGGGCAGCAGTCCCAGCTGGAGTGGTGTAGGAATTGTTAAAAGTGACTGACACGTGTGTGATGGCATCATGAACAGCCTGTTCTAAGGCACGTAACAGAGCAAACAGGATTACTGTGGTCTGTCAGATGTAATCAACACTCCACATACAAAATTACACCACCAGGAGAAGTATGAAAATGGGAATTACAGCAGATTGGAAAGAGGCCCATGCATTCTGGGAACAGATGATGATCGGAGTGATGTGGCATTGGCTTTGTGGAGTTTGTGTCTGAGAGTGGAGATGGTTACATTGAAGTTTTGTGAAATGCAGTTGAGTTTTTTCTATTATAGAAGGGGCATTTATTATGAGGCAAATAACGTTGAACCAAAACATGAAAGTGGTGTGGTTTGGTGAAACACACCTTTAAAAGTTCTGGAGAAAAAGTCAATTTGAGAGATTATTGTGATTATAGGATTTTGTTTTGTCTAGTTGTTATTTTTGTGTTTGGTTTCTCTTTTTTCTTAATGTAATTATTTGTTAACATCGTATTTATTTACTGTTTTGTGCTAATTTTTTTTATTGGGGCTGCCAGCATCTTGCCTAGTCTTCATGCTCTACTTATTGCTAACAACACATTATCAATGTTACGACATGACATTATTACCGGCTCAGTAGTTAAGATGGTGACTTGCTGCACCTTGGTGAGTGTCAGCCAGGCTTCTAAAAGACTTTAGGGGGACTGTGATTTTCCCCAAGCATTTCCTGATCACACTTCTAAAAACTTTTCTAGTAGGACAATCTAGATATGATGGGGTGAGTATTGAGAAAGTCGCCCCACCCTTGCACTAACATTTAGAAGCAATTCAGTACTGATTGATAAAATGGAAATGCAAAACAAATGCAGGAGAGGGTGATTGCAGTGGATGTATGGCTTTGTGGTATGTTTGATAAAGGCAATGGTAGGAGCATTCTCTGGTTGTGTGCATTGCCTTAAGTGGCTTCATAAAAAACGTCATTACAGGACAAGCTTAATGTTTCATACATTAACTTCCTGGATTGAGTCCTTGCTGGAATTAAGTAATGAAGACTACAGGGTACTGTCAGATGACACATGGCTGCTGAGCTGAGATTTCTTGTAGAGTTAACTTTAGTTTTGCCTGAACTCTGCAATGAATTTCAGGCTTGGGACCAGAGCTTGTCACACATGATTAGGGCGCTGAATACATTCAAAGTAAAAGTGACACTGTAGACATTCCATTTAAGGAATAGGAGGTAATGAATTCCCCAAAGCAGGGTAAAAAGCTAGAAGAAATCTCAGCTATGGAAACTTTCCATTTTGTGTAATTTTCTGCCCCCCTGAATAAACTGTCAGTGGAATGTAATAGACAGTTAAAGCACACATATGGAGTGGTGACATTCTTCCTAAAGTCTGCCCTTGCCTCTGAGGTGGATGGAGTGAAACTGATTTTCTGAAAAAGAATTGGCTGGCACAGTGATGGCACTAAGGGGCACTAGAAAGAGGAGTGGTCTATGTCACGGTCTATGCAGTAAGAGTAAGACCCACAATGACCGTGAGAACACGTCTCAGTTAGCCAATGTGGGCAATTGGCTGGCACTTGGAGTCAACAGAATCAAGAGAGTTTTTGATTGTTCAGGAAGTGATAGATATGGGGTAGTAATGGAGGAGAGAGGTCTTGGGAAGCTGGCAAGACTTTAGGCCACTAGGTGATAGCAAAACTTCCATGAAAGGTAGTGTGGGAGTAGTATTGCACTTTGATGGTGGTAAATGGCCAAGGGACTGTTTTATAGCACTACCCCTTTAAAGGCAAAGTAGAACTGAGCGTGGGCCTTAGTGACCTGAAAACCCCTGGGCCATGGCTCTTTAGCAATGCCAGTCTGGATTTTAAAGGTTCCCCTTTGCTAATAGACTAGTGACTGAAGTTACTTGGAAGGTGAGCTGGAGTGCGGACTGACTGGCATGAGGAAGTTAAACTAGAGTTATAGCAAAAAATAGTGATATGCAAGTTGAGCAGGAATCGCTTGGTATGGTATTTTCCTCTGGGATTAACAAAGTGTACCAAAAATATCATAAAATCTGAAAGGGGGAAGGCAGCAATTCCTACAATGAAGAGAATTACAAATTGAGAGGATAGGGCCTAAAACTGATGTCGCATTACGCAACTTCCAGTCATGGGGGATGTCAGACTTACGGACTGCAGCTGCTTATCTCATTACCAGACTTTATCAATTTGTATCACTGAAAATCTCTGGACATGTTACACTTAACGATTGCGTGCCGACCTTCCAGGACAGTTGTGCTCGCCCCTTTTTGTGACCTTTTTGAACTTCTGTCCAGAAGCCATGCACTTTGAGGACCCAATTCTGGGCTATCTAGTTAGCAGCTAGAGAACAACCTTTTCATTTTCTTTTATTAGCCTGCTTCTCATAAGCACTGTTAACATCCTTTTCTCTTGATGTATACTTGCCAGCCTGGTCTGTAACAAAAATGAGCAAGGTATTACAGAGATCCTGCGTGTGGTATACGTGTGGCTGTTTCATGACAAGGGCTGATTGGTCTCAGTATGTTAACATCAATCCAGGAACTGTAAGTGTCTGAATATATTGCCGACTGGTTAAAAGCTCAATGTCTGAGATGATGTCCGTCTGGCCTTTATGATTTAAACAACTACACCACACATTTATGGTTTGTGATGAAGGAATTTGATTCTGTAATGTATTTTGTGTTCAGAAACTTCCTCTATGAGTTGTTAATTTTTATCACAGTTTAGTTTTGGCTGTGCAGACTACCATTTTGGGATCCTTCGCATGGCTGTTAACATGGCAAGGAATCCTATAATACACCAGGAATGTGAAATAGGTACTGTCATCCTGGATTATCCGAGATCAGATAAACAAAGTGAAATTTGTTATTCTTAAATTTTGTGACTCTTAGCAATAGCATTTAGCTCTGAAGTTTCTGACTGATTTTTTGCTAGTGTTATGGTTTATAACGATCATCTTGTTGTCTTCTAGTTTTGACCCCTCCTTAGTACTTTGACAACATCTTCTTTCCTGTTTATTTTTCATTACCTTTTTTTTGCTGACCACCTTCCTTAGTCAGTACATACAGGTTTGGTTACCTGTTGTAGGCACGAAGGCCCTGTAGTCTTCTCCTCCTACCCTGCATCACCTTGGGGTGCGTTAATAGTAGTAAAAGACACATGAGTTCACCACCAGCATTGTAGGTTGCACCATTTTCTTTGAAGCACAGTCCTACTGTCATATCTACATATATGAAATCCAACGTCTGTCTGTCCACTTTTCACAAAAGAACTACTTACCGGATTTAGATAATTTTTTTCTATAATTTGCTTAGACATTCTGGTTGATTTTGCAACTTCTCTCATCGCACTAAGTATCATAGTTCGCTTGCTGGAGTGATACGTTTGCGCTAATCCGAGACACAGGCTGTGGGCAGAGGGGAGGGAGAAGTTTGACTTTAGGAATGGGGAGTCAGTCTACCTCTGTGTTTTGGAGCTTAACTTGCCTCCGCTTAGCTAGTGATACCTTTGTGTTTATTGATTTTTAAAGTTTGTCCTGTTTCACTACTATGCGGGTGGAGCCGCTGGGAATGGCTAGTTTATCATAAAACTAAGCCATGAAGGAGCAGAGTCTCTTTTGACTTTTACGGGATTCGAACCAGCAACCTTCTGATTGTCAGTGCAGATCCCTAGCCTCAGAGCCACCACTGTGGCTGGGTCAGCAGCCTCCTGGCATTAGACAAAGCAGGCAGACGAGTGGCTTTTGTGACACATTTCTGTGTAACTTTTAGTTTAAACCCCTTGGATTTAACCAAATTGGACTGTTTTATCAAGTAGCGTTTGTAAGGGTGACCCTACTCCCCTGATTGTTAAATAGTCTGAGGCCCAAGCTTTACCTTCCCCCTTGATTCACTCTCAGGCCTAGACAGAAGGCAGCAGCCGTCTGCCTCTGTCTCTTGCTTTTCTCACACTCTAACCATACCAAGGTTGACTGCACTGATGAATTTAGTTAGTTCCCTTTTCATTTAACCCTCTAGCTCCCAGACAGTGAAACAGAGTTAAACGGGGGCAGGATCATATGGTATTTCACTCATAATTGATTAAGTGTTGGTATTGTATGTGTGTGTATATATATATATATATATATATATATATATAGAGAGAGAGAGAGAGAGAGAGAGAGAGAGTATTCCTAAATGTGCTAAAGTAAAATGAAAGTGATGTGACAGCTGTACATCCTGGATAGATAAGAACAGGGCATCCAATGTGCCCAGGTATCAGGTGGCTCCTTCCTTCTAGCTTTGTATGTCTGAGCTGATAGATCTTCAGTACAACATGGACTCTGGATGGATGCTGATGAAAGGGCAAAGATGAGCCCACATATTTAAGCCAACCTTTGTCTTCCTTACTGTACCCCTTGGATCCATGGGGCATTGTAGTATATTCCCATGGTCTGTCGATGTGCCCCTGGACCAGTCCTGACTAGGCACACTTTATGTTCTTGAACCTTCTACAAATGAGCATTTCATCAATGTCTGTGTCCCTTTCAGCCCCCTAAGCTGTGGTTAATGTGTTATCTCAGATCACCCCAAGTTCCTCTTTTAACTGGTTTTGACCTGTTATGTGGTGACCAAAGCAAGCGGGCAAGTTCTTAGTTGATATTCACTAAACAAGTCACAGTGTAAAAGTCTTCTTCTTAATCATTTCTAGTTCATACCTAATCATTCACATGAATACCATTTACATAGCTTATTGTCAAATATAAAAGATATATTAATTAAAAGGTTTATCTTCATAATGTGGTCACATTCATAATAATATATTTGAAATACATAAGCTAATGACTATCCAACTTTATATAGCTGCTGTAAGTGGATGAAAATGCCTTATTCTTGATGACAATTGCCAAAAATGTTCTTATGTTTCTTTTTCTTTATTTTGTTACCAGTACTTTAAAAACATAATATCATTTTACCAGAAAATTTGTCTTTAAAAATTACATGAGATCAGAGAGCGGGCAGGACACCTCCAAGGTGGAATAGTTACTTAGTGCCCTTTGGCAGGAAATACATGCTGTGTTCACGTGCAATTGGATTTCCAGTGTTCCCACTTGTGATGCCTTCTCACTTCATTACATTCATTTGAATATCCAGTCAGCATTTTGGGAGATTGTTGTTGATTTGTTACTCAGCCTACAAAACAAAGCAATTAGTGATGAGCTCTGGTTTTTTCAAGAAACTGAAAAGCTAAACTAAATGTTTCAAGAGTGTGTAGCATTGTTTCAAATCCAGTTTAACCACTAAAATGCCGTTTATTATATTTTTTATTTTAGATTATGAAATGAGATGAAAGGTCAAAGTTACGTTGCAACTTGGTTATTTGACATTCTGTTGTTTTCTTTGAATTTTTTCCTTGGGTGCTCCCATTTTGAAGGCTGTTCTTGTGGAATTTCCCACTGGGAAACTCGTATTTCTCGTGTGTCCCACAGCAATAGGCCACAAAGGAGGGTTATTATCCTGTGGTTTGTCACAAAAATGAGACATAAACAGATAAAGGTTTGGGGCAGCCACCCGTATAATATGGTATCCTGGCTGGAAAAGTCGTTTCTATCAGATAACCAGCACTGAAGTGCATACAACTGAGTGCAGAACAAGACTGAGGGAAAAGGGAAAAGGGGCAGGCTTTTAAAGGGGAAGATAGGAAGTGAAGTCATAAGGTTCGGGCATGTGTTCTTCATTCATTGGATCGAGCCCGGACGTGACGTCAAGACAGCCAGGTGGAATCTCCCGGGAATGGTCTACAGGAAAGGGAGAAAAAGAGTCAGTGCACTCTGCCACATCCCAGCATGCCTCAGAACTGCCTTCACTCAAGCCCTTTAGCTGCCTCCCATGCGCACGTGTGTGACAGGTTGTACATAATTTGGCAACGCCATCTGTCAGACAATGATCTTGACTCAGTGGTTGCATAATTTCTAACTTTTCACCTGAACTCCCAAAAGCTCATTGGCTGTTTTCTTTTTTAGGCTTTGAGTATCAATAGTCCATTTCATACTCTGATTGGTTCTGAGCTTTATACTGATTTGTCTTTTTGAGAGGTTAACGCAGTTCTGTTTTTTGCTGTATAGAGTTTTCATGCTCTCCCCGTTTGGCTTTCCCTCCACACTCAAATGATATATGTGTGAGGTTGATAGATGACTTTAAACTGGCCAGTTTGAATGTGTGTGTCAGAGTACCCTGTGATAAACTCTCATCCTGCCTTGCACCCCAAGCTGCATAGGTAGGCTTTGAAGTCTCACGACCTTAAACGTTATTTAGTGAATTTATAAATGATGGATAAACGAAGCTCTTTAGAAAGACAAAGTATTCTAGGCATACATTCCCTATTGCTTCTCTCAATGAAGTGTGAGCTTGATTGTAAGAGGCTGTTGGTTAAATGATCCATTTTTGGAGCTGTCATCATTTACACCTCATGTGTTCATCTTTTTATGAACGTGTGAGGACCCATATTGCTCAACATTCTTGCTACATGACAAAAGGCATCAGAGTCGTTTGGAGCAGTGATAGTGCTGCTGCCTCGCAGTAAGGAGATCATTGGTTCACATCCCCGGTCCTCTCTGTGTGGTAGCACTTTGAGTAGAGAGAATAGCACTATATAAATGTGAAGAATTATTATTATTAGTTATGTGATATACAGCAGGTACTGTATTTGTCTGATATATGTAACAGGGTGAACTGTAACATTCATCATTGTTATCATCATCACTGCCTTTGGTGTATTGACCATTTAGTTTTACTTAATTATGTCAGTTACCCTTTTCAGATCCTGTCCTCCACTCTCCATAGTCCTTCGCATGCTTTGGGATGAGACACATACTTTTCATATCATCTAACCCCCACCACTATCCACGTCTCATTTTGTCTTCCTCTTGGCCTCTTCTCCCAGTCATCCTATGACTTTTGCTCTATGTGCACAAACCATGGTACTTTGTTTCCCCTCCGCACAGCAGCAATTCACACCAAGCCTTTTTCTTATTGGAGCATTTGTCTTCCTCTTGCTCCATGACATTCTGCACTTACTTGTAGTCATTCTCATCTCTGTTCTTAATAGCTTTGATTCTTGTTCCACCCTCACCAGTCATGTGTCACTCCTGCTGCCACAGATGCCCCATTAGAAGTCAGATAGTTTGTCTGTGTATAAGTAATGTGCGTTCATCTATTTGCTTAAGTCACTCATTCCAACTCTAGGGATTTGGGGTTTATCTTGCAGCACTAGCCATTTTCATTGATACATTTTACATGTATCTCTACGAGTTTTTCTCCAAGCACATCTCAAAGCTGTGGAAATCAAGTTAAGGCGCGAGTGTGAATGAGCCCTGCGATGGACTGACATGTCACATAAGACTGGTTCACACCCTGCACCGGATGCTGCCAGAGTAGACTTTGGGCTTATGACCCAGAGCTGAATTCAGAATAACTGATGCTGAATGTATGAAAAGTTGAACTTAAAGCGGCAAAAATATTATCCCATTTCTCACATAGGAAATCTGAATACAAGTGAAAATTAAATGGGACACGTCTGCTAGCTCAGGGTAGTAAGACAAATTCATGTGACCAACTGGATTTACTGGTTTAATTGACATATTAATTCAAAGGGATTTATAGATGTGTGTAATGCGAGTTCTGGCAGGTGAAGTGAGTCACTCAGGTTCACACACATACTGTAGTCAGAAGTGACGTTTAACTGGCTGCGTCCTGCTTTAGAGTGTCGCACCCCCGGTAGGAGTCAACATGCAATTACACGAGTATTGCAGATTCTGCACACTTATTGAACTTGTTGAGCACACCAGTTTTCTTTGCCAACATTCACTGGTCAGACATCCTAATATAGTGACCCTTTAATCCGTGCTTACTTTAGGTTGTTTTCAGACTGCAGTGTTGCTCTTTGCTGTCTTGTTGCACAGTTAATTAGAAAAAATGTAGTAATAGCTGTAGAACAGAAGTTACTAAACATACCCCTCCAGATATTAGGAAGTAATGCTCATGTGCAATTGTCATACACTGTAGTTTTGTCCCTCTTACCTCTAAACTCTCAATAGGGACCCTTCATCCAAATCAAAATAAATTACTGAATCAGGCTGACAGTGTGTGGAAACATTCAAACCAATGACTTGGCCTGAGAAGGCGTTATTAAAAATGAATGCTGGCAGTGAGATAGGAAGGTGGCACATTAATTAGCACTGCTGCCTCACTGCTGAGTCCACCTCTGTGTGGAGTCTCTGTTTTCTCCCTGCACCTGTTTTTCTTGGTACTCTTGATTTTTGTTGCATGGCTGCATTGGGGTCCTACATTGGAAGTGATTTGTTGTGTGGTGAGTGCAGCAACACACCGTATCAGTTCATGCACCTAACCTCCTCATCCTCTTCCTTGATTTGTACCCCACATTGGTTGATGGGTGATTTCTGCATTGAGTTGGTGGACTGGCAGACAGCCAGGCTTCGTTTAAGCGAGGCACCCGATATGCTCCAGTTCCTTATAACACAAAAATTGCACTGGACAGGTAAAGTAATAAATGATAATAAGATGCATTAGAGTAACATTTAAAATTTGAGTTTGGAATGCCTCAAAGCATTGATACTGTATCAACCCCGGTTGCGCTTCTTAAACTCAAGCCCATGGAGCACAGGGAGCTTCTGTATTTGCGGACAGCTGAAACATCTTTGAATGAAAGGCGTTGCTATTTGTGTTCCTCTTCTGCTGCCTATTTGTTTGCAAGTTCAATGACCCGTGATTAGCAATCTCTTCAGTGCCTTTTCCGTGGTAATAAGCTACAGTCAGACCTCTAATTCTTCAAGGCTAGAACACACAGCTGTGTTCTCACATGCCAGCGCATGGGGCTTAATTAGAAACAGATCTGGCAAAGCAACGAGTTTTAAAGCTGCATAATTTGACTAATGGTACAGTGCTCCTTTGAAATGGCTAGGATGCTGAGCACGATCTGTGGTACTGCAGGCACTCCTCTCGATGAGCACAATGAAAGTAAAGGCAGAATCGAGGCACGGGTTCTACTGCCTGGAGCGTCTGATGCCAGAGGGCAGCTGGGAGCCTACTGCTGGGACTCTAAGAGCAGAGAGCATGTGTGACAAGAAGTGCTTTTATTTCCCTTTGTTGGATAGGGGGGAGGCATTCACTGATGAATGAAAAGGCCATTTCAGACTACTTTAGATCCATCACGCCAGGTTGGTGGGGGTCAGGGTCTACACTGGCACAAGGCATGCACCAGCGCTAGATGGGCCACTAGTTCACTGCAGACACACACACACACACCCACTGCTATGACTGTACCAACAAAGGGGCCAGTAATTTTGCTTGTTCTTTGAGTTAGTGCTTTCAACCTATGTAATCAGTGTGTATTTTAGTATACTTCAGGGTATGGACAGGTGTGTTGTGGACATGCTGGCCTAAGTCTTCTTCACTGTGTCACATTATCCAATTCTGTATTTCTGCTTGTGCACCCATTTCACATGTGTTTGATCAGATTGAGATTTAGAGACCACAGAGACCATGGCAGGGAGCTGAATCTTCTTTCATTTCTGAACATTGGTTTTTGGATAGGTGGATCACTTGGCACATATTAGTCTATAGCACAAAAGCTTCATACAACTCCTGATCCAAAATACAATGCTAATGTCCAAATGAAGAAGAACTAAGCAGCGTGTTTTCACAGGGAAGAAGAAATCTGGTCAGTAAAGTACATTAAGAGCACAAGAAGATGTCAGTAGAAGACAGGTCACAGCCTAGGAATACAAACATACGTCTGATGAGCGAGCTGTATCTGAATGTGACAAAATATATCCTCAGAGCAGACAGATGAACATTGTAAATTTCAAGCATTGTGGGTGATAATGGACCTCCAGTGAACTGCAGCTCGGAATTCCCTAGCAAAATCTCCATCCAGTCAAAACCCATAACTAGAACTCAACTCCAGTGAGGACTGGTGATGTCAAACGAGTCGGTCATGTGCCTTCATATTTGCCGGTTTTTGTATTTTTTATTGAGCCTCAAACTCCCTAGATGTCCTGTTTTCCAGCACTGTGTGTATTTCACACCTTCAGTTTGCTGGTAAGATGCCAAAATCAAGGCAATGTCTGATTGTGAAAGTGAGAATTCCTTCCACAGCATCAGTGGCTTTTGCCCAGGTTGCTGCCCTCGTCAATTCTGGTCTAACACAGATTCTAATGTTCTAAGTTTCAATTCTGATAGTTTGTGTTCCACTTTTATTTGGGCCCTGATTGCTTTCTTTCATTGTAACATGCTGGTATAGCGAAAAGTTCATTTATTAAAATGGGCTTAACTGTTACAGTGATACTTTATGAACCTCTGTTCACCAGATATGCCTTACATCCCTTGTTTCCTTTATTCATTGGCCGCTGAACATTCCAGCCCTGTTGTGGACTCTAGATGATGTGATGCTTTGACACACGGATGCATGCCTCATATTTCACTCTCTTATGCTAGCAACTTTCTTTTGTTCATCGGACATTGCCACCTGGGTATGGACACCAGACTGATGGATGTCTTATTGCTTTATATATAGAGAGATTATACTGTAACATAATCCAATTCAGGGTTGTGGGGTCTTTTAACATATTGTTTGTTTAATCCAAAAATCTTTAGTTCTATATCATTAGGCTTGTCTATATTTTGATTAGTGTTTAGAGGTTGAGATCTCCCCTAGTGGACTGAAAACTAGGGCTCTACTACTGTTCACATAAGGTTTAAGCTAGCAGTAATGCAGTCATTTGCCATAGTGGTGTAATGATTCTAAACCTAGCTACTGTCTGTGTAGAGCTGGCACCTTCTCACTTGTTTTGTTCGTGTATTTTCTCCTGTGCTTACTTTTCTTTCCACATTCCAAAGCCATTTGGTGTTGGTTAACTAATGACTCTAAATTGCCAGTATGGGAGAAATAGAATGTGCCAGAATATATGCATCATGAAGGCCTGGAATGCCCTACAGGTTTGGTTTCTGCCTCACGTTTGATGCCACAAGGATAGGCTCCGGCTTTCAAAACCTGTTTCTGAAATAAACCTGCTTAGACAATGAATGAAAAAATATTTAACTCTCATACCCTATATTAGAATTAAAAAAGCTTTGTTTTGTAATGTATGTGGTTAAATATACCATAAAAAAAATATTGATTGCTTTGTTACTTCTTCGTCTTCCTGTTTCTAGCTAGCAGGGATCTTTTTCTGTTTCTTCATGTAGGCTTCATTTTGATTTTAATTGTCATCCATGTCAAGATGCCTCACCGCACTTTCAGTTAACAATGTGCAGACACAGGTACAAAATACATCAGTGTCAATCTAAACTGCATGTCTTCAACTGAATGGGAGACCCTTTAAAAAAGAAAAAAAAAAAAACAAGTTTAAAAAGAAGTAGAACAGACTGAGAACAAGACAATTCAGAAGAAAGTATCTGCCCCTGGGTACAAAATGCACTTCTGTCTGCTACATTTCTTCAAAAAAAGGGAAAGTGCTGCTGGCAGTTTTCGACACGCTCACAATCAGAGAGAAGTCTGACAAGTGAAGAGCTTTCGTTCCATTCTGACTGGCAGATGCCATGCAGTGAATCAAACATAGAGATCGAATCAGCAGCCATGTGGTTTTACTTGAAACATTTTATCTACAGCAAGCCCCAGTGCCCTCCATCTTTCTTGTTATCTACCCATGGTATTCGACTTGTTGTATTTATCCCCCTCTTTACTTTTACCCCAATGTTCCTTTACTATTTTTGATATTATACTGTCTATATAGCTAACATTACTTATTGAAAATGTGACGTATTGTTTAATGTAAATATGTAATGAATACACCCAATGTGCTCCAGTTTTAGAGTTGTAGAGAGCAGGAGACCATCCCAGATGGGATTAGTGCAAGTAACGTCCTTTTGTTTTGATATGTCATGTTTGATTTGTGAAAGGCACCTTATAAAATACATTTAAAATGAATTGTGATGCAGTTTAGCGGCAGCACTCACTGTAAATGTTACCAATGTATGGATCGATTGATTACTTTTTAATTTGCTTATGTAAGTGCTCATTAGGGGAGAGTGAGGTCTGAAGTAAGACCTAATTGATTGTTTTATGACAGCACTTGATCAAAGCAATACACAAAAGTGGGATGATTTGTTGATTGGTAATCCACGCATGAGGAGTGTTAATTTTGGAGGTGTGAGGGGAGTGCTGGGGCGCTCATCAGATGAGCCTGCGTGACTGCTTTGTAAAGTCTAGTCAGGGCAGTCTGATCTTTTCTTTAGCTTATCCTCCTATTAATACTGCCCTTTACATAAGGCACTGACCGTGAAGTGAATCTTTAAACAGGTATGGTTGGTTAATAACTAAGTTGTCCAGATATTTTAAATGCTGTGTTGCTTCATTTAGTCTTCTTGACAATTCAAAATTAAACCTTATCTGGAACTTCCACAAATGGCTTGTAATGCCATGCTCTGTCAAAGGCACAATATAAAGCAAAGCTTGTTTGCTTAGTTACACTATATGACTCAATGGCTTGTTCCACATTGCTCCAGCGTTTGTGTGAAGATGTGCCCTCTTGGTTTCTGTCTTGAATGTTCTTCCCTAATGTCCATCAGTGTCCTCAAGTACTGTTCAAAATTAACTACTCATACTAGAACACAAGTAATAGTCTCAGTGAATAAACTGGAGAAATTGTGCTTGAAGAGGGATATTTGTATCCATTCCATTTCTATATAGAACCTATAGGTGGAGATAAATTGAGTAAATCCTTTTTCTTTAAGCTTCAATAAGTGTTGTTTGTTTTTTTTTTTTTTTTTTTTTTTTTTTTTCATTTTGCTTGTTAGAAGAAAAATCCTTTCATCCTCTGATCTCAAATCCAGTTAGCGGCAGCAGCCCCAGCATTTCTAAATGGCTGTTCCTCCCAATTGTGCACACTTCCTGGTTTTCTGTGTCTGCTGCAGATGAAAGATTAGCAAGTTAGAGCTAGATAATCTTGTTTGGTTTTCCTCTTTGCTGTATTATGACAAATTATAGCAGTCTGGAAAGCCTACTTCCTGAGCAGTTTGTAAGTGTGTTATTACATAGCAGGGCCTATAAATTGATTTCCATTGAGCTGCTGCCAGGGCGTTGGGCCTCTAGTTCATTTGAAAGCCAATATAAAGGTCACATCGTGTTTATTTCATAGAGAGTAATTTAGCCAGTCTTGGCATGAAGGGCAGCTGCATATGTGGAGAAATCTCTTGGGCACAAATCCATTGGCAGGGTAGCAGCATGATTTCTTGCTGAAATTGCTGTTGCTGATTTTCAGCTGGGGATAGGTGTCTCAGGCAGTGCCAAGTTTGGAAAAATAAGAAAGAGAGAAAAACTCCACTGTTTTATCAGGATTACAAAATTATATTTGTATTTCCATGCATGGAGTCAGTTTTCAAGAGAAGTGTGTCTCACCTGCACTGTACTCCTCCATTAGAATGTGCGAAATTAGGCTGATGCCCACAAATTAACTTCAACAGTCCAATCACCAAGAGGTAAAGCAGGGTAAGTGTCATTTTTCATGGAGCAAGTGAGGTAACAAGAACGAAATTCTGAAAGTCAGTAGAATAATTGTTAATTTGGGACCAGAAGATGAAACAAGAACAAAATGGAGTACATGCTAGGATCAAAATAAAAGAGAAAAAAACAAAGCCAAGCCAAAAACGTGAGACAAGAATCAGAACTGAAAACTGGAAAGTAAATCATAAAACCAAGATCAAAAATACAGAGAGGTCCACAAGGAGTATTTTAATTTTATTCAAATCACGGATACCTGAACAGCACATAAATGACCTTTTAAAGGACCGTGCTGATGTCATGCATGCACAATCCTGGGGACAACTGGGAGGTTGCCTCAATAACAGGTGACGTGAAAGTCACAAAATTATGCTGGCCATCAGTCTTTAAAATGGTGCTGTGATAAGATGCTAAAAAATGACAACTTAGTCAAGAACAAACAGCCAACTGAATAAATGCCTTAATCAAATCCCTCGACTTCAGGAAACCCAAACCAGCAGCCAAGAATTCCCATAAACCCATCATTAAAGTGTAATAAAAATTACACAAATTAATAAACAACGCCAATCACAATAATATCATTAAATTAATATTCTGAAGACAGATGGGTTTCTAAATATTAGTGTAGCTCTCAAAAACTCCGCTTAAAACCTCCTTTCTCCTGTATCATTCATTATTTCCTCCCTAAATACCACATCTCAGAGGCTAAGCCATTAGACTGTAAAGATCAAGACTGCCATTCAGTCAACACCACTGACTTGTTGGGTGACCCTGACCAATCAGCCATTGTTACAGCCATCAAAAACGGAAATGACTGAGCCTGTGGGTTTCTTTGAGAGTCATGTTTACTGCTATTTAAACCAATCAGCAAGGTACTTTTAGCTTTATATGGTGTGACTAATGTGTGTACATTGTGTTACCACACTACAAAACAGACACGGATGTCCAGTAAGGCCATTCTTGAGCCAAAGGGCTTGTTCTACTCTGCAAGGAGAGGGGAAGTAAAACTCTGTAGCCTTGAACAGAGAAGACTATCTAGGGACCTAACCCAGGTCTTCAGAATTTGTAAAGACATCGATTGAACACAATTATTTCAGTAAAATTATGAATCATATACTTCAGTAGAAATGAAATGGAAGTGCATTGAAGACCCCAAGAAGCATTTGGATCAGTGGAATCACAATTATGATTTCTTTTTTTTTTTTTTACTCAAGTAGGTTGACCTCTATTCTGAGTCACTTTGGATACGTGCGTTTGCTAAGCAAGTACATGTAAATGCAAATATTCCTGTAGTGAAATCAAAGCTGAAACTTTTATGATTAAAAACAATCTTTGTGAGATATTGAGACAGCTCGACTATTTAGCTAACCATATTATCTCAATGGATTTCTATTATGTATGTGGAATTTTATATTCTTTCTGAATCACTTTAGCATTGCATTGATTGCAACATGAGCATGTGAAAGGCCTCTGATACTGCAGTTGAACGCTATTTTTCTTTCTTTCATATTGTCATTCACAGTGATTGTCATGCGTTGTTCTCATTGATTTGGTCATTTAGTCATTGGTATTGCATTCCAGTGACTTCCGTCCATCGTGTTTGCCATCCAAAGCAAGATCAGTCAAAAAAGCAGAGTTAAAATCTGTCTTCCTCATGTAGAGTATGATCAGTATGGCAGCCTGGTAAAGAAACTGTAGCAGTTCACATAACTGCAAGTAAAAAGTGTTTTATTTGGATTTTGTGCAGGAATGACATTGTACCCAAAATGTTATCTTGTTGCTTAAAATCTTCACAGGCATTGTATGTAACTTCAGAGGTTTTTTTAATGCTGCGTTAAAAAAATAAGCCTCTATATTCTTTTAAATACTCTTTGAAACATGGTTCAACACTACACTGTAAACTAAACAGACAAGTATGTATAGAAAATGTCAAATATTTTTCATGTAATATTTCCCTTAAGGTTTTATGTTGATGATGTGCAGACTTAAAGTACATGCAAGACCTGACAATAAAATTACTGGGATGTCGTAATACGTGGAAGCTCTGACTGCAGTAAAAGAGGGCCTCATTGAGAACTGTACTCCAGACAGATGTGCGTGGTGAAGACTTGACAAGCTGATTTACACGGCCTGGTCACTCCTAATACCCACCAGCCAGTGGCAAAAGATGGTCAACTCAAGGCACAAGCGGATTTTGCTCCCCACTTTTAAAAAAAGGTCCATCAGCTCTGCCACTGACTCATGTCAATTTAATTCAGTTCAGTTAATTTCAATTTATTTTGTATACAACATCTTACTGAGTGCAGGTTCCAAGCACTTACACAAATTTACAGCTGTAATGACATTATGGCAAATTGCTAAACCTTTTGACATTAATATACATGAACACTTAAGCAGAGGTAATCACTGTGAGCAGATTAATTTCAAATGTGATTAATTTTAACAAATCCTGGGTCTGCTTGTAGCACAGTGGGTGGTTGTTGCCTCACCGATCCAGCATCCTGGGTTAAAGCCCAGGACATTTTCAGCATAAAGTTTGCACATTCTCCCTGTGTCTACGTGGGCTTTTCTCCAGGTAATCTGGTTTTCCTCTCCTATCCCCAAACACATGAAAGTTCAGTCCATTGGAGATCCAAATTGTGTGAGTGCATGTGACCTGCATTGGGCTGTTTCAGTTTCTGGATTTATTGACGCCAGGCCACGATCCTGAACTGGATTAAGCAGTCTGGAGGATGTCATTTTTGGGATTTAAATAAGTCATGACATTATAAAGTCCATTATAAATAAGATATGGTGATTTTTTTAGATGGGGGCAGAATTGGCTCAAACACAGGAAGCAGAGGGTGATGGTGAGAGGAACCTCATCAGAATTGGCCAATGTTAAGAGTGGTGTTCCACAGGGGTCAGTGCTAGGGCCGCTGCTATTTTTAATATATATAAATGATTTAGATAGGAATACAAGTAACAAGCTGGTTAAGTTTGCAGATGATACCAAGATAGGAGGATTAGCAGATAATTTGGAATCTGTTATATCATTACAGAAGGACTTGGATAGCATACAGGCTTGGGCAGATTTGTGGCAGATGAAATTTAATGTCAGTAAATGTAAAGAGCTGCACATAGGATGTAAAAATGTTAGATTTGAATACACAATGGGCGGTCGGAAAATCGACAGTACACCTTATGAGAAGGATTTAGGAGTCATAGTGGACTCTAAGCTATCAACTTCCCGACAGTGTTCAGAAGCCATTTAGAAGGTTAACAATGTTAGGTTATATAGCACGATCTGTGGAGTACAAGTCTAAGGAGGTTCTGCTCAGCCTTTATAACACACTGGTGAGGCCTCATCTTGAGTCCTGTGTGCAGTTTTGGTCTCCAGGGTACAAAAAGGACATAGCAGCGCTAGAAAAGGTCCAGAGAAGAGCGACTAGGCTGATTCCAGGGCTACAGGGGTTGAATTATGAGGAAAGATTAAAAGAGCTGAGCCTTTACAGTTTAAGCAAAAGAAAATTAAGAGGTGACATGATTGAAGTGTTTAAAATTAGGAAGGGAATTAGTACAGTGGATCGAGACTGTGATTTTAAAATGAGTTCATCAAGAACACGGGGACACAGTTGGAAACTTGTTAAGGGCAAATTTCACACAAACAGAAGGAGGTTTTTCTTTACACAAAGAACGATAGACACTTGGAATAAGCTACCGAGTAGTGTGGTAGACAGTAAGACATTAGGGACTTTTAAAACTCAACTTGATGTTTTCTTGGAGGAAATAAGTGGATAGGACTGGTGAGCTTTGTTGGGCTGAATGGCCTGTTCTCGTCTAGAGTGTTCTTATGTTCTAGGCCTTCAGTTATGCCACCCATAATTAGAATAGTGGGGATTTGGGCACTGTTGGCTCATGCTTTAGGATCACCCATCCCTTACTTTTCAACACCAGTATTAATACTACAAGGAAAAAAAAATAAAAAATCAATTAAAAATATATACTTTTTTATTCATCCACATGTAATAAGAGTAAAAAAATTATCTTTATGTATAATGAAAACACAGGAAGGTAAAAAAAGGAAATAAAATAATAATTTTAGTTATTTTTAATATGATATGCAGTATTTTTCCCCTTTACAAGCCATAAAGTGAGCCAATCCCTAATATATCCAGAGAGCAGTTAGGTAGTGTGGCTTAGTGATGATGGATTGTGGCTGCTAGATCAGTCCTTAGCATGCCACAGATATAACTGAAGAAATATAAAAGCCTTTTTAATGAACTTGTAATGCCCTTTAGCACACTGTTCCCGAAAGAAAGGCGCTGTATACAATTCATTTATTCTTGTTAATGACCAACAGAAGGACCAATCTCTGACAGATATCTATGGATGATCTTGAGGTAATGTATATGCAGTGCTTCCAGTACCATTTGAAGATCCCAAAACTGCAAATCTCCAACAATCAGATATGGAGCAGCACTAACGAGCTTTGTGCTAATTTCAAATCTTATAATTAGTCATTATGTCTTGTGGGTAATCTGAGAAGCAGTAATACCAGTGAGACATGACCTTACAACGATTCCACTTCCCTTTTTGCTCTTTTTGTTCCATCAGATCAACTAGGTGACCCCATTTATAGTGAATAAATGAAGCAAAAAATAATCAATTGTGTACAACTTTGAAAGATAATATGTAAGTAGATTGCTGTTACTGTAATTAGTATTTGGAATGTCTGTCTTGTCATACTTATTAAGATCCTTTAGCACCTTACATCACATCAGCACTGACTGCTGAGAATGTGACATGAGCTGATTTTCCCATTCACTTCATTTTGTTGATTTTTTTATCTTTTGGTAATGGCATATATTTCGTCCCTACAGTTGCACATCAGACAGTGACAGAGCATCAAGCACAAAGATGCCAGCTCGCAAACATATCAGAAACAATGGACAAGTAGACCCCAGATGCATATCCAACGTGTCCCATTAAAATTTCATTTTGTGCTGCCACGGCGGCTGAGCGAGCCTGTTCTGAAATTCACAACTTAGCCATGTCAGGATTGCAGCCACTAATCACCATGTAGATGTCTCTCAAGATTTCTCAAAGGTTTGCTGTGATGTTTCTTAAGAGTGTATGACAGGCAGAAAAGCAGACTTTTTTTTATTTAATAATATACTTTTTTATGCTTTCCGCCCTTACTGCTAACACACTCCTGCTGGGACCGTACTGCAGCCAGCTGTTCTTAAATCTCAGATGCTATTTAACTCGTCAGACGTATATGACATGTATTTGTGCTACTCTGACACAGATTGTTAGCTGTTTCCTGCTTTCAACAGATCTCATTTCATAAGGCCACATTTTCCTTCTGCTAGTAGGGGTACCAAGGACTAACGGAAGCACTACTAGGAGCTTCAACCATTTCAGTATGTGCAGTTACGTCCGCAGCACTACATATGTCAATACACTCTTTGCATTTGTTTGATGTGCATACAGTGTATATGATGCACATCATACATGTGCATACGCTGTGTACCTACTGTGCTTTAGACGTTAGCCTACAGTAGGTGTGTGCGTACAATTGGTCTCTGTATACTGTGCTATGTTTATCTTTATAGTGCGTGTATGTGTAAATATACTGCATATGTCGGTATAGTGAATACGCAGCATACTGCATATACATGTCAATGTATTATCTATACTTACATTGCGTTTATCTGCTCTGTAGTGCTGTACTACAAATATTAATGCACTGTAACAAATTTCCAGACTCTCTTCAAACAGAACATCTATTTAGCTTAGCTCATTAAATTACTTTACATTATTCTGCAGCCTCATACATGAAATTTATATAGGTTGGTGCTAATGAAAAATCTCACCTCAGTTATATCTTTGTATAAATTGTTTTCCTTATTCATACTGCAGAATGAAAAATCAGACTAGACAAAGGTCCAAAAGAGTGCAGTGGAAATTGAGTGTCAAACTGTGGTGCAGTTTAGCCCCAGCCATGTGCACCAGCCTTCACAGTGGTATACTGGGTTTAGTCACTGGAAGGTCTGGGTGACTTTTGTCTGCTTGGTTGTATTGTTTCTCTAATATTTTGGATCTTATTTCCTGAACTGCATGAACTTAAATTTTTTTTTCTCTTCTTTCTTGCCAGCTGGCCTTATTGTATTCTATTTACCTACATTATTTTTCCAGTGTTATTGTCATTCTGGTCTATCCATTATTGAACCAGAATGACAGTAGTATTTTAAGTGTACTATTCTTTTATTGCGTATATATTTTGTATTTACCTTCTTATATAATACGCTACCGTGGCTGTTTGTCTATCCAGAATTTTAAATCACCTGTAGCTCGCAAACCATTTGACCTATTGACCTGAACTTTGGTACACATATACTACGTGACATCTACTATTCGCTTTCAATGTGATGATTGACCTCCAAGGTTATTCCTCTTTTTATTTTTATTTTATTTTATTGTAGAATCAACTGTTGGCAGCGGCCAGCAGAGCGGCCATGTGGCACATGGGTATAGGCGCAGTTCTCATCCCAACCACCTTCGCTGTCACTTCCTCTACCTTTTCATATCTTAAATTATTCTTGAGGCATATTGAAGACTTAAGTGCTAGCTTAAGTGAAAAATTAGGGAAAACATCCTAAGTAATTGCAACACAAGCACTGACTTAATCAGTTTTAACGTAAAAAGATGTCGATGGAAGATGAGAAGCGGGCCACTAGGGTGGAGAAAAAAAGAGCTGCTCAGGAAGCAGCAAGCACATCAACCTCTGAGCAAATGAATGCTAAATGTAAAGAGAAAGAGTTTGAAAGCTATGAATACTCAAGTCAAGTGTATTCACTGCACGTTATTGTGAAGTGCGCCTTTACTGGTATCTTATATTTATAAACAGTTAATTTACTAAAATGAATACTTTGAGTGAAAATCCAATTCGCTGTTCATTTCTGTACCCAATTTATATACCAGCTTGGCATTTTACAAGAACCGGTCCATAAAACACCTTTATGCCACCTAGTACAGAGGATGCCAAAGTTCTATGCTCCATAAAATCCAAAACAATAAAAAACACAATTCCAATTTTTAGATTGCAGCTCATCACTTATTGCTGTTGTACTGACCACCAGGCTCCTCAACTTAAGACTTAGTGTCACCCTCTGCAATTTCATTTGGGACTTCCTAAGCAGCAAACCCAATGTGAGTTGGCAGGATCACTTCTTCCACCCCACAGTGCAGTGTACTGTAGTCCTGCTATACTCCTTGTTCACCTCTGAATGCGTGGCTAGGCACAGCTCCAAGCCCATTAGGAAATTTGCAGATCACAGGCCTGGTCATAAACATTGATGAGACAGGTTACAGAGATGAGAGTTGCCTTTTGACACAGTGGTGACAAGATTACAATCTCACTATTAATGTCTGCAAAACCCAGAAGCTGGTCATAGACTTCAAAAAGTAGTAGGCAATCCACATACCCATCTGTATTGAGGCGGATGCTGTGGAGAGAGGGTTATTGGCTTTAAATTTCTTCTATTAACCTTCACTTATGACCTGAACTGGGCACATCATCAAGACAGCTCACCAACCTGAGGATCTGAGGAAAGCCAGATGTTTCCATGTGTGCTCATCACCTACTGGTACACAGTGGACCCCGTTCTTAAGTCTTATTTAATGTGGTGCTATGATGCTGGTTTGGCTTTGGACCGCATAGCACTGCAGAAGGTGGTGAATTTGAGTTAGACTAAGTGTGGTACACAATTCTGAACACACAGTATATAACGCGTGCAGCATTAAAAAGGCAAACTACGTGTAGGCATATTACTAAAGACCTCGTCCTGCAAAGTCACCTTCTTTCTCCTCTGTTCAGGAGTATTAGGACTTGCACCATTAGGTTCAGGAGCAGTTTTTTTATCCGCAGTTTGTGTGTTTATTTCTTAAATCATCATTTTTGTTTGTGGTATTTCAATAAACCTGAACTTTCTTCTGCCCTTTGTCTGTGTTGTGTTTTTGACCTTCTGCCTGCCTGAATGCTTTTTTTTTTTTTGTATTTTACCTAATCGCTTTGATGCTGCATTACGTCCCTGCTACTTCAATTCATTTGTTCTTGCTACACAATTTAGAAGCCTTGAAATACAAAAAGGCTCTGCTTGTATCAGAACGAGACTGAAGTTATCCATTCATCCCCAGCTACTGATTTACATTAGGCCTTTATTCTCTGCATTAAGGCGACTGCAGGAAAGGAACACATTTTAAAAGGTTTACATTCATTTTGGATATTACTTTTCTTAGCAATTCAAAACAGAAGCAAATCACATACAAATCTGAGGTGAATTGTACCTAGCCCACTCTAAGTACCTTCATCAAATTTATCAGCAAAGTGGCACTTACCTGCAGCTATAACACAGTGCATGAAAAACCACAATATTTAATGGGGACATATAAGGATCATATAATGTGTGGCTAGTTTTAGCCTTCAGATTTTAAACAACAGTCATTGCAGTGTTAAATTGTGTCACTTTTCATTTAATACTTCCAGGTTTAACAGGAAGTCTGGCTTGTAAGAGAGACAGAATCTTTGCCAACTTGCTCCTACTTCTTTCTTTCTCTCTCCATCTCCTACACAGATAACTTTCCCATTTCACTTCTGAAAAAACAATGCATGACAGAGTTTCCCACCACCTCGTTGACCCATATGTTGATCTAATTCTGGTAGATAGATAGATACTATGTAGAAGATAAATATAAAAGGCACTGTATAAAGGATAGATAGTAACTTTAGTAATCCTGGAGGAATTTGCAGGGTTACAGCAGCAGACAAAAAAGGCACAAATACACTGTCAATATAGCAAAAACAATAATAGTCCTACGTAGGCTAACAAGGTACAAATACACATACAGTATAACATGAGTTATTTGTAAACAGATTAACAAAGTGTAAGTATTTAATAAGTGTGAATTAAAAATACCCATAAGCTAAAATTTTACAGAACCGGATGTCACAGTAATTTGGCTCACTATGTTGTTAATGATGTCATTGTCTGTTAAGATGTTTTCTAGGCCAGCTCAGTAGCAGTGAGCACACACAGGACAAGACCACTAAACTGACTGGTGTCTTGTTATACAGTTTAATGGCTGAGGGCAGATGTGACCTCACGCGGTACACCTTAACACAGTCATCTTAGTATGTTAATGAATTTGCTTTTACCGGGTCCAGGACAGTCAGACAGCAGCTTTTTGAGGGACCTCTTGGTCTACCACTTCCTCCAGTGAGTCCAGCATGACTCTGAAGATTGAACTGGCCTTTTGAATCAGTTTATTTAGTCTGTTGACATATCCTGCGATAATACCTGCACTTACCTCAGTACGCTACTGCATAGAAAAATACACTGGCTACAACAGACAGAATATGTCAGGGTGGCCTGCATACACCAAACAACTTTGATCTTCTTAAGAAACAGAGGTGACTATGGCCCTGCTTGTATACAGATGGCCTCCACTCAAGCCTGTTGTTTAGATGCACCTTGAGGTATCTGTGTTCTCACTACATCCATGTATTCACCATCGGTGAGAACTGGGGCCAAAGTGGGCTTGACCTTCCTGAAGTCTCCAACAACTTCCTTTGTCTTACTGTTGTTCAGGTGCAGTTGGTTCATTTTGCACCATTCAACAAAGTCCTCCACTGCTTTCTTGTATTCATTCTCCTGACGACTGCTGATAACACCCAACTAAATGGCTGTGTCATCTGACAATCTCTGTACATTACGTATTTCAGTATTGTATTTAAAGTCTGAGGTGTACAAGGTAGTGGGGAAGAGAGCCAGTACAGTTCCCTGTGGAACCTCTGTGCTACATATGACCACACCAGGTACAGGGTTCTTAAGCCTCACAAACTGTGGTCTGAAACTAAGTAGTTCATTATCAGGACACAGTGGTAAAATCGGCCCTCATTGACTGGAACTTCTCCTCCAGCAGTCGAATGTATGCTGTTGAATTCACTAGAGAAGTTAAAAACAATATCCACATCATGCTAGCCTGTCTCTCTGGGTGAGAGCAAGCTGTATTCAGCAGATGGATGACAGCATTTTCAAGTCCTAAGTGGTCCTGATAGGCAAACTGCAGAGAGTAGTCTGAGAATGTCTTTTTCTTGCTGGTTGCCCACTTTGGCAGCAAGGGTGTCAGGCTCTGCCATCAACCTTATCCTGCTACTCCTGCCTTTCACACTGCCATGTTGAGTTTGTGTCTTTTTCTGGCAGTAGTCTATTAGACTTCCCTCTGCCCATTGCCATCCTGGTGGTGCCCTTAGCCATGACCTCTAGTTGGTCACTGGATACCACTTCACAAAATCTAAAAGGAAACCCCACTGAAAGTGGATCTGAGTTTGTGCGGAATGCATGATGTGTCATTACAAGGCAAAACGATGTCAAAGAAAACAGATTAGTTTATTAATGTATTAAAGGCTTTGAGCGCAGAGAGATAGAGGTTATGTAAGAATAAATTGAATGGGAAGAACATCAGTATGTGGAAAATGTTGAAATTAATTTAAATAAATATTAATATGAGAATAAAAAGGTACTGAACAAAACCTGTTTAAACACAAAATTGACATAAAAATAATGAACATTCAAATCTCTGAGTAAATGCAGCTAAAACAGTGTGTCTACAGTAAAATGTTGATAGAATTACAAAGTTAGATGTTACTGGTGTAGCTTTTAACTCTTATTGGCCTAAATCAGCGCTTCCCGATTGGGGGTGCGTGCGAGCAACTGTTGCTGGGGGTGCCAGAATCCATCGAGGAAGAAAAATGAAAAACATTATTTGTACAAAATCTTAATGTATCTATCCATTCCTAAATAATTAAATGGGCAGGCTATTTTGTATCAGTGCAATACGCTGCTTGTTAAAACGGATGACTTCCGCTCTTACGCGCACTTAGTGCTGTGTAGATATTATGAACTATGGTATCTGTTCAAATTCTATTTAAATTTTAAATATAAGTAATTTTTATTTAGTCGACAGAAATATGTTTGGTAGGAATGTAAGTTAAATGTAGTCATCATTGTACACATTTTTCTTCACCATAGAAATTTAAAGACTAAATTCAACTTACATTCCTACCAAAGATATTTCTGTCGACTAAATAGAACCTACTTATATCCAAATAGAACTTGAAAAGATATATTTTTTCGAATCTGACCGCGCATTTTAGATCGACTTGGCGGTCACTACATCGAGCCCGCATGCTATTGTGCTCTCGCCTGCATGCCTCCAATAAGTCACCGTCGCTGCGCTCTTACTTTTTTACCGTTCATTTAATCATGGCTAGTCGCAAAAAAATTAGAGAATGGAAGGAGGATTACACTGAGTATGGCTTTACCAAAACCATTATTGATGGAGAATAAAGTATCCATTATTCATAAAGCTTCAATTGGTGATCTGTTTTTCTGTGTTAACCTCATATTTTTTCATACTTCTTCTCAAACCAAGGGGGTGAGAAATCGGCCTCATCCGTCACAGGGCGTGCGAGGGTAAAATGAATCAGGAAGTGCTGGCCTAAATGTCCATCCATTTTCTATCTTACACAAGCCACTGCAGGCCTGCAGAGAGGGGGGCGTCTTCAGGCAGAAAGCCATTACAGGGCATTGGCATCAAACTGCTTAAACCAATTCAGGCTTTTGGGGGGCAGGAGCATATCCTGGCAGAACTGGGAACAAGGCAGGGCAACAGTCCATCAAAGGGCCCACTCATGCACACACCCACACAGAAAATGCAATTTAACCAAACATGTCTGTCTTTGGGCAAAATCCACACCGACTGGACACAAAATTTGAACATTGCTTCTATGAGGCAGCAGTTTTAACTACTGATCCCCCATGCCATAACAAGTAAAAATAAATCGGAAATAATATGTATCCTGTATTGAAATAGGGCAGTGTTAATTGGGAGGAAGATGAATTTACTTTTGAAAGGGCAGTAGGGGAAGTTTTCAATATCTTCTTTCATTGGTCAGGTTCACTTGAATGGTCCTTTTTTGAGACCAGCCATCACAGCAGACAGGAGATGTTAAAGAAGGGCTGATCCTGAATGGCTAAAGATTATGTCCCCCGGGGTTTCTTTACTCCAGTATTTGTTTTTGACTATGTATATATAAAAAGACAAAAACAGATATTTATATATACAGCATATAGAGGTAATTGTTAGTGTAATTATTTTGTGCAAAGCACATTGATTTGCATTAAGTGAATGTAATGTGCTTTTTAAATATATTTTTGTTAACATCACTGTTATGTCTCAGACCTCAAAAGTAAAAACTTAAACCAAAATTAATTAAAAAAAACCCTCTTTAAAGAGAATTTGTTAAGTGTTTCTCAACCATTTTGGTGTCACGACCCATTTTTTTCCCATGAAAGTGACATTGTGACCCTCCCGCCATAGGGGGGTATTGGTCCTCCTTGGTGAATCGATCACGATCATCAAAATACCCCCCTTGGTTTTATTTAGCAGGATTGTCAGAGCGGCGACCCACAACCTCTATAAACAATGTGACAGAAAGTAGATGAGAAACACTGATGTGGAATAATATGTTTACTTGAACTAACGTTATTGTTTATAATACTAGGACTGTGTCACTGTTAATTAAGGTGACTCTGGGGACGGGGAGATTTTCGTGGTAAGATTTTCTTCCAAACATGCGAATTAGCTATAAGATAAAAACTAGAGTCATTTTGGAAGAGCACTCATTGTTATTAAACAAGTGTAGTGTCCTATTCGGTTATCAGTTTCATCCTCCTATCTTACCCAAACGTCCAGTTGCAAATCCGCATAATTGATATCGATATAGCGAGCTAACGGAGCTTAACTGAGCAACTTCAGCATCAGTCCTTAAACAATGTAAAACAAAAGAAAGTTGTGGAATCCTTTATACAGCATGATACAACCCGTTTCCTTTATAATTTAAGATTGTTTTTATTTCAGCGAAAAAAAAACAGCCGCTTCGCATACCACGCAATTTGCTGGCGTGCTCTCCCGTTACTTTAGCTGACGACCACAATATGCGGCTGTGCGTGCGCCCAAGTTGGCTTTGCAGCAGGTTACCGCCCCGTCCAGGGTTGATTTCCACTTTATGGCCCGCACTGCTGGTTCCTCTCCTTGAACTTTTGATGGGGGAAACAAATTAATGAAATTGATACATAGAAATAATCCTAGCATTTTTAATGATCCCAATTTGATTGGATTTGCAGTGTCAATGGAGACATTAGTTTGATACGGGCCACTGACGACATTGCGATATTCTCTGGTATTTTGCATAACCTGATTCTTGTCTTCCACTGGTGTATATTATGTCCCCATGACGGCCGGTTCCTGCCAATTAGTTGACGCAGGTGAACTGTACTAAAACACGGACTTTGACGGTAAACCACTTAAAGTGTAATAATACATTTAGAATTGTATGCCAACTACTTTATCATACATAGGTGATTGCAATGCTTTTCAAACTTTATTTTATCTCATTGTATGTTTTTTTTTTTGACGTGATCAGTTTGTTTTGTATGAGAGTGAGGTAATTGTGGTTGTTCAAGGGAATCCATACACCTAATGTATTCTGTCATTTACTAAATTGCGAAGGGGGGTGGGGGAGAGCAGTAAAGGCGCCAGTTACAAAAACTAGTCCGCCGCACGGCCCACTCCTACACTTACTGGACATACCAGGACGTCTTTGTTATGCAGGAGGAAATACTAAATGAAGCGAACACAGAAGAAGCCGGTGTGGAGCCTTGAGTTTACTCTAAACCTCTCGGTTTACTTAACCAGTAACCTCTGTGACACTTTGCTTTACGGAATCACTACGTTAACATGTGTTGCAATGAGTAAAGCCGTGCAACGAGTACCTAGATGGTTGAGACACAATTACCGCGTCTGATGACAATCGATAAACTGTGGTGCACACCTAATCAAAAGGGGGACACTTCTAAAAGAACTAATGCCCACTGAGGCACCAGGACTAGTCGCACACATCCACTCTTGTGACCAAGTAGATTCTCGGGGCATCCGATCGCCTGGTTGCCCGTAGATTCTCTTAATCCTGGTGTTCCAAACTGCTCATGGTCTCCTTCACCTCCTGTCACTCGCTACCCCAGACAGTGCTCCTTAGAATACCATGGAACAGACGGATTGCTTGTAGAGATTTTGCTGTCCATCTGGTTGCAGTTGGACTGTAAATTCTTGTACGTCTTCTGCAGAGAACACTTGGTTGACTGGGCCCACACGATCAGCAGGTGCTTTTTATACTGTTCGCTACACCCATGTTAATTAAGCAGCTTGTACTGAAAATAGTTCAGCTGCGCTACACCGTACTGTATTGATTTAACAGTTGATGGAAACCTGTGAGATTATGGGTTCTTTAACAGACCACATCTGTTTTGAAACAGAAGAGGCGTCACACAGAAATTAAGTGTGTAGTAAAACTACGTCGTCGGTTTATAAACATACACGTTTATACTGAAATCGACGGCATTAAACTTGGTGAGTCCAGAGTCTAGACTGGTGGGTGCTGGTTATACTCAGACCCATACGCCGCCTCCTCAGTAACATGAATGTGTCACGTGTTCTGTACTGCGAATCTTATTTGTGCTTCTGCGACGCGCCAAAATGTATTTGTGATCTCGCGAGAATCGCGCGGATGTCAAACGAGAAATGAACATAAGTCGTTATATAAAAGTACAGTAAAGGTAAACAAACAGTAAACTTGGGAAGAGTTATGTTTTTGGAAAGTCAGACTATTGCATGATAACAGAATTTATTAACAGCTAAATTCATAGCACGGGCCTGTAATTCAAAATGTAATATTGAGCCGTGGTTCAAGGTTCTGTTTTGGTGAAAACGCCATCTTTCGGTGGACATCGAAACTCAACCCTGTGGTTCGCTTCAAGGCAAGTTTAATTCCACATACTATATACTAAACGTAGCACCTGAATCCAGTAATAAATAAATAAATAAATATATTTTAATAAATAAAACTAATTTTCCAGTGTGTGGAATGTACAATAGGCTGTCGTTTTGAATTGAATTTGCTGCCCTTGCTTGGTGGCTTCATTTTATTAATATTTTTTTTATCCATACAGTTTTCTTTATATTAGTTGTATAATTAATGGCGGTTTTGTTTTGTTACAGTTATAACTCCCTGACCTTGACCATACTTAGAGTTAAGGTGTAAAGACACCGTCTGGTAAAAAAAAAAAAAAACTTGTTTGGAAATTGAACAATTGGGTTCTTTCACTGAGTTTTTCATTTCCATGTAAAGTTCTCCATATTGTGTCGAGTCAGCAGGAGACTCTGAAGTTGCTTTTGTGAAGTGGACTCTGTACTGTACCTGAGGCTGCTGCTCCTGCGCGATGTCATTCAGCGTCCTTCACGACATGGCGAGCACAATGAATTGTTACTCTTGATGCTAACTTTCTCTTTGGTCTTGTAGTAAACCCTTCGCCTATGAACAGTAAAGAAATACTGCACCCACAAATGATTTTGTTTTGTATGTTTTTGTATGTTTTACCATAAAAAAAAACGAATCACATGTTTTCATAAATAATAAAGATAAAGGAGTTTATTATACAGTTCAAGCCTTTAGTGACCAATGCTGTACAGTGGCCAGCGACAAGAAAAACGTCAATGGAAAGCGAACATTCTTGACGGTACTCGCATTGCGTAATCCACGTGCCTAACATTCAGCCGTGCGCTCTTTGCTGGGATGTTATTAAAGCAATACAAACAGGAAACGCTTCCGAATCAGAGGTCATACTCTCCCCCTCTTTTGAGATTTTGTTTTATATCAATCGCCATTGGCCAGTGTTAACATTATTTAGCTTTTTTTTAAATCTTCATTCTCCATTAAAACCCGATTGTAAGAAATTTTCTCAACCATCACTAGAAAACACGAGGTAAGAAACATATAAAACTATTTTTGGGTGGAGTATTCCTTTAAACATCTCTTACTATCCACTGTTTTAAAGACAACTTATAGTGTGGTTTTGCAATGCAAAAGTGACAATTTATTTTTTAGTATAATATTCTGAAATGGAGTACTAAACGATAGTTAGTAAATTTGCTAAATTCCCACTGTAACTATTTACTGTATAACAATCAGTAATTGACATTTTGTCCTGTTTAAATACATGGCTAGTGCTAGTAGGATCATGTGGAAACTGGAGCAATAATGAAGGCACATACAACCACTCATACTTGTTTTTCATATGATGGTAAGCAGTAAGGGTGGGTTGGACATGATCTTCAGCTATGCAGTTAACTTAACTCTAGGTGGTGTCCCTCACCATCGGCACACAAGGGCATGACTTTGACTCTGTGCTCAGCTACCATCATCTTTATAATGGTTTTTATGGTCTGCTGCTAAGGGTCTTTAAACTGCGCTCTTGCATTGAGTTAACTACGTAATGCCAGTGAAGCTGCTGAAGCAAATAGCAAATGGCATTTTAAGCTGGTGTATGGAATTTTTTTGTAATGGACCTTTCAAGAGCATACTGTAACAAATAAAAAAAACTAACACAGTTGCCTGAAATATCACAGAAGATTTTGCTTGTTTGATATGTTGGAGCATCACTGTGAAACATATCCGGAGTCCTGAAAATTCTAAGGGAGCTGTAATGATAACGTTAATGATTTGTCAAGATAACATTTCCTTGCAGAAGCTCATCAGTCATAGCCGTCACTCAAAAGCCAATTGCAGATTGCCCTCAAGCAACAGCGGGTGCTGGATGAAATTGTTCAAAAAAGTAATTTGACGCCTGTACCGTTGAAGTGCAAATTAAAAAGAAGCACTAGGCTCATTTTATAAAATATACACTCTCCACCTTGAGAAAATAAAAGAAGAGAAGGCATTTGTCAATGGGGATTGAAATATTGGCACAGGCAGCACTAACTTCAGTGTCTGTGAGTTTTTGACAGTTAGTGAAACAAATGATGGCAGCCCTGCTGAATGTTGTCGGTGGGTTTTCCTTCGTCTAAGGTAGAATGATTTGCAAAACCGCTTCAAAGAAGTCCATTTAGTGAAACTGAAATTAAAATAGTTATCTGTCTTTTGCCTAGCAGAATACAAATGAACTTGATTAAAACATCCTTTTTGTTGCTTCACAATGACATTATATTTGACTTTTATGATTATTCCAAATGCAATAAAGGTAGTCTTTCATTGCACTGTTGCAAAGTGTCACTGTAGAGAGTGTCCATCCCTCGCTATTTTCCCTTCCATTTCTTTCGATATATTCATTGTACATACTGAATGCATGCTGGTGTAAATGGAACCAACTCAGATAGATGGTGAACTGATGGTTCTTTTGTCTTTAACAAATTGTGAAGTAATTCTTAAGTCCATTTAACTGTGAATTTAACAGCAGTACAGATAGTGTTTTTACATATTGATTTAAGTTTATATTTTTGTCTGATGTAAAAGTAATTTAAGGTAGTGTTGTAGAATATTGCTACAGATCTTTTTAGCCTGCTATCTCAGAAATTGTATGGTCTCCCTAGTAATGGCCAGAGTAAAATCATTTAAGGGGTCCCAGGCAGTAGTAGGGAATTCAGATGATATTTACAACGTTTACATGATTTTACTAGTCTGAGCTCATGAACATTTTCAGTTTATTTGGTACCTTGTCATTTAAAAAATAGGAAATAATGTTTTTGGAGTATGGATTGACAGACATTATGTAGCACACATCAATTATTGGTATAGACACAGAATTTGAAAATTTTTCCATCTACATCTGCATCCTCGTGGCTTCAAGCCAATAGTTATTAGGACAGACAGGACATAAGACAGTTGGTTTGAATGCCTGATGTTTATACTGTAATTATTGTAAAATGCCCAAACCAGTATACTGTTTATACCTGATTTCTGTTGATTCCAAAGCTGAACAAAGTACAAAAGATATATTATTAAATTAAAAAATGTAATCAATGTTGAAACTGAATAATAATGTTCAATGTACTGGCAACAATGAGCTTATCATATCTGTTTTTGGCAGGTTATAAAGTTGTTCTTGGTTGAGGTCTGTGTGTGTCCGGCAAATCTTTTAGCAATGAGTAGAAATTTCATTTTGTACAGGTATATACTTTGACTATGAAGCTGGAAATTGAAGGTGTGATGATGAATATTGTTAGTGCGTATGCACCGCAAGTTGGGCGTGAAAGAAGATTTTTGGAGTGAGTCGCACTAATCCAAGACAGGCTGCAGGGCGAGGGAAGGTGGGAAGCATGAAGTCAGGAGTGAATAAAGACAAAGATCGCAAAGTCACAATGGTCAGGTTTTTTTTCAATTAAAATAACAATAATGAAACGGAAACAGCATACAATTAAAATGACATAACATTTTCAAGAACAAGCCCACCACCAGCAAAAAAAAAAAAAAAAAAAATTTGCACCAGCACTATTAACATTTTCTTATTAAAAAGCTGTATAGTTAAACAAACCTGAGCAAACCAGACAGAAGGGGCAGCCTGGGTAAGGAGAATCCCAAGGTGGATGACAGGAGTTAATGTGCTGTGGTGCAACTGAGCGTTGTGAGCCGAGGATTCACCTTCAGGATAGAAGATTGTAACAAGCTGGCCACAGGTTGGTAGTCTTTGATCATCATCATTATGGATTTATCTTTCATAGTATTTATCTGTTATTGTTTGGTGTCAATAAATAGCTTCCTCATCAGGGGTGAGTGAAACTTTATGATAATTTTACTAGACTTGTACTGTGTAAGTTGTAGTTGCAAGAAAAGACAATTTCAATTTTAATGAATTATTTTTATGACAATCGTCTACAAACATTTCATTGTCATGATGGGCCAAGCCTTTAGGCTGATTTATTGTGTATAAGGAGTATCGGCAATCTTTGAAATGGGAGACAGGGGACAAGAGAAATTAAAAAGTGGGGGAAAAGTGTAGGACAACTCTACATGTTTTAAAAACTGGCCCCAGCTGCAGTTTAAAAAGAAAAAAAAAGAAAGAAGGGGTGGAGTTTAGAAGATCTGGACAGTGGCAGCTGGTATGTTCAAGCCCCAAGTAGATGGAGCATCTACCAGTGCAAAGGGCCTCACTTTGGAAGGTTGGATGGTGGGAGTGGTAAATTAGACAGGATGACAGGTTGGAGGGAAGAGTCAATCTAGCTCCAGATTGGGCAGGAGGAATTTTGAGTTGCTAAACAAAATTGGTTAGAAGAGTGTAATGCGCCATGCACTTCCTGGTATCTGAAATTACGGATAATTCTCTTGAGATTTTTCTTGCAAATTTGTTTTGCTTAGTGTTTCCAGGATAAAGAACTTTGTCAGCATCATTTGACTTTAATTGAGGGTTTTGTTTTGGCTTTGACAACATTATGTTTTTAATCTTCTGGTACTAAACCCTGCTTGATTGTTTTGACTGCATCTCATCTTCTGGTCTCGTTCCAGTAAATCGGCCTTCTCCCATTATCTGTAGAGTAAAACTTTCTCCAATATGTTATGCACTTCCTCTAAAAAGTATTAAAGATTATCTTTTTGTCACTCACTTTTATTAATGCTTGATGCCTTAGGGTGTCATTAATAATGAGAACAGCTAGGGTTATTCATGTGTTGCAGTAATAAGTTGAGCAGCACATGTTATTGAAAGGTCTCAATACCTGTCGTGCTGAGAGAGACACAAAAGGGGTTTTAAACTTAAGTCAGTTTAATTATTGGTTTGGTATCTGCACCACACACATCTTTCAGCTTTCTGTATTGTTTTGTCTTCACAGATCTCATAGTGTTGCATATTTTGCTTTAAGGTCACTGTCTAAGATTTTAGTTTTTCCATATCATTGTACACAGGTTATCTGTGATATTTGTTTGCTGCCCCGTTTTTAATTTTTTATAGTACTTTTCATAGGATGTCTGTGAAGATTCTCAGTCATCCAATTGAAATTATCTGGTAGTTGAGTCATGGCAACTGGACCTCTTTCTTTCTGACAAAGCTGCTTGGATGAGCAATGAAACATATCTACCTAACAAGAAAGAAGTCCAGTTGCCATGACTCATCTACCAGATGTTTTCATAGGATGCTTCTTTATAAGGTGACTTATGTTTTAGTTCTTCTACTTCATACATTACTGCCTAAATGTATGCATATTTTATTTTTTATTTTTGTTATTTTTTTGCATTATTATTTTTCTTATTATGTGTGTTTCTTTAAATGTTACTGCTCCTGAGCCCTGCCTCTGGCTATTTAAATCCCAGAGGAAAGAAACTTGTGCAGTGTTTTCATGAAAGTTATTGGAACTTTAAGTATTGGAATTTCTTTACCTTTCTGCGGATCTTTATCATTTTTGGTACTGTTTTTGCACCTTTTGTTATTTCTTTTTGTTTAAATATGTTGCTTTCAATTATAAAGTGTTCTTTTTGCCTTTTGGTCATAAACCTGAGTTTTACATTGTTTCTCCCTGTGATGCATTTTGCATTTTAATCCACTTTCAGTTTTGGGCCTAGACATAGCGAATCGGTTGGTACTTGGGAGTTAGCTGGACTTGGTGAACCTTTTCTTTGCTGGCCTAAGAAGGTCCTGGCCTTCTTATGAAGCTTCATTTGGAATCCTCATCCACATTTTGTCATTTTTGAGATTCTTTTTCATAACAACACTATGATAAAATTAGTCATTAACAAATCTTTTTTGTATAAAACATAGTATTATTTTAACACTAGTACAAAAAGGCCATCTGTTGCATTATAGTTTAGGTAATCTTCTTAACCTTATAAGTCTTAAAGTCAGACATGCGTTTGACAGTCAGACTTACTAAAATTACCACGCTTCCATTTTAAATGAAGTACAAGGGGTGTCAATGTGCTTTATTGAAAAAAATATACATCACTGTGATTGTTGTTTGCTGTGTTTTTAAACATTTGAGCTTCTTCCACTGACGTACAAAAGATAACTAATTTATTTTGTCTCCCTTCTGCCACACACTCCTAAAGACAAAAGGGATTTTTTTCAAGTGTGCACTTTTTATCATAGTGTTGTTGGACTACTGGGTTACCCATGCCCATGTTTTCAGATTCACAGTTGGGTGTTTTATATACCTCAGATCATAACTAGTGAAATAAATGCATATTGGAAAGGAGATACTAAGTTAATGTGGCTGCTTCTTAGTTACTTAAGGCTTGCAAATGGGATAGCAGGCTGGTTGCTGCTTGTGCTGATCGACACATTTATTAAACAGAAGATGCTGATGGAGAGGTGTGAAGGAGTTTAAGGTGACCCAGGATTACGAGTTTTATTGTAGGCTTCAGGGATTCTATTTTTAATAAATCACAAAATAAAAGAATGCCTTCAGGCAAAGTCTCTAGAAGAACAATGCATAGTGGCACAGTTGGCAGTACTACAGAATCACAGCTCCATTATAATGGATGACGGTTTAGGTATAGTTTGGATGATCTCCTCTTGTCTGCTTTGGGTTTTCAGTTGTTTTGCTTGTGTCATCCAATATATCTGAGATGTGTACATGATACGTTAACTGACAAGTTTTATATTGTCTGTAGAAGTTTAACTTTTAGTCCAAGGTTATTTTCAACGTCACATATTTAACCCAATGCTTGTTTCAGCTTTTAGTCTATATCGTAAAAGCTTATTTAAAAATTGAACAGAACAAAACTTCAAAAAAGATTTTTTTTTTTAAATTAATGTGCTTATTTGCAAATTATACAGTGTAATGTACAAATATGTCTATTGTTTCTTAATTACTTAAAGTATTCAGCCTTGCAAATGATTGATTTCTGAGGTATTTATCTATTATTGAAATCTACAGAATCTAGTTGATATGTTAATCCAGTATCTCAGTTTTCACTGAGTGCTGGTAGTAATGCTGTATTTCATTTGAAGTGGGAAGTTGAAATTTTCAAGTTCCTAGTTGAAATTTTTAACTGGAACACCCCTTTAGGTTGTATTTCCAACTCAGATTCTAATGGCTGGTCTGTCAAGTCCAAGTTTGTCCAACTACAGATAATGAACTCAGTCCAAAATGGAGATGTACACCTGAAACGTTAGTGAAAGCTGTAGTATTTAGCACTTCTGTCTATTTGTGTCTCATTAAATCAGTTGTACACATAGTACTGTCCAGCTTCTATCTGAGAACATGTTACTACGGTGTTTGGATGAGCAAAATTCCACATAATGTGTTGTTATCAACTGCTTTTTATTCCGATAGAGCAAGCACAACAAAGGTTTTCCGGGATGCATCCTTATTGTTTTTCTGAATACTTTACTGTAATGTGGTCAGCTCAGGTGTATCTTCAAACTTACTTTGTTTAAACATAAGTTAACCTACTTTTTGTGACATTCAACAACATTATGTCAGTTGTATTAGAAATACATGTATGTGTAAAGCCTATAAACATATTTATCTTCCGTAAAATCAACTTACTTTAGCCGTGAAATTGAACATTTTCCCAAAAATAATTTTGTAAAGCTTAAAAACATAATTAATTTTGAAGTCCACTGAATGTGGTGGATAATGGCATAATACACAAAATAATTTCTATGAATGGTTCATGTTGAATTCTATTTCTTAATGTCAAACAAAAGACATGTAAGTCAGTCCAACTTGAAAGGGTTTCATAAAGAATGAGCAAAGTCGATTAAAGCCAACTGTTCAATTGCAGTGTGATGTTTTATATGGATTCCATATTCCAGGTGAGGCTAAATGAGTATTTGACAGTCGAGATATGAGCTTTATTAGGCATGGCTTGATAGAGGAAAAGGTGCAATCTGTGTCAAAGTTTGCTAAAGATGAGTAACAATACTGTGAAAGCATGAAAAACCACTGGACGCTGGAACTGGCAGCTGCATCAAGTCACTAGCTTTCTAGAATATCACCATAATGACACCTTGAACAGTTCAGTTACTACTAAACAAAATTCATCCCACTCCTATTATGTCTTGAGACTTGATGTCTTAAGGTGCATTTGTTTGTAATCTTGTGGAATGGTTGCAAATGAACATTCATGTTGTGTTTAGTGAACAGTGCTTTACACCTTGCTGGTTAACAATGGATCCTCTTATTACCCAATACCCTGTCTGTCTTACTGGCTTTAGCTGAATTGAAAGGTCCTTCATGTTATACTGTGTTTTTGAATTAATTGAGAAATCTCCACTTTTCTCTGTGACATTTTGGCAGGAGGGCCACTCCTAACGAGAATAAATACTGCTCCAAATCTTGTCCATTTGGCCATTGCGGCTCTGAATAGGGTTAAATAAAACTTGCATAGCTGTAGAAATGGCCTTGCAGTTTTTTCCAGACTGGTGTACGTTAACCCTTTTTCTTGTGTTATTCTGGATTTTGTGTTTATGATTGAAGTATAATCTTGTTATTAAATTTGTATACAGATAACCATTCTAATCGTAGGTTTAGATTTAAACACACTTGCAATGGGCAGGACTGGTCTAAATAAAACCTGATTGTTAGCTAGAGTAGGTGCAATGTTGCTGTGCAGTTGTTAGTCATACAGCTTCAGTGATACAGCAGCGCAGGTCTGACAGGCTGTTTTCTATGTGGTACTCTGTCCAAGGTTGTTTTCCACATTACACCCAGTGTTGCCAGGATAGGCCCCAGTCCCAGTGAGCCAGAAGTTAATACATGAGCTTTGAGAACGTATGAATTTAACCCAGAAAATTCACACAGTTAAATCTAATTATCCATTTGTTTAAATTTTTTTTCATTAGGAGGCAGTATACTAAAACCTAAGAGTGTAATCACCTTGCACGTTTATTTCTGTATAACAGTGCTTCTTAAACTCTGGGTTGTGGACATGTTTGTGATAAGTTGCCTCATGATTGTGTAGTGAAATTGGCCAAGTTCATACAAACATGACATCTGTCTTGAGTGATGTGTCTCTCTCTGTTTGTGTACTTTATATTGTGATAGTATGCAAAACAGAATCACTGATGGCATCATACAGAGCTTTGTTCTCTTCTATGAAAATATAAAAAAAATATATTATCTATGAGACCACCTTTCATCTCACAGTCAGTGGAACAGTCTAACAGAGATGACTGACAACTGAAAACGCTCATAAGAATAGGGGTGAGAAGACAGAGTGACACAAGTGAAGGAACCGCAGCATTAGCTTAAAACATCGAAAATAACTGGTGCGGTACAAGACTGTGACAATGTTTGGGGTGTTGTGAAAGGTTAGTGAATAGCATGGGGGTATATATAGTAAGTTGTAAAATAAAACCCGATTCATTGGTCGTAATTAGTTGTGATTCACTGTTACGGCATACGTTGAATCTAAATCTGTAGAATAAGTACAAAGAAGATTACTATGCTTTGGTAAGGGAGAATTTCTTTTTGTAACACTGTTTCAAAGTGATTTGATACTTTTCAGTCTACCAGTAGTGTGAACAATGTGTTTGTTGGACCACTGAGAACTGTACGGGCACTAGAAAATATTGAAAGTTTGAGAAAAAAACTGTAGACATTCAGCATGATATCATTCAATACAACTGCACGTTTCAAACTGGATTGTTCACTGAATTATTCATTTATTTAGATTTATTATTTCACCCTATTAAAACAAGTATTGCATACATTTTAAAGAAATAATTTTGCTGCTTTCTTTACTCAGTTTTTTGAACTGTTAAATGAAAACCCCAATACGCTGCCTGATTTGCTAATGTATTTATATAAGTGTAATTTGAAAGTTGGAGCTCATTTGAAAAATGCCATTAAAATACTGTATGTTGTTTGAGACAAGGTAAGCTGCATCAGTTAATTATTTTTTGCCCACTTTATTCCTTATCTGGCACTATGAATCAAGTGACTAAGTGACGATTCACACTGCCCTTTCAAAATCAAAACGATATCCTTACACTGCACCCATTAGCTTTAGTAAAGCTTACATCAAGCATTTATACTGAGAGTGACATACCTTGGATGTTTATTCCCTGTTTTAAATGGTAATTATTTTCTTAACATTACATTTTGTTTCCACTATTCTGTTTTAGTAATATTTATGTGAGAAACATTCTTTAAAAAAAAAAAAAAAAAAAAAAGTTTACGTTTTTTTACTATACAGACGTTGTTTGTCAAGGTATTATTTAGCTGCCATTATAATGGTAATCCAATTTTTGGATCACAGTATTGTACCAATTTTCTTACTTGGCTCTCAGATGAAGAAGTTTAAGAAACCCTGTTGTATGGTATTCTTTTTGCGTAATTATATTAAATAAAATTTATTAATCCCAAGGAGAAATTTAGATGCTTACACAAATATAAACAACAACAATATTTATTTATATAGCACATTTTCATACAAATGATAGCTCAAAGTGCTTTACAGGATGAAGAAAGAGAAAAAGGCAAAATATAAAAATAAAATTAGGCAATACTAATTAACATAGAATAAAACTAAAGTCCGATGGCCAGGGAGGACAAAAAAAAAACCAAAATCTGCAGGGCTCCCAGGCCACAAGACCGCCCATCCCCGAATAGCCATTCTGCCTAACATAAATATAAAATAAATGATCTAATCCATATCCAATGATAAAAAACCAAGTTGCAGACTCAAAGGACAAATATTACAGTTAGTCAAGAAATAGATAAATAAATTATAAATAAATGTTTATTGTGGAGAAATAGGAAAATTAACATAAAGTATAAGCATTAAGTCTGGAACATCAGGAGGAAGCATTGAATTGCCTAATACTAGCTGGCAGAAAAGACCCCTAGAGGTGTTTCTTAACACAGCGTGGAGGTAGGAGTCTATGGCTAAAAGTGCTCCTAGAGGACACCTCCTGGAGGGTATTTTCTTTATGACAGCTTCCAGTTTTGCCAACACTTCTTTGTGTCCAGTGTTTGCTCTGTGACAGAGCAGGCTTGCCTGATAAGTTTGTTCAGGCATTGTTTGTCTTTTGAACTCATTTTACTTCTCAAGAAGACCATAAATTGGAGCAGTATACTGAGACTGGTAAAACATTTCCAGCAGCTTTCTGCATACATCATAAGACAATGGTCACCTCAGAAAGTATGTCATGCTCTGGCCCTTTTTTTTTACAGTGCCTCTTGTTGTCAGACCAGTCCAGTTTGCTATTTATGTGAAGCACTAGGTAATTGTAGTTCTGAACCACTTCCACATGCTCACCCTGAATGGGGCCTCATTTTAGAAGCTCTTTGGCATGCCAGAAATGTACCACCGACTCTTTTTGTCTTGCTGATGTTGAGCTGCAGGTGGTTTTGCCTACTCCTTAAGACAAAGTCCTCTCCAAGCCTCCTGTACTCTGACTTATCTTTATTATTAATACAGCCGATAATGGAGGAGTCATCTAAGCATTTCTACAGATGGCAAGCACTGATATTATATTGGAAGTCCTTTGTATAATGAATAAACAACAAGGACGATAGGATATTCCTTGAGGTTATCCAGTATTACGCACTACCATTTTCTGACACACAGTTCGTGAGCCTCACAAACTGCTCTCTGTTCATCAAGCCGCCCATCATCCTGGAAATTGTGTGGCTATCAAGATGCATAGCCTTGAGCTTTTCCCCCATTATAATTGTAACTCTGAAATCCAAGTAACAATCTAATGAAATTCAATGCAAGAATGCAATAAAGCAGAAAAAGAGATAAGGGGTAATATAGGATACTGTAGCAGTTCATCTGAAAACTTGGACTTAGAAGAAGTTAAATGTCCACCAAGGGGGCTGTTACAAAGAAAAGAAGACAATATCACTTTGTTCAGCTTTACTGTCTGGCTTTATACAACACCTGACATCCTCTAGAAGAATATTTTTAATTTCACTCTCCAATTTTAACAATAATACATACTCCTATGCAAATGGTCTTTGCTTCACTGCTGCTGGCCTTGTGAAATTGAATTAGTTTGAACTGTGACTCTTCTTGTTCGTTTGACTTGTTCAACTGTTTGCTTTGTAAACAGCCTTGTGATGTTACATTCTTTGAAAGATCTCTGCATCCAGTACCAGGCAGGAACCAGTTCTCGCATGCCCAAACTCCCACACACTGAACCAACAGGGAAACTCCAATTAACTAAGCGTGCAGGTCTTTGGGATGTGGAAGAAATATGCTCATACATACACAGGGAGATTATGAAGACTCCACTCGGACAGTGCCTAGACCAGAGCAGTAAGGCAGCAGCGTGACATGCTCTCTTTGAATGGTGGATTGGCTGATTGATTTTAATTTACTGGTAGTTTACATAAAATACTAACGTGCCCATGTGAGCATGTCACTCATGAGGTATGTAACCAGAGCTAAATCTATGAGGATAATCTCACAAGCATTATTATCAGACCTCATTTAAATAGTCTTCCTAGTATAATGTGATCTTTTCTCACATCTATGACAGGTATTTAAAGTTAATGTGATATGTTTTCACATAATGATATTGTTCTAGTTTATATTGCAGAGGTTTAATGAACCCTTTGCGTTTGTGGGTGACAACTTCAAGTCTCTGAATTGTTTAATGCTGTTCCTAAAGGAAATGATGTATTTCTATGCAAAAGAACTATGGTTTTAGTAACAATTCTACCTCTGATTCAAGAAAAGGTGAATTTCCCGAGTACATTTTGAATGATATATTATTTTATATTTAGTTTTGATTGACTGAGCTTGAACTTCAAGTGTTAAAGCTAACACTAGTGTCTGTACCAGATAAAAGGACTAGAAGAACAAAGAGATGGGCAAAGGTTCACCATGATCTAAGATGAAGGCAAACATTTTTGTATAGAATGGTGAATTTTGTAGTTAAACATAACAACCAGTACATTCTCCTAATGGTTAAAACTGGAAAAATGTCTTTAGCCAGCACATACTATATAGTCAGTGGTTGAAAATGAGGCATATTCGTTTCATAAAAGATTTAAATTAATTATTAAAACTTTTTTTAACTATATCCTTCTTAACATGTAAAGTGTGTTAAATCTACCCTCACTGACTTTACGTATAAAGTTAAATACTGTTTTTCCACCATGGCCATTGATACTGAAGTACTGTAGACTTAAAGTAATTGATTCTATTGTCACACTGGTGGTCCTGTTACATTTTCTGCCCTTTCCTCTATTTAATGGGTGTAAAGGATAATATAGATGCTGGACAGAAATAAGACTGTGTGGGGTATGGGTCTTAAATTTTATGCATCCTACCTTGACATTAAAAACAACCTCCTTATTCCTCTACTGAATTCTTCTACCATAGTAATTCCAGTTGAGAGAGATCTCACAATAGCTGAGTGACTAGAAGCTCTATTACAAATGAGAAGCTGCCAGCTTGCCACCGCCTACATGTGTTAAAGTGAAAGTATCAGCATGTAATCACAATGTCAACTAGAGGAATCCCCCAATGCAGGCTGCACTTAAATTGTCAAAATGACTAAGAAGAATCATGGGTCTGCTTTACAGGAGTTCCTTCAATCTTTTGTCTTGATTTCTGCATCATATTATGAAATATTTATGCAATCTTATTTCTTATTTTAATTAAGATAATCTGAAATTAACTTTTAAGTGTTCTCAGAACTTGGTGTGAATTTCTACTGCTCAGCATACTGTTTCAGATGTATTTTTTGGTTATACTAGGAATCTGTATGTTTCTAGATGTATTATATGCCTCTTAGTCAGGATAACTTATCCTCATTTAAGCTTTAAACAGACTTGGATGATTAGGTTATAAAAGGGTTATAGACAAAGTTCTAAGTTAGTAGCTACATATTTGATTCCAGTTTCTATATTTTTTGTGTTAGATTCATGCTATTACTTTCTAGTTGTCTACAGCCTGGGTTTGTTAAACTAGGAGGCATGTCCATTGCAATATTCATTTAGAGGAGCTGGATTTCTGTTGTCTGGTACCTTTGCTTATAGTTCATGGGCAAATTGCTTCCTCTAGTGATGCACAACTGTGAATAATTGGAAACAGTATTATTATTAATAAGCTTTTCAGTGATTGGCATTCAGGGCGTAAGCTGTGATCACATGCAGGACATAGCAGTTGCTGACACAAATACCTTCTGTAAGCTCAAAGTTAATTGAAACCATTCATTACCTAGCTGCATTTTAGCATAAGTCATGTTTTCCTTTAAGAAGAATTGACCAGTGTGCATGGATAGTGTTCTAGAATTATTTCATCTGTTCATTTTCTGAACTTACATGTTTTTGATATTCTTTTTGAAAGAAGTTCAGAACTGAATTGCAAGCATATCAACAAGAGAAGCATCTTTCTATTCCCCAGTGCTCCATCCTACCCCCTTCTTCCCATTTTGTACAGTTTGAAAACCATAACTTTTGTTTTGCTGTGCTACCTGAAAGTATTGCAGTGCCAAGTATCCATAGGGTTAGCTAGATCAATTTAACAGCAATTTATTTCAGAATACTATACAATGAGCATAGTCTTTCATAACAGTTGGCCTTATCATATTTAAGACAAATAACTGACATGCAGAGAAGCTTAATGTGTGGTGTTTTAAAATCTGTATTCTGAACTTTGCTTCCCCCCTGGACTAGGCTTGTTCAGCTGTTCCTTATAATGTCAGCAGTTTGTCCTTTCATATAGTTGAGCTCTTGCTGATGTGTTTGACTTTATCAAGGGTATAGTTGCACATAGATAAAAATGTTTTTGTGTGGTATTTTGTTTCTTGCATAAAATATTTTTTTGCTACAATAAATCGTTCCTATGTCAGTCAGCCCCCAAGAAATGTGTTCCTTTGAATGGTGTTCCACTTAAGAGCATAAACCATCAAGTTATATAAAAACTTAACTTTGACATTGTGGTCCTTGCAACATTTTGTGAATTTCTGTTTGTAATGAGCATGGCAAAAGTCAGTGGAATGCATCACTGGAAGGACAGTAAGCATAGGAAACATTATAATCTTGCCCCAGGACACTAAATGACAAGCAGCACCTGGTGTTGACAGTTTGAAGTCACAGAGAGCTAGCGAAGGTGGAAACACCTGCTAACTGAAAGGTGGCAGCATGTCATGAGTAATAGGACCATGATGCCTTATTTTGAAGGGGTGATATCCCAACAGGCTAGTTATGACAATCCAGGACTAAAGGTGGCATAGCACTGGTCCCATACTGTAAAGACTGGTTGCCAAAGAAAGCCAGTGTTTTATGGATAACAAAAGGCCAACTGCAGAAAGAGTTGTCTGTTGTCACTGGAAAAATAAGATAAATAAGATAAATTCTTTTAATTCAGAGGCTTTCCCATTAGTATCACCTGTATGGAGTTACAACATAGCATTTGACCAGAAGATCTTGATTTACAATATGTGTTCACAGAGATGCTGTAAGTTTGTTTTCCTTCTGTGTAATTTAGCATTTCGTATTTCTTCTTATGTTAATTTTTTTGTGCAGTTTAATTTCCATTTCCGTTTCCATTTGGTTTCTTTGGACTTACTCAGAGTGTGTTGGACTTTTTCAAGTGTCTACTTCTGTCACAATTTGCACATCTTTTCTTGATGCTTGCTGTGCTGTAATGTAGTTAGTGATGCCTCTTTGCAGCTTCCTCACCCTGTCTTCATATCCTGACCTGAGCACTGTCTATGCTAGTTTTCATGGTCTCCATGCACCTGCATATATTTTTCTTTCCCTCTGCATTTTAAATTGAAGGAATGCATATTGGGTTGTTTGAAGATAAATAAATACATATAAAAGATGATAACAACATGTTCCATTCCAGTAAATCTGATCAAAATATTTCCAGGCAGAAATAGTGTAGAGATGCTGTGCTATGTTTGCAACAGTTGTAGATTGTCCATTGCATACTAATACAAGTACCCATGCACGTCAGCATATACAGACTACCTGGAGTGTACTTTTAGACATTTATTCACAAATCTTTCATAACATCAGCTTATAGCAGATGAAGTTTCTCTAGAGGAGTGTGCCATGTCAAGTTTAGTTTATTAAATAAATACTTAATGCATGTCATGAAACAAGGCATACCCTTTCACTTTTGTACTGCTTTATTTACCATTGCTTTTTATTGGCTCCCTGGGGCTTGGGTTTGTTAGTGTTTTTTGGTACTCCTTTCCTCCCACATGCCAAAATTTAGGTGGCTACCCTGCATTGCTTCACTATGAGTGAATGTAGACGCTCAATGGGCAAGGTTCTCTACTCAGGTAGTTTAGTCATTTGTGCCTTGTTGAAAACTTTAACAATGGAAGTGTGTTCAGTTAATGAAAGAAAGAATGGATAGATTATTTAGCAAATAACCTAATAAGAATCAATTCAGTGAAGTGCCAGGGGTCTCCGATATTATGCGGCCAGGTGCAGTTCAACCTTAACTATCATTTGAGAATTAAATGTGTAATGCTAGTACTAAAAAAAAAAGAAATGTCCGCATTCATTGTCTATATTGCAGTTTTGCTTAATGCACCAAGTAGGTGCTGTCAGTTGTGCCTTAAGTTCTCATTGAACAAAACATATCTACTGGTAATCCAGCTAAAGCTCTGAAAGAGATTAATATGTATGTAGCAGATAGACAACAAATGCAAAGCTTTGGTGTAGTTTGGAGCAAGCAGGAGTCATTAGGCATTTGCTCATGTACTAAGACAAGTAGCACTTGTCAAAAAGGCAAAATATTTAATTACACAAGATGCGCGAGAGAGAAAAAATAAAGGTAAAAGAAATATCAGGTTAGAAGTGAAAAGCATTTTAAATACAACACAATAGAGAGCAAGTGCTTTGTTCAGTAATAGAGCCTTTTGCTAGTTAGTGAAAATACTCAAGAATGTTAGAAAAGTTGAGTTGCCCTGATCACATCCAGATTTTGCTTTTTTAGAATATGGCTGAGATTAAACCTACTGTGTAGTTCATTGTTGTACTGTTCCCCTGGCATGTCTTATATCTTGTTTATTCCACTTCACAGCAGAAAAATGATTTTTTGGATAAATGAAGAATACAAGTATGTGGTCTTTGTCAGCATTAGTTGTTTTAAGTGTAAATCTAGAGCCTGACCAAAGACCTATGTAATACCTGACCTGTCTTTAAATACAGCAGATCTTTCTTTTGTGTTGCCGGGCTGAACTTGGAGCCAATGGTTTCTTAAAATTGTTCCTTATGTTTAAATTATGTCTTTCTCAAAATGATTTAAAAAATAGAAGCAAGTGGAAATCTTGAGTTAGTATACTCAGTATACTATGTAACTGTGAAATGTTTATTTTCTGTTTTACTATTGCAAATTTTCTCTTGTACTTAAAAATAGTTGTTTGCTGTATTCATCTGTATGTGCTAAACTGGAAAAGTGCATTATATCCAACAAATAGTGCCTTATTAAGAATTTGAAAAGTGTTTTTTTTTTAAATAAGAAGCTGTGATGCAATCGCTTCTTGGAAATGTGGAGCAGCATGGCACTGAAGAATCATAGTTACATTCTTTTTCTCATCATCTGACATTCATTGGATAAATGCTTAGCAAAAATGAGAAGTGGCCCACTGACTGTGAAAACTCTGTGCCCGCCAGCACGTCTGTATCTCAAGTGGAACACAAAGATCTTTGTTTTAATTCTTCTTAGAAATCTAAGCACTATCTGTACTACTTTCATTCTCATGCCTCATATTTTTTTTTTTACTGAACAATGTGTTGCATCTCCAAGTAAAAACACTTTTAAATATCATTCTGAAGATTTAAAAACTATAGTTTAGTTGTCAGATTCATGGCATATGGTGAGCTCTTAAAACACTTTATAGCATCTGGAGCCTGTCAAGTGGAAATCTGATAACAGCCAATTTCTACTGTAATGAATACCACATACTGTTGTTAAAAAGCTCAGCAGAGCTGCTTGCGGCCACAGAGTCACATTTAACTCTTGGAGTGTTTTGTTGAGAAGTACAACAGCTTTAAATTTTGATCATCTTTGAACATATTTAAAATGATTGGTTGCATGAAGACACGTGGGTAATTTTTTTGGTCAAACAAATGATTTTAGTTAGAGTGCAGAATAGAAAAGTGGAATTAATGATCAAAGGTGTGCAATAATATGAAGGACTGGACTTCATTTTTGGCAGAGGAAGTTTCTCCATGAGACTAGAAATAGTGAGGATTTTATGGCCTCAAGTTTTATAAAGAACGATGCGGTTCTCATGATGTGTGCACTTGATCAAATCTACTTATTGAGCCTACATTAATGTTTGGTAACAGAAAATAAGAAATTAAAAATGCAAATATTATTCAGAATACTTCCATGTATAACAACTCATTTGTCTCCTCTTTGAACTTGAATTTGTGAAATGAAGCATCTCAATTGAAATTGAAATTCAACCATTTCAGAAGTCATATAAAAACAGTCTTGATGTTGTATTGTTTTCAAAAATCTCACATTATCAGACGTTAACTGAATCCCTGTGCACTCACCCAGAAATAGCCATAAAACTGAGTTTAACTGTAGTATAGTAGAATTGAAGACTGCATCCTTGATACATCACTCAAGTATGTGTAATTTCTGCTTAAACTGGTCATATTACATGTCATATACTTAGAGGGGTCTGTATACTGCTTCAAAGCTGTAGTAATTTTACTTGCTTAAGTTATAGCTGGAACAGGCTGTGTGTAATTTTCTCTTTTCTCCCTACATCTGAGTGGGTTTTTGCTTTGGATATTCTGTTTTTTTCTTCCTGGTGACAAAGACGGTTGTGCAGGCTTGACTATAAGTTGCCTTTACATGAGTAACTGTAGGTATGTGCATGAACGAGCCCTGCAATAGAGTGATGCTTTCTCCAAGGTTGTGTCCACCTTGCACCTAGTGCTGTCAGTTTTGGCACTGGTTTCACACAAACCTGAACTGACTGATTAGAAAAATAGATGGGTGTTTGCAGAACAGTAGCCATATGCATTTCATTTGGTTTTTACTTTTAAGAAACTACAAACACAATGTACTTTATAAGGGTGAATGTGAAGATGCTGTTCCCTTGTTGGGGCAATGTAGAGTGCTTTTATTAGCCTCATAGCTCTCATTTATCATTCAGTCTCTTAGTAGTGAGGTGCTACTATTTGAAACAGTTGCTAATAAAGTATGTTATTAAAGTTAGCAGAGCCATTTACCTAGTTTTCATTTATGTGTATTAATTATTTAGCTGCAGGTCTCAGATTTTCGATTACACCTTTTCTCATCAAATTGCTATATCTTCCTTTATTCATTTAGCCGTTCATTTAAGCATGCTGTGCCTGACACACGTGGACTTAGGTTTTCATTTATCCAAGTTTCACATGTATGTAACTTGTCTAGTATAGCTGCTACAACTTTCCAGTCGATTTATACTATTGATTGTATGGTTTGTTTGACTTGATATGTGGTACATAAGAAACAGTGGTCCTCAGTCTAATAGTGAATTGATCATGTAGCTAACTTTCATGCATATTTCCCAATTCATTTCCATGATACAACAAGACAGACTAGCACTTAATGCTTAATGAGGGCACCGAGTCTCATGCATTTATAATAGAGAAAAGCTACATGTGAACATAAGTAATTGTGAATATGGTATTAAAGGGTTGTAGGAGTCCGAAGACTACTATGCCATGTAGTTGAAGCTGTAGTTACATCTTAAAAAAAAAAAGTGTGAAATAGAACATTGAAATAAACTTGGATATTATAGCCATCACCTCCCAAAACACTTTGCAAGGAAAAATCTTGCAAGAAAAAATTGTCAAAGTAAAGAGCTGCTGAATATTGTAAAGCAAAAATATAATTAATTTTTTGCTAGTAAGTATGGAAAGATATTAAAACATTGGTCAGTGCTATAGTTCTACCAATTGTATCATCATGAAGTTTGTTAGACTTACCTAGGACGTTCATCTACTCCTGCCCTTGAAGTTTAACACATAAACAGATACACATACACATAGCGATCATATTCAGACAAAGTCTCAGGTAAAGCCAGCTGCCCTTCACACTTCCATATTCTGCATATTATTCTTTACCGAGGGACTCATTGTCACAAGCATATAATTGTAGGGATCATTGTGACACATGTGAGAGTGGCACTCTTTTGGTTGTATGGTAGTTACTAACCAAAGAATGTCTTATTTTTACCACGGTTTTTCTATTTATCGATGAATGAACTCAATGCCTTTGAAAAACGCTTTGGGCAAGAATGTGTCAGTTTTGCCCATACTTGACACCCGCTTATTTTGTTAGTCACTCTAGATTAAAGGCACAATATAGGAACTATTAAAGCAAAGTGCTATTTATTGATGTAAAGCAATAGCAGGTCAGGTTGGGGATTATGCACTGGTACAGCACGTTGCTGCACCCACCACACAATTAAACAACTCGGGGTTCTAATTGGCAACCCCCAAGGCAGACACGTGGTAAAGTACCACTCTCCGGAAATGACCGTCTGTCTGCCACAGCCAGGTGTTATGTGGGTGTCCCCTTGGCCTGGTCCAGCTGCTCGGATTCTCATTACCAAATAGAATAAAATGTTAAAGATAAATAGCTAGATATAAACAGTTTTAGAAAGGCTTATAGAAAATCAGAAATGTCATGTGTTGAATGGTGTCTTGGGTGAGTTTTGATTTAGCAAGCTGTGTTATTCATAGGTTACTTTTTCCAAAGTCCAGATGTTATGGTCACATATGTCTCGATCTCTGTCTTTGCTTCCTCTGTTGTGATTCTGCTTTCATTATCTTTGGTACCTCGGACATGTTTATGTTAAAATTAACTTGTTGGGTTTTGGGACTTATCTTTTATGGTGCCATTGTGAGTGCTACAGTGGACACTGAGTATACCAATGCAGTCTGTTTCAGTCAAAAACAGTATATTTCTCTTGCGGTAAACATAAAGGTGTTTTCTTCATTTTCCACTTTTTAATTTTTTTTAGTCTTATGCTATCATCTTAACATTTGTTAGTATTGGAAATATGTTTCATGTGGCTACAGTATAATTTATGAGCATTAATGTATGTTTAATGCATATTGCTACTGAGGTTTTTAACTACAATTATTGTATTAGTTACCGCTAAAAGTTAGTATAATAAATGTGGATTTTACTATTCAAATAATAGTCTTTTATGTAAAAGCATGTATGGAACATGCTGATTAAAATACTGCATACAGGCATATATGTATTCCAAATTTGCTGGTAGTTTAAATCTGTTGAGCCCTGCAGGGCAAAACACAATTTAAAAGAAATTCCAGCTTCAAAACAAGGCGCACTGTCTAGAAAGGAAAAGTTGCATGCTAACAGGAAGAAATGATGAGATGACAGTACATGCAAAGATTAGAGCACACTTTCTTTTCTAAACCACTACATTGTTAAGTGAGTGTTTCACCTTTTAAATAGGTTTCATTTGAATTTTGAGAAATGTACTGCAAGTGTTCAAAAAACAAAATTCACCTCCATGTTTAGAGAAGGCAAATCTAAAACAGCGCCTTATGTTAATACACAAACCATCTATGAGGTGAAAGCCAAGTGTCAGACATTTTTGAAACACATCTGTTTCAGAAAACTTTAAATTATGAAAGAAATGAAATTATGTCAGTTTGCCTTTTGCTTTGTCACTTTTTTACATCACTGTACCACTCTGCCCTAATCACGCAAAAATTAAGCTCCTGAGGCAAGACAGCAGTGAAACATAAGAATATTCAGTGTTTGCATTTTCCCAATATCTTTTATTGAAATGGCAAGAAGTGTTATTTCTCATGTTTGATTCCAGCCATCCATTTTCAAACTTGTCTACCCTGAATGGCATTAGCCCATCCCATTAAAGACTAGCAACAGTCCCTGGACAGCTTGCCAGTCCATTGCAGGGTGAGTATATATTGCAGTTGTTGTGTTTCATCAAAAGGCAGTACCATAAAAACTTCTCAGTTAATATTGTATTTATGTACTTCCATAATGTACAATACAGTATTCTAGATCTATATCAATTAATTTAATTAACTATGTTTTTCTCAGTGAAATTAAAACCTGGATGGAGCAGAACTCTTTAAAATTAGATTGCAACAAAACTGAACTCCTGCAAATTGGGACTAAAGGTCAACTTCATAAAAATGAGCTCCTTCTCGGTCCATCTTGGCGGTGATCTCATCAGACCTGCCTCTACAGCAAAGAATCTTGGTGTCATTTTTGATTCCTCCCTCTCTTATTCCGCCCACATAAATCACATTAAGAAACTTTCTTACTTTCACCTCCTTAACATATCACATGTTCGCTCCTTCCTCTCCTTTTCTAATGCTGAGAAACTTGTCCATGCTTTTATCACATATTCACTGGCTCCCTGTGTCCTACAGGATTGAATAAAAAATTCTACTGATAGCCCACAAATCATTAAACAACCTTGCACCAACCTACATCAGTGACCTTCTCCATCACTATATGCCTGTCACCCACTAAGGTCCTCTGATTCTGGCAATTTTGTTGTGCCTCACACTAATCTACACTCCATGGGTGACAGGGCCTTCAGCTGTATAGCGCCCAGACTCTGGAATGACCTACCGAAATTAATCAGGTCAGCTGACTCCATGAATTCTTTTAAAAAACAACTCAAAACTCATCTGTTCAGGAAGGCTTTTAGCTCTACCTGTCTTTATTACCCTTCTCTCAGTTTACTTTTAAGAGTGGTGGCTCTGAGGCTAAGGATCTGTGCTGGTATCCCAAAGGTTGCCAGTTCGAATCCTCATCACTGCCAAAAAGAGATTTTACTCTGCTGGGCCCTTGAGCAAGACCCTTAACCTGTAATTGCTCCAGGGGCACTGTACAATGGCTGATCCTGTGCTCTGACCCCAAGGGGTATGCGAAAACTAACAAATTCCTAATACAAGAAATTGTATAAGGCAAAATAAAGAAAAAGAAAAAAAAAGATGCTCATGTATAAATAGTGTTGTAAAAGTACAATGTAAAGTTGCTGAGGTTAAAAAATACAGGGAGTTTTTTGACCCTGTGAGGCATTTGTGCAAGATCAAGCAGAAGGAAGAAAACATGTGCTACAACTAGTTCTAGATTCCTAGACTACTTAATGTTTTTGTACTTTTTCACCAGTAACTCAGCGAAATCATCAATTTCTTTCATCTTGTGTTCTTGGGATATTAAAGGTTTGCCCAGATATGTCCTGTTTTCTTGTTAGTAGGATATCTGCATTTTTCTTTAATTTTAAGCATAAGTTACACTTCATTTATATACTGGCTTAATTGTCCAAATACCAATATTTGTTCTTGCAAGCTTGAATGAAAAAAAGAAAGAAAAAGATGAACATGACAAACATGAAAGACATCTAATGAGCGTGTTAATTAATCGCCAATACCCTTTGGAATGTCGTGCTAGGAAGGGCCTTGACTGTCAACGGGATGTTGCACATTTTCTTTGTTATCTTTCCAGTGAGGTGAATTTATTTAAGGAAACTAATCAATATAACTGTTTTAGTTGAACAGAGAGTTTTTATATAGTGCTGACTAAGAAAATTAGACATGAGTAAACTGGCCTGGTTAACCTGACATTAAGAGATAACCTTAGATAGACTGCAGGTCATATGTCTAATAACTTCAACTTGGGGTTATCGTAGAATGAAATCAGGAAATGTTTTCATTAGAAATAGTAGTCTTATTATTTATTAAGAAGCCGGACATTTCAGTAACATTGTGACCTACTGTCAAGTTGTGCTGTGGTGTTCTCTAGAATGCTGTTCTACATCAGCATAAATCAGTTCAAAAATACCTTAACTGTCATAAGTTTAAACTCTGTCTAACATGATCATGAAGTTTAGCTAAAACTAGGTGAATACAAGTTTTTTGTTGACTTTTGAATGAATTGGCTTAGCCAAATGCTGAAAAAAAATGTAGCTCTGTGAACTTGTATGTTTCCTGTTGCATTTGCTTCTTTCAAGTGTCTGGATATTTCTCTTCTGAAAAGCATGTACTGTGTGTGTCATCAGAAGGCTGCCTCCTGGCAGATAACAAATGAAATCACTTACTGAAAAGCTCATCCATGCTGCATGCATATTGTACCCATACTGCTTTGGAGAAAACACAGTAGCACTTAGTTGTCTCCCAGATGTTTGTTTTTCAGCCTAAGTGTACTGTTTTTTGGTCACATGTATGCAGGCTGATGAGTAGCTCTGGTGGGTGTATTTATTTAATGGCTAAATCATTTTTTTTTCTGTTTAAGAAGCAGGCATGTTTGCCTGTTAGCATTTATGCTCTTCTGAAAATCTTCCATTTCTTTTTTTTTTTTTTTTTTTCTGTAATTGTCCTTTGCGCTCTTCATTTTAGATGATCTTTATAATAGTTCTGGCTATAAAAGGCAGAATACTAAAGAAGAATGGGCCTCCTGGATGAGACAGGGAGGAAGTCACTACCCCAGCGGGATTCCAGTATGATGACACAAGCAAACTGACCAGAGGGACAAGGAAATAAATTTGTACCTAGCCAGTATGCTACATCAGAAGGATGGGGAAAAGCCACGGATTTGGGGTATGTCCATTCCCCATATGCCAGGTGGCAATGGTCCTCATATAGGGAACCCAATCAGGACACCTGCAGGGGTGCTTGGGAGATGCAGTTCGGAAGCACTATGTCACTGGAGATTGAAAGAGATGGAGCTGTCTGGGGTGGACCTCTCTTCTTTTCCTGTGGTCCAGAAGAGTATCCTGCCGGATATGACGGACACCAGAGGCACTCCTACGTCAGGCATAAATGTCTCATATCACTGAGTCAGAGTCAGGAGGTGGTGAAGGAGGAAGAATTGTCACTTTATTGTTCATTTATTGTATGATTGTGGAACATTGCTGGAAGGAGGTCTGTAAAGGTGCTTGTTGAATAAATGCCCTTTATTTTTTAGCGTATGGTTTATGGCTGGGTCTATGGTTTGGTGCTCTCGGGTGCACTGCTTGTGGTTATAAAGTACATATTCATTTTATATGCTATTGCTCCTTGATGCATTGAATTGACATAAATGGGTTTAGGAAATTGATCAGTGGAAGGATATAATGGCTTTGTTAAAACTTTTTTTACAGCAATAAATGTGACGTGTATCATATAAAAGCTTTGTGTTGATAACCTTTTATCTAAAAGATATTTTACAAAAGAAAAGACTTTTACAATGGAATCTATATGTAGAAGATATTGATCTTCACCTTCAAAAATTGCAAGCATCCTCCCTAACAAAATTCTAATTAGTGTAATTGAATGAATGAAGTAGTAATTGAGGCTTACATATTACAAGCCTTTTAATTTTTTTTATGGATTTTATAACAGTTATCATGACAGTACATATTAAAGCAGAGAATGTTATAGAACTGGAGTGATAATTTTAAACTCCTAGTTAAATTTTTGTGTAGGATCAATTCAGATGTGAAATAATAAAAAACAGTGCAGGATAGGGAGAAAATATTAGTGACTGTAATTTCTTATAATACGTGGGTAATATAATGGGTTTCAAATACTGTACAGCTTGTAGAAGAAGGCAATGAAAATTACAAAGGAAATCAAAATATCTTGTTATGCTTCCAGTCAAATTTTTTTTTTGTGGTACAGTATATTTTCCATTATAGGAGGTATTTTTATAGTAATAGACAATTGATTTTAGATTTTATTACTATTTATGTAGTGTTAATAAATCTTATGCTTATACATTTTTTTGCATACAAAGCATGAATAATTTCATCTTAAAGAAATAAGGATAAAGGTGGTGCTCAGATCACGATTCCATTAACTTGCAGTCAGGATAAATTTTTGTGGGCCTCAGAACCGTGAGATCAGTTATTAAAAATCTTTTCTGATTGTGTTGTCAGCAAACTGCCAATAATTTGTCAGTAAGGCAGTGAGTCTTTTAGGGGCATGAATCTTTTAAATTTCCTATCTTGCGGTGTATGACTGGGACCCTTAGCTATCCGGGACGCCTGGAGAAGAGACGGATCGAGAGAGAATCAATTTCTCCCCCGGAACACAAGAGGGCAGCTGTCCTGGTTGGTGTTGGGCCACAGGAACAGAGCTTGGAAGCTCAATTCTGTGGGAGCCTGTGGCCACCTCCAGGACATACATTAAACCCTGGAGAGCAGAAATTCCCTCACACCTGGAAGTGCTGCATGAAAATCATCAGGGTGCACCTGGAGCACATCCGGGTGCAACATAAAAGGGGCAGCCTCACTCCATTCAAAGAGCTAGAGTCAGGAGGTGGAGGATAGAGCTTGTGGGAGAGGAGTGGAGGCAGTACAGAAGAAATAGAGAAAGAAGAATAGAGCGAGAAAGAAGGGAAAGAGCAATTGTGAGGGACTGTATACAATGTGCTAAAAAGAAGAGAAATAAAAACGTGTGCGCTTTTTGGACTTGTGTGTCCTTTGTCTATGTTCGGACAGATCTCCACAATCTCTAATGTGGGTTCACAGTATTAGAGGTTGTAAATCTATCTTAGCCTGCTGTTATTACAACTAACAAAGAAGCTATAATGCGTCCACTTCTTATCAGTTCTTTCTAGTTAGCCAGCATGTGCATCCTACTTTAAAAATATAGGTTCTGAAATGCTAGGCGCAGAAAATTAAATGTTGTAAGAACATTTGTTCTTACAAATGTTGTACGCTTGGGTCCCTTTGACCCAAATAAAATTTGTTTGCTCATGTGAATGCACTTAAAGATTAGGATAGTTAATTTTGCCTTTATTTGTATTAATCATATGGTCATTTGGTAGTAGTTTTTATTTGCCACTCTATTTTGAAGTTTTTGTAGCAAACACAATGTAAGCCATTTGAAGATTTTTTTCTGCAGAATGTAGTCATTACAGAAGAAAGTTAATTTCCGAATTTGGGAAAAAAACATAAGGCCCTTAAAAAAAAAAAAACTAAGATCCTTGTACATCAAGAATGCATATTACAACTCCACCCCAAGAAAATGAAGGCAAATTAACAATTAAATGATCGATAGTGCTAGATGAAGACAGATCTGAACATTAAATGAGCACAAACACTTGTTTAGTCTTATTTACACTAGTCATTTTAGAGTCACTAACTGTTCCCCCTTTTGACTAAGCTCATTTGGTAACAGGCCCACTTGAACTGGTATGCTTGTAATGCAAGCTGTATATTGAACAGCCAACTAGTAAAGGTGATGCCTAATGCTATGTGTTTGAGGGCTCAATTAGTTTTAAGTAGTAAATAGTTGTTCAGATATGTTACTCTGTGCATATTAGATTGCCACTGTGATTTATCAAGCTATTACAATTCCAGGAAAGGGTGCATTTAACTTCAAATGGTTGGAAAATGTGGACTACAAAGACTTGCTTCAACAAGACAAATCAGATAAACGTATGGCTGGGTGCTGTTAATGTATAAAAAAGTTTGACATTGGGAATATAGGTGAGTCAGCTCTAAAAAGCCATATAAAAGCAAGTAAACACTTTGAGCTGAAGAAGATCAAAGAAGCCAGTAATTCTGTTAAGAATCCTTTTGGATCTTTCAGGGGTCTATCTTCACATCTGACTGATGCACAAGTGAGACATTCAAGTGTCATCGGATTACCCGACAATAGTGCTAGTGTACTTCTACTATATCACCATCTTTTCCTTCATATATGACTATAAGTGATCATTTGAAATCTGATATCCTCTGGGTGTTAAATGTGATAGACAAGTATTATTTATACAAGTTATATGAAGATGCGAGTAACCTTTTTTGCAAATGTTTTCAGATTGTGAAATCATAGACATTCATACAGTGTTTGTGGACACTCTTCCCAAGGTATACCTCATACTTTTCATCTATACCAATTTATCACACTAACTAAAAGTAGTTTTTATGATCATTTATTTTCTTAATATAGTATATATCAGGTTGCTACCACCTAAATATAGTAACGTTTCTGTATTTTCATGTGTGTTTTAAAGTGTTGCGTTTATAAACAGCACTTGCATAAAAGGTGCTCTTTTTCATGATTACGTTTTATCTTTTGGTTGCACACAGCAAAATATTGGCAGGAGCCAGCTCTTTGCACACCACACATATAATGGCACATTCAGTGTCTAGAAACCAGTTTATCTGGTTTTAAGCTGTACAAGTCCTGCTTAATATTGTATAAATAATGGGTAACTGTGCTATTACTATGGATAAGCATTTTGATCGTCAGTGTCAGTTTTTGCAAGCAGTAAGAAATTTCAAATAAGGCACATGCTTGATTTCATATGTGTTCTTATTAGGTTTTTGTAATTTTGCTGTGGATATTCAGTACTGAAGTGTAAAGTAGTCCTGCGTTATTGTGCTAGCATTGAATAGTCATAAAACGTCCTGGAATTTGAAATGTACTGAAATCAACAGCCCTGTGTTTATTACAATGCTAATATTTGGGCAATTTATCAAAAAAAAAGTATACATGACTGAACCCAAAACTTTATGAGATTATTTTGAAATTATTTATTTCAGACCCTTTAAAGTCTTTCCTTGTTTTTTATTATACACTACTGTGTTTTGTAAACTGCTTTGTTGGGATGTTACAGAGATGTTCAGAATGATTGCAGGAAGATTTTCCGAGGCTGGAGTGTCTCCAAATAAACATTAAGCAGTCATCAGCTATATCTATACTTGGGTTAACTTTCTACATCATAGCATCAACAAAAAGGCACTTGCTTCTTGTGTGTTTTGTCCAGCTCACCTCAGGAAGCTTCACTCTTTCTCCTTCTGTCTGGCATATTTCCATCTTATTGCATTGTTAAGAGCATGCTTTGTGCATGCCATTTACATGCATACAATAACTGGCTTTCTTGATTAGCATTCTTAGAAATATCTTCAGTTCTACTTTCTGTGCTCTGTTTGTATAAAATATAAACAGAGTAACTGGAGAGGTTGTTATTTTAGTTTGTCTTTATATGTGGAATGAGACAAATGAAGCCTGTGGTTAAACAAGAAGTTGTGTTAAGCAACTCAAACACAAAAGAGGAAAAGGGATAATTAAGGGACGACACAATAAATAAATAGAAAAATAGATCCCCTGATCCCCCAATGGACTTTTATATACAGATTTTCAAACCTACATCTGCTTGGTAGGGTGGATTTGTTAATTGCTCATTAACTAAGAACTATAAACCTTCTCTCTGTCTATCTTTTATTATCTTGTCTTTCTCCTGTGCCTGTCCTCAAAGTTAAGATTTGTGAATATTACCATTATCACTTTTCTTAGCCCTCCATGTCCTCTCTCTCTGTCTCTGTCTCTGATGATTAACAGCCAGATACAACTTCTTAAGAGATGTTGCTTGTTTTGCCCTGGTGTACCAGAATGTTGTCTTACCATATACAATGTCTAATAATGTCTGTCATTCCTAGTCATTTCTTTATCCCAAAATGTAAAAGGAACCCAAATACTCTTTCAATCCCCACTGTGGCTAACATTGGGAGCATTTTGTGCGTCAGGCTTCAAAGTCCTCAAAATATAAGTTTAGATATATCTGTCTGTAGGCCAGATTGATTTGTTTCTTTCATTTAATTTTGTGTACACCAGATTTAACTTTTTTTTTAACTGTATGTTGACCTTTTTGTAAGTTTTTTGATTTATGAGTGCCACAACAAACTCTTTCTGCTCATCAGCGGTAATCATTAAGCCCCAGTAAATTTAATGTTGGAAATGCTTCTTTTAAAAAATTTTGATCGGAGACCTGAAGCCCTTGAATAAGCCTGAGCCATGTCTGTAGCCAGAAACACTGAACTGAATGGGGTGCAGAAGGGGCTGTAGCAACAGATACAAGGAAGGGGCCTGCGGCATATGAGGCACCAGTGCACTTTAAGATTGGAAACTATTCTACTGTTGATAAGCTAGTACAGTAAAACCTCATTTATCAATCAGGGTTTAGGACCAATGCTGTGACGTATAAGAAAAAAGATGGATAACAGAGCAGTTTAAAAATTATATACAGTAGATTAATTTAACAAATAATTATAATTATTTACATACCAAACTATATTAACAAAATTTAGTACTAAAAAATAAGCAAATACAACTAAGAGGCACTGTAGTTGTCTTCATTGCATAATAAACGGTGCCCCATCTTCTACTGTGTTATCTGGGTTATGGAGCACACCTCCAAAACAATAAAAAAAAAAAAAGCTTTCGCTACCAATCAGTTTTTTCTCCTGCCACTTAACATTCTTTTTTTATTTATATCGCAAACACTCCTGCTTATCGTCTCCTGACTCCATACTCAAAACTTCCTAATGCTGCATCTTCCTTTTTCTCCTAACTTCTCCTGTCACTCATCTCTTAAGAGACATGTCTGTACCTTCCAGCCAGTCCCATCACTTACAGCATTCATTCCACCTTTTCTGCTCCCACAGAGCACATCACAAAACATAATATGACAGAATTTAAAAAGAAAATTACAATGCAGAAGAACATTAACACAGAATAACTTTACTGTCAGTGGTTTCCATTTTTACTTTTTCATATTTGAAGTATAGGGAAAGTATTGTAGTTGTCCAAAAATTCGATGTCGAGGTTTTGATGAATCTCTATGTTTTAGACGTCCCTGACTTTCTTGTATACGAAGTATATGGAAAGTATTAGAATCCTTCAAAAATTCCATTTCGAGATTTTGATCAACCTTGACGTTTTAGACCTCCCTGAGTCCGAAAATACCATTTTTGGAATTATGTCTGTGTGTGTTTTTATGTAAACACGATAACCTGAGTACGCTTTTACTTAGGTCAACCAAATTTTGCATACAAGTATTAGGTACAACATGTCGATTTCTATCAACTTTTCAGCTGTATCTGCTAACTGGAAGTAATGCTTTACTTTTTATTCTTGCAGCTGCAGTGTCCGATTTATTCAGCTTTACTTATATAATAATTGTTCAATATATTATTGATTTGATTTGTTGTTGATGGTTCTTTAATGTACATAATATAAAAATAATAATCATTGTCTTGCAGTTTACTCCTCAAATATTCATCCCCATTTGTTTTTCAAATTTGTTGTCATCATGCTTAATATCGTTCAGTGTTGTTCTTCCTACTCCACAAATTGAAGCCATACTTGAAGCACTTTCATCATTTTGTAAATGTTTAATAATTTCAACACCACACGTATACTTTTATCGGCCATAACAATATATAGCAGATTCATTAAACTGAATGTAATTTCGAAATGCGGCATGACACATGGTGCTTGGGAAGATCACTATATGCTAGCGCAAAAGAGTCTTGTACCAATGTGTATAGCTCCCAGTATACCACATGGCAGTACTAGTGCAGTAATATGTAGGTGTCAGCATGTGCAATGTTTTTAGTTTTTTTTTTTGGCCCCAATGATTAGTTGAGTGATGAATAATTGACGTTTTACTGTATATTATGAACTGTTTTTATGTGCTGCTGCAAGGCTAATAACCTTCTGTATTTCTGTGAACATGCTTGGAAACTCGGGCACACCCTAATGTTCCACATTATTTTAGTACAATAGCAGGCAGTGCTATTTGCTTTAATACCTTATGAGTCATGGCATTACATAGTAAAACGCAGAATGTTTATTGAAATTTCTTTTCATTTATTTAATTTCTGCCACTTTTTTTTTTCAGCTGTTACCAAGAATGACATCTTCTGCACCTTTTGTTCATTGGGTATCATTCCAGTACCACCAACACTTTCAGTGTCTTTTTTTCTTTGTTTTATTAAAAACTTTTCACTTATCACTAGTAACTTGGGCTTTCTCATTTTAGTTTTTTCAAATATATATATATATATATATATAATAGCACACTGGTAATGAATCATGGATTACTGTGAACCTGAAATTCACAAAGATTTAATTGTGTCAAGAGCAGATCATGTTATATTTCTAAGGCATGTGACTCCATGATGACACTGCTCACAGATCTAGGATATTGAGCCATAAACCTTATAATCTAAATTCAGAGAATCATGTGCAATGTGCTGGTCTGAGTTCACAAGTATGGAAGAAGAATGAATTTTATCTAGGGATGACTTTCATTTGTTACCTGAAACTCAAACTGAAAGGTGTACTTCCTGTTGCTATCTCAGTATATATAATGATGCAGATTTTTTTTTTTAACATTGTCATACTCTGGAAGTACTACCACTGTCTGTTGCCACTGGAAAGTATAAAGGAAATGAATGGATACATTTTAAGTTTTTAATGAAGCTAAATAAATGGTTTAATAACATGTTATAGTTTTTCAAAGTGAATTGGAGTTAAAATAATGCTTTTTTAATGATATGGTAGCAAGACTTATAATATGTATAATATGTCGGCCAGTCTGTCATTTTCCAACCCATTATATCCTAACACAGGGTCATGGGAGTCTGCTGGATCCAATCCCATCCAACACAGGGCACAAGGCAGGAACAAATCCCGGACAGGGCGCCAGCCCACCACAGGGCACACACACACCAAGCACGAACCCGGGACAATTTAGGATCACCAATGCACCTAACCTGCATGTCTTTTGACTGTCGGAGGAAACCCACGCAGACACAGGGAGAACATGCAAACTCTACACAGGGAGGACGCGGGAAGCAAACCCAAGTCTCCTTACTGCGAGGCAGCAGCGCTACCCACTGCGCCACCGTGCCACTCTTGTATAATATGTGAGATGTGCTAATTTTATAGTGGGTTTAGAAAGTATTCAGACCTCTTCATTTCTGAACACTCTTTTCTTGTACATTTAATTTTAAATGAATACATTTTCCATTTTTGCTCATCATTGTACACTCAGTAAGCTATAGTGAAAGTAACAAGAAGTATCCTCGGGCATCTAGATATATAATGCTTTGGTTAGTAGATTGTTTGAGGTTTAAGCTTAACATAATATAGTGTGTATAGGGTTATATAAGATATAAAATAAGTGATTGAAACCAGTTAATACATCATTGTATTTGCTATGTAGCAGTGTTTGATATAAGTAACATGATCAGTGACTAGTTATTGTGATGCAGCTATTGCTTTGTATTTCTGTGATTCATACTAACCAGCCACCATGGCACTGTGTAAAAGAAAGAGCATAACACATTTCAGGTTTTTTATGCTCTTCGTTTGATAGTAGTTGGTGCTCCTGACTTGAAGCTTGCTGTGTGATCTTTCTAAATGCTCTTTCAAGTTCTTTCTCCTTCTGAAACTCACCATCTGCAAAAATGTGCTCTTCTGGCTGTTACCACCTGCAAAACTTGCTCACTCTGTAACTGCCCAAGACTAACTTACCTAATACGAAGCTTGCTGTGTGATTATTTATTTGAATCACGCAGGTTTTATGTTTTCATCTTATTTTAAGTTCTTCTATTTTATGTGTGTAGTTTCTCTGCAAAGTAACATAGAGGTTTAGATGAAATACAATTTATTATTAACTCTCAGAAACTACCTTGTATTTATTGACACTAGCAATCACCAACTGGTTAGGCGATATTCCTGTCTGACACAAGTCCTGTAGGATGATGGAGAGATGTCCTTGTTAGTCCTTTCAGTGGTGGAAAACCGGAAACATATTGTGAACTGTGGTCCTGGCAGTGTGCAGCCTATCATTGCTGTTATCCACAGATGTGCATTGCAAGGTGTACATGTAAAGCAAGGTTTAAAAGCTAAGGAACAATATGAGGGCATTATTTCTTGTTCACCAATAATAATGAACCTAGGAGGAAAGTATGGTGCTTTTCTTGGAAACTTTCATGATAAAACACAGCGCTTGTAGATACTCTATGTTGTCAAATCATATTTGCAGTTACCTCCATTTTATCATTAATTACACTACTATCAGTTTATACACAGATATTTGCATAAAGTCACTTTGTAAATAAGGCCCGACACTTTTTTATGAAATGTAGGACATTCATCAAAGTAACTGTTATTTCCCACATTGTTTTTGCGAAACAAAAACTAACATACTTGCATATGACCATTCTTTATAATCTAAACAACAATATTTACCTAGTACTACTACAAAGTAATGAATAGGGGTTTCATGTTAAGCACTTTAATTAAGTACTATGCAGTTCTCAATGGTACTTAATGAAATAGTCAAATATATATAAAACATATTCACATAATTTAGCAAGACTTTTTTGGGGGGGAAGGGAGGTTCTGGGGGAAGGCTGCAGGGATCTGAGGTATCCAGGGTGAACTTTTCCAGGCTGGTGGTATGGCTGTCCTCCTGGCATTGCAAGCAATCTTTGCTTCCATTTGGGAGACTGGCATCATCCCAACTGACTGGAAAATGGGACTTGCCATCCCTATCTGGAATGGGAAGGGTGATCGCCTGGATTGCAGCAAGTACAGGAGGATAACACTGCTCTCGGTGCCAGGTAAGGTCCTTGCTAGGGTTGTCCTCAATAGGATCCGTGATCACTTACTCACCTACTAGCGACCGGAGAAGTCTGGTTTTACAACTAAGAAGTCTACCATCGACCGCATCCTGGCACTGAGGGTTCTCATGGAGTGCCAACACAAATATCAGCAGAGTTCTTTGCAGCCTTTGTCGATTTTCGCAAAGTGTTCGACTCAGTTGATCGTGCTGCCCTGTGGGACATCCTGAGGGTTCACGGGATACCTTCAAGGTTGCTGGATATCATGGCTGGCACATTTGTACTGTGAGTGCTGTGCAGAGTGGAGACAGGACCTCTGTCTTTCTTTTTCCCCAGTTGATCCTGGGGTTCGTCAGGGGTGTGTTCTTGCTCCTATTTTGTTCAATGCTTATATGGACTGGGTGTTTGCCAAGGTCGTGGGGTCCAGCGGCTGTGGGGCATCTGTTGGTGAAGAAAGATTCACGGATCTTGACTTTGCTGACAATGCTGTGATCTTTGCGGAGTCAATGGAGGCTCTGATCGGGGGCGCTCAAGAGACTGAGTGAGGAGTCTGAGTGTCTGGGCCTGCGAGTGTCCTGATAAAAACCAAGATCCAGGCCTTTAATGACCTCTTGGGGACAGCCATCAGCAGTGTGTCTGTTTGCAGAGAGAGTGTTGACCTTGTTGAGAGGTTTACTTACCTTGGCAGTGACATTCATGTCTCTGGTGACTCTTCCTAAGAAGTTAATAGATGGATTGGGAGAGCATGGGGGTCAAGAAGTTGCTGGAAAGGGGTGTGTGGCGCTTCCGTTATCTATGCAAAAGGACGAAGGTCTAAGTCTTTAGAGTCCTGGGGCCTCATGTATAAACGGTGCGTACGCGCAGAAATGTTGCTTACGAATGTTTCCACGTTTAAATTGCAATGTATAAAACGTAAACTTGCCGTAAAGCCACGCATATTTCAATGGTAGCTCATACCCTGTCGTACACAAGTTCTCCGCTCGGTTTTGCAGACTGGCGGCACCCAGCGTCAAAGCAGTGCTACCGTTCCTGTGTGGTTTATCTTTCTTTTTCAGATCCACATTACTGCTTTATAAATACACTGAAATTAACCACATATTGTTTATTAATTAAATGCATCTTATTGTAATTAAACTATAACAATATAATGGTCCACAGAATGGTCAAACTATTCTAAATACCATAGCTGCTTTAGCGTTGTTACTCTCACTGCACCTTCTTTTTCTTCTTACAGCTGATCCCGTTAGGGGTTGCCACAGCGGATCATCTTTTCCGTATTACTCTCACTGCACCACTCGGAGCAGCTAATCGGAAAGAGAATTATTGGTATACAGCATCAAGCACACGCTGCCTCAGCCATGCTTTCTATTTGAACTGCTTCTCATATGACAAACGCTTCAAACCTTTCCTGTACGGACCTCGTGGTTCAGAAAGAGTTTCATCCCAAGAGCTCTAAACGCACTCAATCAGTCCATCAACTGCTCCTTGTAGAACTGTTTGTACTTATTTGTACAATCACCTCGCTGTAAACTTGCACTACAGTTATAATATTGCACAACCTGAGCCACTTTATAAAGCGTGTATTTATATATGATGACGATATCATTTTTAAGATGAAATGCAGCAAAATATGTTTATTATAGTATACAGATAAAACTTTAACTTCATTTAAATTATCTATATTGTTAATAATTAAAGGACACGGTGTTGCTCCGTGAAAGGAAAGGATCTGGCGCTCCATTTACGGATTGTTCCTGCCTTGCACTGTATGCTTCACTGGGACTGGCGTGAAGGATAAAATAATTAGGCATGTACTATGAAGAAATTTCAATGTTCCTTAAAAGTTTTGAAGAATCGGTGTTATAAGCTTACAGATGGCTTAACATCTATTACAGAGCTAATTGTGTGGCGATTGGTTACTTGGAGAAAGAAAATGAAGGACAGGAATTTGGGGTTAGTACATTTGAAAGAGACAGTACTGCTACAATAAATTATTTCATCGAAGGTCGCGCACAATCACTGCGCCAACATGTTCCCATGTTTAATAACATGCTTTAACTCCTATCATCATGAAAATTATATCACGTATACATCTCAGTAATTTAATTATTCAGAGAGCTGTAATATTACGAATGTAATGGATTCTGTGTCCTGTCGGAGGAAGACAAAGCACGGAAGCACGTAGTGATTAACACACACAGAGCACATAGAAGATCAAACACAAAACAAAGCATTTAACGTGCTACTTTAGTTACGATGGGATGATGTTATGATGTTCTACTTTAATGACAAAATAAACTACATGATTAAAGTGGAAATTTCGAGATTAAAGTTGACATTTCGTTCTTTTTTCCCCACTGTGCGCCTATTTTTTTTTTCTCTGTACCCTAATAAGCTTTCATATGGCATAATGGCAGTGCTTCAGCCATTGGATTTGGGCATCATTTGCATCCTGAAAGTGTATGATCGCAAGGAAATGCTGAGAAAAATTCTCGTCAGTATAACTTGTAGATAGGAGAAGATTAAACTAACGCGAAAGAAGCTATTGAAGCTGCTTCCATTTCCAACATCCTATCTTTGTGATGCACGTTTTCTGCAGTGACAGCAACCAAAATGAGATTACGGAGTAGACTGAACATAAGCAACACACTTCGCGTGTCACTGTCTTCCATCCTCCGCAGATGGGATCGTCTGGTTGCAGGAAAACAAGCTCAGGGCTCTCACTGATTCTGCATTATGGTAAGCTGTATAATTTCTATTGCTAAATTATAACTTAATAATAATAGAAATGTAGTGTAAATTGTGTATAAAACTGCCCTACGAACCCGCCCATAATCACCCCATAAACTCCAACCTCCCAACAACCTTGCAAAATTTGCTTCAAGTAAAGCAGCCCTTGGTGTCAAACAGGTTGCGGACCACTGGGCTACACTACTGGCTGGGCTGCTGAGACTGGCCACTGGGCAGAACTGACCATCATGAGTAGTAATAGCTTTCATATTTTCACGTTTTTTGCTCTAGTTTTATGTAATTTTGTGCTAGTATTGTAACGAACAGTTAGTGCAGACTACAGCTGAAGATGTGAAGTGGACGCGAGAGGTTGGTGAGTTGTTTATTAACAGATTTATGTGATTTTGACTTTGTATATTTAGTGTAGGTCAGGGGTCTTTTTGCATATCGGCTTATTTTACAGTATAAACCTGGAAGTAAACTTAGTAAAGTAAAATTAGATTTTTGGAGGATTTGTTTTCCAACTTGTATTACTAAGCAATGAATTCAGTGAGCATTTTCGCGATTTCAGTTCACACGAACAGGACTTTGTGCTATTTACGTCACCATACTCTTACAACGTTGAGAATCCGCCTGAGAATATCCAAGTGGAATTGACTGAACTGCAGTCAGATTCTATTCTAATAGCAAAATACAACAAAGTTGGTGTGCCAGGCTTGTATGATTACCTGCCACCCTCGTATGTGCAGATCCATAAGTTGGCATCGAGAGTACTGTCTATGTTCGGAAACACTTACCTTTGTGAGCAATTGTTTTCGTTAATGAAAGCTACCAAAACCCCACATCACTTAAGACTTACTGCTGAGCACCTTTCATCCCTCATAAAAATTGTAGCTGCACAAGGTTTCAAGCCTGATATTGACAAACTGGTTACTAACAAGAGATGCGAAGTGTCGGGACAAAAGAAATAAATCTCGCACTGTAAGACTCCTATATAAGCAATGAATATAATATAGTAATATAAGGACCTAGCTAAGAGGCTAAGACTCTAATTGTACACTGTTGTACAGAGATTGTATGGAAATAAATTGATTTTCTTTAAACTTTAAGTGTTACATTTTTTAAAGTTTTCAGTATTGGAAAGAAAAGTACAGTAACTTTGTATAATAGTATAATGTTATTTGTTACAGTGCGGCCCGCTGACTCACGTATGGCAGTCGAAGAGGCCCAGCAATGGTAGTGAGTTTGACATGCCTGGTATAGAGGGTTACCTTTTAATGTAACCATACATTGTTGAGGGTTTTTATAAAATAATTTTATTTTGTTATAAATATATGGGCCATCTCACTTCATTTCTGATGTAGACTAGCCCTGGGTACAGAGACAGCCCCTGAAACTGACCACATCTGCTGTTGGCAATGTCTGTTTGGAGCTCCCATTGGAAAGTCTGGGTTTTCTCACACATCCTAAAGACATTCATATTAGATAATTGGGTGACTCCAAATTTGCCCCAATATGCAATTGTAGATGTGTGTGAACTTATCACCCCATACAAGTTGCTTATCACCATGTGCCCAGTGCAACCAGGGACCAGGAACCCTGAACTTTAGGTGCACTTGCTGCAATCATGTGTTCTGTGTGTGTTTGAACGTGTATAATATTGATTATAGCAGAGGTACGTGTCTTTGTATGGGTTAAAGAAAGCAATTGTTGTGTATAAACAAAGCTACAAACAATTTAAATAAATATACAGGTAATAATACCTGCTAGTGTGACATTTTGTCATTGAGCTATAGAAAATTACCTGCTGGAGGTCTGAAATGTGTCCATGTTAATATTTTTTCCCATTTTAAAATTATGAATGTTGAATAAAATTCATGTAAACAGTTGCCTTCATAAAGTTTTTTTGTACCTTGATTTCTAAGTTTAATATTTTGTTTTATGCTTTCAGTAATTTGCTAGTCTCTCTCAAGCATCCCTAGAACATACTTTTGAGGAGGAGCTCATCTGAGACTGAGAAACCCATTTGATATGCTCTCCCCATGCCTACGATACAACACTGCAGATAGAGTATGTTCTAATAAATAGTGGTTTGTCCATATATATTGTATAATTACACCTTTTAATATATAGAACAAAGAAAAAAGGTTCTGGTTCCTTTTCAAGGCTTTTGGAGATTTGTTTCATCATACGTTCACTTTCAATGAACTGATGTTTAGCAATGCAGCCTCCTGTCATGAGAATTTAACTCCTGACCTGATTGACAAATGCATTGTGTGATGCTGCCTTGTTGTGATGTTTGCTGTTTGATTTAAGTATGAGATATGCTGCTCATCATTGATGATGTCTGGAAATCTGAACAGGTTAAAACCACTTCCTGATAAATTCCTTGTTTATTAAGAAGCTTTAGAACTAAGCTGGATTACTTTGAGATAAGAAAACAAAAGCTTCATAAAACCAGAAGTGGGTGTAATACAACCTGTGTGTATCAGCTAGATCAGTTTCAGATAAAGGGATTATTTAGAGTTGTAGCATGTGAAATATATTGTGTTGTAAACAAGACTTGCCAGTGTTACACTTTTGCAGCAACATTGTAAAAGACAAGTAAAAATGTGCTTTAACTACTATTTGCTGCTTTCTTTTCCTACCATTGGCTTCCCTGGAAATAAAATAAAAAAAAAAAACAAGAAAAAAGTGTTTTCCCCATTTATATATTATAGTGTATTCTGTATATAAGGTATACTCTGTGATGACTCATTATTTTATATAGTGCTTTGCCAAGGTGTTTTTCAGTACAGTACAGTTGTTTACATCTTTGTAAAGGCTGAGTCCTGGTATCAGATTAATTGACTTGCTTAGTGCCCTGTAGGATTTTCTTCACCACAATGTAAACTGTAGACTTTGAGATTTTACTTGTGTTGTATTGTGTCAATCCCTGCTACTTCTAACAGTGCATCACCATGCAAGCTGTCTTGTATGGTTCAGTTTTACAGAAGTTTAAATCATCACCTATGAATAGGATAGCATCAGTTTCAACGGTAACCTAGCCACAGCTCCTAGAAGGACACATTTTGAGGGGTCTCTTTAGGCACTGCTCTTGAGATTTTTAAGAAGCACTTAGGATATTGTCTTTACAAATTTCATCTTAAGCTCTAAGCAAAGTATGCTAAAAGAAGTCCTCAGGCAGATGCTAGGTTAGTCTTCATTCAGTAACACAGTCACCAAAATGGAACTTTGTGAACTAGGAAGCACAGTTTTTGATTAAAGAATGGTAAAGCTACCCTTTCAAACAAATGGGGCTCAACATGTAAGAAAGAAATTTCTAATTTTACTTGCTAAGTATTTCTTCTTCAAGTTTTGTGACCATACCTTTCTAAGTCACAGATAATAAAAACACTGCTGATATTATATTGCTGTAAAATGAGATGCAGTTTTAAGACTGTGTAATGATATCACTTAAATAAGATAACCTAACTTTACCTCACTCTTTTCTGTGCTGAATTCCTTTGTTACATTTTTACCTCCTCATATTTAAATAATTGTTACTCTGTTTTTAGTAGCATTGTTTCTTAAATAATTAACACATTGCCACATGTTCATTCCTCAGCTGCCAAAGTCTCTACTTGGTCCAAACACAGGGTCACATTTCACCTCTGCTGGCTTAAATACAATAGCATTGTTAAAGATAATGAGTCATCCATGAAACACTGCATTTACTTTAGAAAGCTGTCACCACAAACAACCCAGTAGACCACCCTATGCTCCTTGTCTTTTATAAACCAATGAAAAACATAAGATAGTCTATATATGGTTTGTTTAGCTGTCCCAATATTTTGTTTCAGATGAATTTACTTTTAGTCTTGTGGCACCCTCTCTCTAGAATTCAGTTCCAAGGTTTGTTTCAGATTATAAATTGGTTGTAAAATTTAATTCAAGTATTTACAGTACATGCCAAAAAGATGATTTAAAAAAATTAACTGAATTTAGCCAGTGAAATCGAGACTGCTGATCAACTGCTTCATCTCCCTCTCCCGTTGTAGTTCACATCTTCTATGTTAAAGTCATTCCTCTGGTTTGTCAACACAGTATACTTTATTCTAAATTTTCTTAAAAAGCTCATTGCTACTATGAATGTTCTTTTTTGCTTTGACTTCTACTATCTTGTTTATATTTAGTAGGAGTGTACTGGATGCTTATTATCTGTTTGAGTGTTTTATAATAGCACATGTTGTGAATTTTGGCGTAAATTAAGTTTAATACAGTGAAACCCAGCTGCCAATGGGACACTTCTGTAAATCATGTGCAGAACTAAGGACTTATTTCTATTTTTGAATATTACAGTACATACAGTGGTGTGAAAAACTATTTGCCCCCTTCCTGATTTCTTATTCTTTTGCATGTTTATCACACAAAATGTTTCTGATCATCAAACACATGTAACCATTAGTCAAATATAACACAAGTAAACACAAAATGCAGTTTTTAAATGATGGTTTTTATTATTTAGGGAGAAAAAAAATCCAAACCTACATGGCCCT
>JANRMT010062839.1:2691346-2721901 GCA_026402145.1 Polypterus bichir lapradei | reverse complement strand
AACCATCATTTAAAAACTGCATTTTGTGTTTACTTGTGTTATATTTGACTAATGGTTAAATGTGTTTGATGATCAGAAACATTTTGTGTGACAAACATGCAAAAGAATAAGAAATCAGGAAGGGGGCAAATAGTTTTTCACACCACTGTAGGTAACCATTATCTAGTCCACACCAAGTCCAAAAATGAGATAAATCGAGTGTCTGCTGACAAACAATATACAGTAGATGAGCTAACATACAGAAAGGATGTGTCAGAAAGTAATTTCACACCAAGATTCAGTAGTTTGTAAAAGAAAATTTAGAAATTGAAGTGTTTATGTACCGTAAGGGGTTGGACACTGGGGCAGGTTTGTCCTGGGTTTAAAGTACTCACCAGGGTGTTGTCTTTGTGGAGCTGCACAATTTCTCCTTTTCCTGGTTGCTCTAGTTTTCCTTCCACATCCCAAAGACATCCCTGTATTAAGATAAAGCGGGTTGGAATATGACTGATGACTGACTGGATTAATAGGAGCTGTCTATGTTATGCTATTCTTGATTTTGACATTTTTTTTTTACTTTTAGTACTATATATGTGTGTTTACTATAAAAGAACACTTTACCTAAGTAGTTTTCATTACACTAGTGATTGATTTACATTTGCATCCTTGTTCATAGTCATAAACTCAGTGTTGGAACTAGAAAAACGAAACTGTGACTCAGTGGAACCACACTCTTGGCTTTATCCAATTCAGAAGTAAGTTCACAGTTTCAGGACTCTTTTCAAGATGTACTATATCAAACCCTGTTTCCAGTTCAAGTGTATATTATTGTACTCTTCACTAATTTCAAATTCTTTGCTGCTACTACTCTTAGTGTAACACAAGCTGCTGTGCACCTGATTTTGTCAGTGTGCTCTGGCTGCTGGGAGCATATTCAGTTAGGTATGGCCTGACGAGTGTTGAAGTTTATGCACTTTGCTCTTTTACAATTTCAGCGCTCTTTTAAAAACTTGTAGACTTTTGGGGAAAGGCTATATGTACACTTAGAATATTTTTTATTCATTTGAATGCATATTTATCAGTATTTGTTTGTAGCAGAGTAACTGAAATACTTCATTAGACTATATAACAATGTAGCATTCTTTTGGATACCAAGGGGAAACCCAAGATAGAGACATTTACAGCCTAAAATAACATTCTTCAATTTAAATGAAACTGGAATATTTGTTAGTGCCTCCTGCTAAATTGCAACTATGTCTCCTTTTTGTTGAACCGGATGTTTTCTCATAGGGGAAAAAAAAAGCATTTAAAAAAAATGTAAGAACAAGGCGTTGCTCGATTAGTAAAAGGTGATCAGTCCCATGTGAGCCCATTTCTTCAGGAGGGCCTGAGGACATTTCCAACACTGTTCCAGACCTATTACTTCACCCAATAAGAGTCAGGAAATGATGGTATTATCTGGCTTTGCCCTTTTTTCCCCACTGCCTCTTACCAAATATGTACTTTTTGGTGGTAATAGGCTTTGTGGACATTTACATCACAAAGAGGAGATGGATTTATTATGAGCAAATGTCTGGTCTGTGTTTAAATTGCATTATGGCAGCTTTAATAGGTTATTTAAAAATAATTATTTATTATTAAGAGTATGTATCATATGGAACTGTGAAGGCACACCAAAACATTTAAAGCTAAAGTTTCAAAAAAAGTATTCATTTAAGTGAAGAAGAAGGGAAGGATTTGCCAAAAACTAGCTGTTACCCTTGAGACCATTTACAGAGATGGCCATGTTTCAGGTCTTTAAAAAAAAAAAATCCTCTTGCCTTACTCAATAAAAAGCCTCCATAGACCCATTTATGTTTTGAAAAAGCTGCTGAGACCTAAGCAACTGAGTGAGAAGAAAATTGCTGTGTAAAGAGATACCTAAGCTGGTCTTTAAATTGTGAATTCTTCAGATCTGGAAAAAAGACTTGACACTGATCTTCTTTACAGAAATTGCAATTCAGAGAGCAAGGGAGGGGAACAAAGCTGCTTAGCTGACATAGGATCTGGCGAGAGCTGTGATGTCTAGGCCTCTCTGGCTGCTATTAATGATGGATAATTTCACATAATGAACTGAATGCAATCGTTGGGAATTCAAAGCAGAAAGGCAACTTTGATTTTTACTGTGTACATTAATTTTCCTGGCTGACTTTGGCATATTGTTTCAATAAAGCAATCAGTCAGTCTGTCAGGTTTTATTTTATGCATATTTCCTTCAACTCACGTTAGTTTATTTTTATATAGTGCACTTCCCAATAACAGACCCATTGTACCATAAGCATTTACAAGTATAGCTAAATATTTAGGTAGTTAATGTAATATATATTAACTTTTATTACTAAAATAATGAATGCTCTACATATTAAAAGTTAACAAACAACAGGTCAAGTCTGGTTGGGTAGCATGCACTGGTACAGCACATTGCCGCACCCACCACATGACAAAAGAGCTCGGGATCCTGCTTGGCAACCCCCCAGACAGTCCCACCCTCTGGAAATGACCATCAATCTCCTGCAGCCTGGTGTTAAGTGTCTCCTTGGCCTGGTCCAGTCGCTTGGGTCCTCAACAATGAAGATCCTGTAAGCTAAATCACCCTCGGGGAATCGCGCCACATGACCGTAGTGCCGTAGCTGACGTTCCCCCACAATGCAGGTAATGTGCCTCATTCAGGACTCCATGAGCAACTGCTCATTCAACACAAAGTCAAACCAGCGGTACCAAAGGAATCCACACGGATGTCATTGTGATCATTAATTTATTTGTTGTGATCTTTAAGCAATTAAGTGCATAGAGGAATCCAAAAGTTGGAGTAGTGGAGTATTTGAAACTGTTATTCTGTGTAAATGCAGTTGTAATGACAGTTAGGTTTTTATAAAGTGTTTTGCGGTAGGGTTTGCTATAAAATGATGTCTGTTGACTTAATGTTGCAGTTTTAATTCAAAGGGCTGTCTTCAGGACATGAGTATCTACATAAAATGTACATGTCTTAAATATTGACTATTGAAATTGGTTCAGTAAATTAAATGATTATTAATCTTATATAGTTATTTGTTTTTGTAGTCTGTATTAAATTTAAAAGCATTAGCATTTTTGAAAATTAAGCAACAATTCTCCTGCTCTTTGTGTGGCTGTTGTGATAATCCATGATTGTGGTCTAAGGGCCAAAAAGCTTTCCCTGGAAGTGACTTAATCTGATGTATACTGCCGGTTGATCATAAATACCTAATAGATACTCTGGCTGTCTAAGCATAAGGCAACATTGACTAACTTACTCAATCTCTCGCCATAAAAATCACTGTTTACCATTTAGTTAAAAAGATTAATTTTGACACTTTGGTACATCTAGCTTACTTAGTAGGTATTCACTTAGAAAGGACTTTTTGATGTGTCAATATTGTAGTAAGAAAAAAAAATACAAAACTAAGTACCACTTGAAGTGGGAGAATATATCCCCAAAAATAAAAGCATTCAGTTCATTACATGGACTGCCTAAATATGCTTGTAAACATCTTTGCTGTTTGTAATAAGTTAATGTAAAATGTGATGTATTAGAACTTTATCTGACAATGTTTGTGCCAAAAAAAGCAATACAAATAAAACATTCAATGAAAAGCATAAAAAGTAATACTTGAGTGAACAACATAAACAAGTGAAAACTGAAAACATCTAATAATGATGATAATACATACTCGGATCTCACATTATTCCTACTGATTACCCATTTAATTTCAAATGAATACACTTCCCTAAAATGTAAGCAGCTCCAGTGACCTAATAATATTTTTATTATTACTTATTATTTTACTGACACCTTTATCCAAAGTGTCTTACAACATGTGGGATTCAAATAGTTATATTTTATTTGTTTTTCCAGTTAGAGCACATAGTAGGTGAAGTGACTTGCTCGTAGTCTGTTATCTGAACCCAAAAATTCAAAGTTTGAAGTCCTTTATCCAAACCCTTAAATGTAACCCTGCACTGCAATCAGGCTAGTTCTGATAGTCTAGAAAGGTTTTGATTCTAATGTGTGTTGTAAGTAAAAGTCATTACAAGGCAGTAAGAAAGGCTGTAATGTGACCATGGAAGGGACCTTTAGAGAAATTGGACTGCTGCTCAGTTCTAGTTGGGCTCCGCTTGCCATTACGTAGTTGTGGTGGTCTGGTCTATCCAGGATGCAATAATGTATTGCTTAGATGTCCAATGGTTTCGGCAGTAAGCACTCTTTTAGTACCAGCCATTAAATCCAAATGGAGATGTTGCAGTCTACGTATTCATGAAAAATCTTACATTGCTGAACAGCTGATCTCATTCAGAAATTATTTTAAATTTTTTTGTTCCACTATGTGGCCTTGCCCCTGCTAGTGCTACACGCTGTTGTGAAGAAGAGGGCTGAACGCACCCCAAGGAGATGCATCCGCTCCTCCAAAACCCCTCTTAAATGGTGATACAATGGGAACCAAATACCAGTTTTTTTTTGTTTTTTTTTAAACCTCCTCTTTGCTCGATCAGCTGCTGGCTTGCGGCTGCTGCCGTGCTCCGTGATCTGCATTTTGTGCGGCGCTTCAAACGTTTAAAAGCCTGTACAGCACCTGTTCTTTTGTTTCATTGCCTTGTCTCTTTTGTCCCCCAGACATCATCACACATTATGTGATCTCTTTTCGCTGTTACATTATTTCACCGAGTAATATTTTCCATTTGCGCTAATGCAATCTTTACTATGATTTTTTTGAGATTTTTTCCTACTTCCATTATCTCTAACCTGCTCTGCATGTGTATCACTAGACTTGCTTCCAAAGGTTGTAATTATGACGTGACTTGTTTGTCTCTTGGGAAGTGAAAGTGTCTCTCTTCCAAAGATCATGTCTCGTTGCATGATTTTTTTTTATAATAGAGAGATATTTGTTGTCGTTTTGCATTCTGCTGTAACATTTTGCTCAACTGATAATACTCTGTGCACATGTTATTTCTCCAGGGTATGTTCACTGTGTTATTTTATTTCTACTTGCTTGGTTTATAAAGTGCTTTATGACACTGCTCACTAATAAAGGCAATACATAGATAAACTTGAAGTAATTAAAGGCTAACTTTTTTCCCACTTTCCAAAACCACATATATATCTTTTAATGGTAATGAATCACCCGTTCCTATATCTCTGTAATGTCAACTGGGACTACTGGTTAAATGTATTGGAAAAAGAATCATTACATTCATATCTCTATTGATACTTCTTAAGTTTCATGCATTTGGTTGATTTTTATTATTTTGATTATTGTCAAACTATCACTACAATATATTAAATCCTATGATAGTTGGGATTCTTGGTCTGAACCCTCTGAACAAACAGTGTCGTTCACAGTTTTGGTCCCAGTGCTCAGAGTAGCACAAAACAGTCAGCTTCTGCATCCAAAAGAAGTTAATATATGGCTTTCTTCAAGAAGCCTTGCACCACAGATGTTTATTTACTCTTCATTTTCTGCACTGATTGTTTTTTTTGTTGACCCCAATGCATGTGACATATTTTAAATTGTTTTAAAATTATTTTTTCTATTTATTTCTCTGTTGTTTGAAATGTGTGTGGCCTGAATCAACCTAATGAAATATATGCGTAAATTAAGTATATGGCCTCTTATTATTAAGCACTAATGTACACCCACAACACATACTGTTTGTCTCTTTATAACCCAGAACAAGACAGACTATCAGTGACATTATTTCTGTAAGAAATTCACTTTTTTATTATAACAGTCTTTGTAATCATAATTCCTTTAAGAGAAATAGAAATGAGAGTTTGTTTAATCTGTAAAAAGTGTTTAGTTACCAGAGTGCTGTTTAAATCCCAGGCACTTGATTTTTTTTTTTCTTCTCATTAATTTTACTGTGAACTTTAGTACTCCAGACTAAATGGGATGCCAGTGTATTTCCAGGCTCATTCACATAAGAAGTTTACTGTCTCCAGCTTATATCTTCAAATTTATATTTTACAGTAAAATAGAATCTCTTGTGTAAAACTTAATGAGACTAGAATTTAGTGTACTGCCCCAAGATCACCAGTAGGGCACTTTTATGCCTCCACTACTGCAGCAGTGTTAACAGGTAACGTTAACCAAAAAAGCTGCATCTCTCCACAGTTGGTATTCTTTGATTGCACACAAAGCATCTCCTGACATGTTCTGTTCTAATGATGATCTCCTTACTCCATGTCATGTTAGCACCTTTACCATTAACACCACTGTGCCATATGTAAGGTTTCACTTCTGTCTGAATTCTTTTACCTGACACTAATGCTCCATAGTGTTCAGTGGTATAGAAAACACAACATCTGTTGTCTACTCATATATGAACAATAACTGTCCAGTTGGGGCTTGCGCCAATGCTTTTTCAAGATGCAGATTGCTGCTTCGTCTCATAGCCATTTTTTGCGCAACAGTAGTATTCACTTTTTATCTACTGCTATGTGCAGCAGCTGGATTGTTTCACACAACTTGACCAACTGCAACTCATAAAAGAAAAAAATAATGATAAAGCTTTATTGCCGGAGTTTGGGCAGCCATATTCTTGGCACGATGAGAAATGGAAGTGTTATCAAATTAACTGGCACATGTGAAAACAACAATTAAGAAATTGTACAAGTCTCTGTGTTTCCTGCCTCATCTGTCTTGGAGTTGAGCCAGACCCTGTCGGAGTACAATAGAGTTAGCTACAGCAGCAACTAAAGTTCTGCTGTGTGTGTAATGGACATGTCACCATGGCGACAAAAAAATATCCATTTATAGACCCTAATCTATTTGGACATTTTTCAGTGCACTGACAGTTTATACAAATAATATATTAAGGCTCGTTTTCAAAACATGGTTCATTGGTGAAATGTAATACTCAGGAAGCTATTCATCTCTCTTCCAATAAGATGACATTTCTGTCGATTTCACTCTGTCTCTCAAGTGACAGCTGGTACTCCATTTAAAAGACAGCTGCGTCGTGTGGGCTGTGAGTGCTTTAACGGTTTTGCTCATGAAGCACTTCAAGTTAAGATTTTTCCTTGAAGATGTTTTCGTGATGCCATATCTGTCTTTTCTCCACTATTTTGGAGATACAAGTCTCATTTCCATCTGGATTTCTGGAGTTTGCATTTGGTACAACAAAGAGTGAGATAAGGTATCTTAATATGTGGAGTTTCTGAGCCATACCTGGAGATGGAGGTTAAGATAAAATTGAAATTGGAACAATCCTTTTCTTAAGCATTTGCTCAACAGGGCATGTGGCTTTTCCCAGGCCTGATTCTGGTAGTCTGCTTGTTTTGGTGATGCTATTAGTAACATACTCTTAATGCCCAAGTTGTTGCATGTAAATTACACTTGGCTTCAAGTATATAAGTTAATATTCTTTTGTGTAATTTTGTTTGGTTTTGGAAGAACATGTACTGTGGTGTTATAGTCTCTGATTCATATAACATGCAGCTAAATGGTCTTTTGCAATAGCAGAGTTTGGTGCCAATGGTGCAGTTATCATCAACCATAAGCTTTGTTTTAGAGGTCACGTTGTCAAGACATCTAATACAAGATTCCTAAAGCAGGTTTTTTATTTCAGTTGTGTCACGACCTATGCAGCAAAGCAGAAAAGAAGATCAGCATGTGGAAATTTACTGCATAAACACTGGAAGAACATTACTGTTGATTTTGCCAAACAGAAAATTTCAAATATAAAATTTAGAAGATTTTGCCAGTTTATATGGTGTAGTATCACTTGTAAGCCTCATTTCATAGCTTTGTGAATTTAATGTTTCTCACTTATTTACTACAACGTTACATTGTCATCTCAGCATCAAAATGTTGGCAGGACTATTGTCTTCATGCTGTTTGATATACAAAAGTGCTGTTTTGATGACATTTAAACTATCTGAGAAATCTTGAGTGGATTTACTGTGCAGTCCTCACCGTCATATAAACACAAAAATTCCAAAATAACAACATGGTCAAAACTGGCAATGCACATATGATAGCTGTGGGGTGCATTTTTGGGGGGAGTGTGTCAGGCCCACAGTGACCAATTCCTCCACTACTTGCTTGGTACAGCATTCATGGTGAAGCTTTTATGAACCCTAAGAAAAGCAGTGTATTATACTTAGATGGATAGATAGGTAGATACTTTATTAACCCCAAGGGGAAATTCACATAATCCAGTAGCTGTATACTGATACAAAAAACAATATTAAATTAAAGAGTAATAAAAATGCATGTAAAAGCAGACAATAACTTTGAATAACGTTAGCATTTACTCCCCCGGGTGGAACTGAAGAGTCGCATAGTGTGGGGGTGGAATGATCTCCTCAGTCTGTCAGTAGAGCAGGACAGTGACAGCAGTCTATCGCTGAAGCTACTCCTCTGCCTGGAGATGACAGTGTTCAGTGGATGCAGTGAATTCTCTATGATTGACAGGAGTTTGCTCAGCGCCCAGCGCTCTGCCACAGATGTCAAACTGTCCAGCTCCGTTCCTACAATAGAGCCTGCCTTCCTAACAAGTTTGTCTAGGCGTGAGACATCCTTATTCTTTATGCTGCCTCCCCAGCACACCATGGCGTAGAAGAGGGCACTCGCCACAACCGACTGGCAGAACATCTGCAGCATCTTATTGCAGATGTTGAAGGACGCCAACCTTCTAAGGAAGTATAGTTGGCCTTGACCTTTCTTACACAGAGCATCATTGTTGGCAGTCCAGTCCAATTTGTCATCCAGCTGCACTCCCAGATATTTATAGGTCTGTACCCTCTGCACACAGTCACCTCTGATGATCACGGGGTCCAGGAGGGGCCGGGGCCTCCTAAAATCCACCACCAGTTCCTTGGTCTTGCTGGTGTTCAGTTGTAAGTGGTTTGAGTCGCACCATTTAACAAAGTCTTTGATTAGCTTCCTATACTCCTCCTCCTGCCCACACCTGATGCAGCCCACAATAGCAGTGTTGTCAGCGAACTTTTGCACGTAGCAGGACTTCGAATCGTATTGGAATTCTGATGTATATAGGCTGAACAGTACCAGAGAAAGTACAGTCCCCTGCAGCACTCCTGTGTTGCTGACCACAATATCAGACCTGCAGTTCCCGAGACGCACATACTGAGGTCTGTTTGTAAGATAGTCCACGATCGATGCCACCAGGTGTTAAAGGTTCACCTCATATAATGCAGGCTTATTTGGGACACTGATAATCTGAGTTCTACTGTATTTGATTTTCACCTTACTTTGTGCATTAATCTTAAAATGTATAACTTGCTTCTTGAAGTTTGATTTTTGTGTCATCTGCTCTTATCACCTTTAAGTCTGTTCAAATGAGGTTTTGATGGGTAGATGATGTCTGGTGATGCTATCATACTTGAGGATGTAGCGAATGATTACAAAACCAGATATGCCTGAATATTGATTGCTAGCTACATGACAACATTTCCATATTGCTAGCTATCTCTCATGGTTATACTCTTTTAATAGGCAGTAGTATTTTTTTCCTTTCACTTCATCCCTATTCTTCACTTTTCATAGCAGCCATTTCTTTTTGTTCTCTTTTTTGAATAATGTCTTCATCTCTGCAAAAGTTCTCTTTTGGTGTCATTAATTTTTATTAATGGTATCTAGTTGCATACATTGTTATATACAGCTGATTACAGTATTTTAATACTCCTTTTTCATGGAATTCTCACATTGTGATGAATTTATATGTTAAAGGATCACAGGAGATTCAATTTGGATTGTGAACTTAGACCACAAGGTTTATAAAGTATTTGGCACAAAGAAGATAAATATACTCTATTTTTTAAGAAAATAAAGTTTTTAGAAGTTGGTTTCTGCTTTGTAGCCAGTGCTGTAAGGATAAGCTTCTACCCTCCACAACCCTTAATTTTATTATGGGAATTTAATAATGTTATGCTGCTTTTCGAAATGTCCTAATTTTTTTTTGTTTGTTTTAGAATAAAACTTGATCTAGAGCTCATAGATAATATTTCACATATTTATTTTTAATTAACTTGTACCATATACAAGCAAAATACCTCAATAAAAGAGATGAGAGCCCTTTGTTGGATGGTTATATGAGACATGTAGGCATGTCTGGGCCAATTAACTTATGCCTCATTAATCCATTTTTAATCCTGAATAATCCACGAATGCAATTCTGGGGTAGGAAAGTGATTTGAAGGCTGCACTACTCGTATGAGGTCAAGAGAAGATCCAACATTGAACAGGTCACCAGTCTGTCATAGAATATTTTCACGCATGCATCCGTAGTTGCTAACGAATTTGTAAAACTATGGGAATAGCAGGGCACTGGAGTACGTAGTGAAAACAAACACTGTCATGGGAAAAATGTACAAATTCTGTTTGTAAATTAACTGGAGTGTGAAACAGACTTGGACTCATGGAGCTACATTTGATGTCAGAAGTTTACATACGCTTAGGGTGAATTCTTTCAGATTCCCTTTTTAACCCCTCCACAGATTTTATACTATCAGACTATAAATTTGGCGTATTGTTTAAGAGATCTACTTTGTGCAAAGCAGAAGTATAAAAAAAAAGCACTCAAATATTACTGTTGATTGTGGTTATTGCCACAGTGTATAGAGGAGAGTTTAATTTGACCTGAGCCTTGTAAATGACAGCTACAGTGGGATGCAAATGTTTGGGCAACCTTGTTAATAGTCATTATTTTCCTGTATAAATCGTTGGTTGTTACGATAAAAAATGTCAGTTAAATATATCATATAGGAGACACACACAGTGATATTTGAGAAGTGAAATGAAGTTTATTGGATTTACAGAAAGTGTGCAATAATTGTTCAAACAAAATCAGGCAGGTGCATAAATTTGGGCACCACAAAAAAGAAATGAAATCAATATTTAGTAGATCTGCCTTTTGCAGAAATTACAGCCTCTAAACGCTTCCTGTAGGTTCCAATGAGAGTCTGGATTGTGGTTGAAGGTATTTTGGACCATTCCTCTTTACAAAACATCTCTAGTTCATTCAGGTTTGATGGCTTCCGAGCATGGACAGCTCTCTTTAACTCACACCACAGATTTTCAGTTATATTCAGGTCTGGGGACTGAGATGGCCATTCCAGAACGTTGTACTTGTTCCTCTGCATGAATGCCTTAGTGGATTTTGAGCAGTGTTTCGGGTCTTTGTCTTGTTGAAAGATCCAGCCCCGGCGCAGCTTCAGCTTTGTCACTGATTCCTGGACATTGGTCTCCAGAATCTGCTGATACTGAGTGGAATCCATGCGTCCCTTAACTTTGACAAGATTCCCAGTCCCTGCACTGGCCACACAGCCCCACAGCATGATGGAACCACCACCATATTTTACTGTAGATGGAAGGTGTTTTTCTTGGAATGCTGTGTTCTTTTTCCTCCATGCATAACGCCCCTTGTTATGCCCAAATAACTCAATTTTAGTTTCATCAGTCCACAGCACCTTATTCCAAAATGAAGCTGGCTTGTCCAAATGTGCTTGAGCATACCTCAAGCGGCTCTGTTTGTGCTGTGGGCGGAGAAAAGGCTTCCTCTGCATCACTCTCGCATACAGCATCTCCTTGTGTAAAGTGCGCCGAAAGGTTGAACGATGCACAGTGACTCCATCTGCTGCAAGATGATGTTGTAGGTCTTTGGTGCTGGTCTGTGGGTTGACTCTGACTGTTCTCACCATTCGTCGCTTCTGTCTATCCGAAATCTTTCTTGGTCTGCCACTCGATCCTTAACTTGAACTGAGTCTGTGGTCTTCCATTTCCTCAATATGTTCCTAACTGTGGAAACAGACAGCTTAAATCTCTGGGACAGGTTTCTGTATCCTTCCCCTAAACCATGATGGTGAACTATCTTTGTCTTCAGGTCATTTGAGAGTTGTTTTGTGACCCCCATGTTGCTACTCTTCAGAGAAAATTAAAGAAGGAGGGAAACTTACAATTGACCCCCTTAAATACTCTTTCTCATTATAGGATTCACCTGTGTATGTAGGTCAGGGGTCACTGAGCTTACCAAGCCAATTTGAGTTCCAATAATTAGTTCTAAAAGTTTTGGAATCAATAAAATGACAACGGTGCCCAAATTTATGCACCTGCCTGATTTTGTTTGAACAATTATTGCACACTTTCTGTAAATCCAATAAACTTCATTTCAATTCTCAAATATCACTGTGTGTGTCTCCTATATGATATATTTAACTGACATTTTTTATCGTAACAACCAACGATTTATACAGGAAAATAATGACTATTAACAAGGTTGCCCAAACTTTTGCATCCCACTGTATGTTATGTATTACTTAAATGTTGAAGGAGGTTTTGCCAGCTGATGACATCAGCAAATTAGGGTCAACTGATTTATTTCAACTCAACTCTACAGTCTGTTTTCAGTGAGTGTAGTGAAAACTTAAATGGAGGAGGAGAGGGTAACCCATTCAAGTCAGTTGACGAGGATTTCCTTTCTTAGCATAGAGCAGATAGGATTCTGAATTAATTGCATCTGTTTTTCATGGGCTCAGTTCCAGCCCCTTATGCCTTTGTATGGAATTTACATGGGTTCCCTTTGTGGTGCTGTAATACCAAACAGGTTGTTCAATGCATGTCCAGCTTTAGCAGCACATACCAGATGAGACTTCAGTACAATAAATCATCAGTCCGTGCACCCAGGTTCTGAATCAATTTTTTTATTAGATTGTAGGAGGTAATTAGAGTACCATGAAAAAACTCTCATAATCTATAATCTACCCTTAATCTATAAAACAGCATAATTTTCCTACAGTGCCACTGTACTCTGGACAGTCAGTTATTGCCACTATACTGCTAGAATCACTTTTGTGACACCCAGTAAGATAGACCACGGACCTTTAATGGACAAATGCCTTGTCTTTTACTGACTGCTTCACATATGTATTTATTCCATTTTTTTTTAAAAGTGCTTACCTTCCAAGTGGCACATTAATCACCATGAATTAAAAAAAAAAGCCCACTGTACAGTTCACCTTACCAACTTCGCAGTGGGTGGTGTTTTATAAGAAAACCATAACAGTATTTTTCTAAAGTCAGCTATATGTGCTTCACAGTGCTCAGGTTGAGCATGGCAAATGACACCATGGAGCCAAAATGGCATTGGTCCAGGTGCACAGAGGTCCTAGTATATTCTCAGCAGTAACTTGACATTTATAGTTTTTCTTTTCAAAATCTGATTTTTCTACTGCCTGCAAATGTACCTCATTTATAGAGTTTCTGCTTTTTATAGTCTTCGTTTTGAAAGATTTACTGCCTTTTGAATTCATATAATAACCTAATAAAGATTGCTTTAGTGCTGCAGAATAAGATTCTGGATATAGAGACTTTTTCCATGGACGCTGTTTCACACTGTGTATCTAATATTTGTATAGCGTAACACTCATCTTTTTACATTGTGATGAAACTCAACTCAGACTTCACTGCTGGATGCTAGTAATCAATCAGTATTTTTTATGGTGACCACTATCTTAAAGCCTGTTTCAGTGTCTCTTTTAGATACTATGAATGATGTCAGTTTCAAACGCTACATTTTGTTACAGTCAGAGAAGCCAAGTGCATGATGCCTAGTAAGAATGTACTGTGATAAATATATAAACAAATAAATTTTGTCCACCTAACATCTTGGTTTAGGCTGTGTGCCTAGTATAATACTATGAAGCTTGCTTTATCGCAAGCAGTCTATTTCATGTGACTTGGACAGTGTGTCCTAATTACCAAGACATTGTAATGTAAGGCATAATTCTGTCATTTCAGTTACTACTACTGTCTAATCCTGTATTATTCTCATCATTTTGGAGTGTTCATATTGTTGAATAATGGAAAAAAATACTGTGCACTTGTGATATCTAAGTCACTTTAGATAAAAGTGTAATGTGCTATTTTTCATCTGAAGTGTCTACATATATCCTTCAATGACACTGCTAGAGAATAAAGGGTATGCACACTTAGCTCATGGCAGTCATAGCATTCTTTTCCAGTAGGTTGTCTATAGTGGTAAGGAATAAGGCAGAAAATAAACTTGAACGTGAACTTGGTGGAGACTGTAGAAGGTACTGTTTTCTGTTTACAGTTGTTTTAAAAGGGAGGAAGATATAAGACATGCCTCTTCTGAATTGCTGGCCATAATTCTGGAATATTACATTCAATAGGAAGATATTGTACTGTTGTCTAGACATTTATTTTGCAAGAATAGAATGAATAAGCAAATTTTTACTAATTTCTTTTTTTTTTTCTTCTTTTGAAATCCTTTATCAACAGCCTGTATTTGTATTTTTTGTTTTTTTAAGGTGATTGTTGAGTGACAGCTCAATCTCAAATTTACACTTACATTACATTTATGTGCTTGGCAGATATTTTTATACAAAGTGACTTAAAAAAGGTGTAACATAATAGAGTAACTTTAGGCTTGAGCCTGTTTGTTCAGCAAGTTTTGTAGGCAGGTAGCAAAGGTTGATTGCCACAAGTGAAAAGATGTAATAACTAATAAATTTACAACTGACTCTAAAACGGGACTTGTTTTCCATATCTGGAAAGGGAAGGGTGATTGCCTGGATAACACTGCTTTCGGTGCCAGGAAGATCTTTGCTAGGGTCATCCACAATAGGATCTGTGATCACCACCAGCGACCAATGCAGTCTGGTGTTATGCCTAAGAAGCCTAACCATCGACTGCATCCTGGCACTGAGGGTACACATGGACCGCAAATGCGAATATCGGCAGTTTCTTTGCAGCCTTTGTTGGTTTTTGTTAATCGTACGACTCATTTGATCAAGCTGCCCTGTGGGACATCCTAAAACTGCGGGATCCCCTCGGAGTTGCTGGATATCATTGTTGTCGTGTACACTAGTACTGTGAGTGCTGTACAAAGTGGAGTCAGAACCTCTGTGTTTTTCCCAGTGGATTGCCCAGTGGGGTGTGTTCTTGCTCTTGCTCTCACTCCGTTCAGTGCTTTCATGGACCGGGTGCTGGGCAGGGTTGTGGTATCCAGCGGCTGTGGAGCATCTGTTGGTGAGGAAAGATTCACTGATCTTGACTTTGCCGACAATGCTGTTATCTTCACAGAGTCAAAGTTGCTCCTGATTGGGGCTCTTGAGAGTCTGAGCGAGGAGTCTGAGTTTCTGGGCTTGAGAGTGTCCTGGATAAAAATCAAGATCCAGGCCTTTAATGACTTCTTAGGCACGTCCATAAGAAGTGTGTCTGTCTGTGGAGAGAGTGTCAACCTTGTTGGGAGGTTTGTTTACCTTGTCAGGAAGAGTCACCAGTGATGTGAATTTCACTATGAAGTTATGTGACGACTGAGAGAGCATGGAGTGTCATGAGGTCACTGGAAAGGGGTTTGTAGAGCTCCCGATATCTTTGCAGAAGGATGAAGGTCAAAGTCTGTAGAGTCCCGGTGCTTCCTGTCTTGCTATATGGTTGTGAGACGTAGACGCCTCTAGCTGATACCATGTTGTCCTCAGGAGGGAACGACAGGTACAGCTGTGTATCCTCAGCATAGCACTGATAAGAGAGACTGTGGTATCCAGCACTGATCATTGAGCACCCCTGTGCATATCTGGTGTGCCCTTGACAATTCTCCTTATCAGATATTGTATTATTTTTAGATACAGATGTCTGGGTGGTTATGTTGACTAATCACACCCAGGAAGCAAACATGTTAATATTTGAATACACAATGATAGGTGTGAATCTCGAAAGTATTTGAATGAACTTAGGGGTTGTAGTGGCCTCGTCACTTTGACCTTCCTGACACAGTGTTCAGAAGCCATTAAGAAGGCTATCAAAAAGTTAGGCTACATAGCATAATATATAGATGTTATGCTTAAGTTATAAAGTGCACCGGTAGGGAGTCACCCTTTATAAACCACAGTCATCTTTTTTGTGAGGTACAGAATATGTGAAGATGCCTTGAACTCCACCCAGTTGTCACCCTGAAACAGCCATATGGGGACCATGCTAGTCAACCTCTTACATATTGTTGCAGGAGAGAATTGGGCAAAGAAACTTTTATTCTGGCAGCTTCCTAGCTTTTTGTCTGGCTCCAGGAGCGATCCTTCAGGTTGACTAACCTTAAAGGTGTCCTCCTTGTGCCCATTCAGCTGATGAGAGACAGGAGCACTGGCTGGAGCAGAACCAAGAGGCAAGCTGGAAAGAACAGAACAGGCAGAATGGAATAGCACATCAGGGAGTTGGCTCTAAAGCTTCAATTCATTGTGCAATAACTGCCTGACATGCTGTTGTTTGTCAACTGATCCTACACTGGTAAACTTTAGCTTATTTGAAAATATGTTTCTTTTCTGTCTTATTGCACAGCACATAGTCACAATGGTAAAAAGTAAGGTGAGATAATGGCAGCAAGAGAAGAGAGGCACTAAAGAATTTGGGATAGTTGTCTCCTCTGAAGTATGTAAAAAGAACCTTTGTTTGGTGTCACCAACAAGCATAAATTTGTTGAATGGCTGCTGTGAATGTGATGAGCTCTGCTAGATGCACTGTACTTAAGACAGCATATATTGGGGCTGGGAATTGAATTTAAAAAAAAATTATCACATAAATTTATTTAATTAATCATGATTAATCGTATCTAAGATTAAAACTTAATTATAAAATGAATACATAAATCATGAAGTAAATACACACTGATTTAAAAAATAAATAAAGAATTAACATGCAGGAATTTAAAAAAAATTGGATAATTTAGCACATGTAGGAGATTTAGTAATTTTTTGGTTGGTAGAATTGTGGTGTGTCACCACAGGACAAAATGGTTGAGAAACAATGCTCTACCTATACAGGGTGGTCCAGATCTTCAATTCAGATTCTGGTCCAGATTTTCAATTATCAGTAAGGATTTTAAACATGTGGACCCCTGGAACTTAATTGGCCTTGTATTTGTATGGAATACAAATAACTATAACATATAAAACAAATAAACAACTCTATTTAATAAAAAATGAAAGTAGGCCTATGACATGCATATTTTAAGTAAAAGAAAATAGAACCATTTGAGTAAAATTAAAACGTACACTCCATTACAATGGTCCCATCAGAAAATGTTTTTTATGTTCCCTCAAGTTCCATGCTACTTTAATTGAACATGCATTGCACACTGGTGGGCTGTAAATGAAAGTGAGAGGACTCTGCCTTACCTATGTTTGTGCAAACCTTGCCATAAAGTAAGGGTTTTATATGAGAAGTTTCTGCATCGTTAGTTTTCTCTGAACATTTTCTGCATTGTTATTCAAAGCCCTCAGGCCATAATGAAAGAAGGCAAGCAAACGAGACTCTAATACAAACATTGGGGGGTGCAATTTGGAATATTTTTCACAAAGCAGCATTTTGGATGTCACAGGGCCCTCTGATTCTATAATTTTTTTTTTATTAGTTGACTTTTTATCAGTTAATTATCTGCTAATTACGAATCTTCACAAGTTTATATAATGAAACGTACTGGTAGTGTTGCTACTCTAATTAAACTTGTTGAATCTAGCAAAATCCCCTAATTGTCATCATTGCTAATGTTGAACTGTAGTAAAGTCCATTTAACATGAGGTTGTCTTTGCATATTTCATCATGACAATCTCTAAACTGGTCTGTGAGTTAAGGAAGTGGTGCTTGAATGTCCCAGAAGATTTTGAGCAAACTGTGTTGCAAGACCCTTTTCTACCTCTAGCTTTTATGAGCACTATGTATGTTTTTTTTATCAGAATCTACGTTTTGCATAACATTGGAAACTCACTTTTTGGTGATCTTTTTGTAGCAGATTCATTTAAAACAATGTGTCTGGAAAGGATGTCTTGCATTTCACTGTTACAAAGTCATTCTTCAGCTCATAGTTCTGTTAATCCTAGATAATTGTTCTGGATGGTTACCTGTTTATATGGAGAGTACAATCCGTCGGCTGGACAATGCATCAAGTTTCAAAAAGTTCTTATTTAAATTGTAGCAAATGTGAATGTCTGGTCTATATAGGCTATATGTGTTTTGTATGATTTTATAATGATGTCTATAAGATGCAAAAGGATTTTATGGATAAAGTAAGTAGTTCATATTGTACTGTAATTTGTCAATATTCTGGTGAATTTAAATTTTATTTTTTGTGACTGCTTATTCCAATTGTTTGATATTGTTTTATGCCATTAAGGTGAAAAAGAAATCTAAAGGTTTCCTTATTCTGTATGTAGAGTGATCTAACTGAACAGTGATCAGCACAACTGCTGAAAGAGAAAAATCTTATTGAATTTGGACTCTTTAAAACAAATTGTTAAAGCATTTGCTTAAGGTTAAAATCTTAAAGCAAAAATCTAAAATTTTGTCTGTCTTCATGAATCTTAACTTCATAAAGATCATGTAGCATAGAAGAATACCATCTATCCAAACTTTACTTATTGAACCCTTGTAGTCTGGAATTAGGAGATAGATTACTGAAGATCAACTCTTGTGGTAGAAGCAAAGTCTTTGAAGGAAAGATGGTAATTATAAAACGGAATTTTTAAATATTGCAGATACTTGAGTGGTGTCAGAGTTGACACTGAGTAATTGTCATATAGTGTTCTTAAGATCCAATAAAATTTTTGAACTAAAAGTTGTTGGCTTTATTATCTAAAAGTGAATATTGTTTTAAGTTTAGCTCTTGAAGCTGAACTATTGAAATTTAGGCCTTGAAGGTAAGCAGTTCCACTTTGTTACTTAATGGCAGGCTGCCGAAGATGAGTTGTTTTTGAAGACAGTTGAAACTTTAATTTTAAGGAGATTAGCTCAATGAGTTAAATTACTGAAGCTCAGCTCTTTGGAACAATTAGCACTAATACTGACCTTGCATGATTTAATTGGTAAATTAACTTCTGAAATTGAACTGCTTAGTGTCATTTTACACTTGGTGTTAAGTTTAGAATCTTCAATATTAAGTGGTATTGTTGATACCAAGTACTGGGGTTTATTCCTTTAATTTTAGCTTTTTTTAAGGTGGTGTGTTGGAAGTGAGCCTCTAAGGTTAATAAGATTAACTTAATTCAGTTAGAGGGGAAAATGCTTATTATTTAAAATTAAATTGAACTCTTGGACATTTGATTTCATAAAGTTAAATTGTTGAAATTGAATCTACTGAGGAAATGAAAGGCAGCCTTTGAAGTTCATTTGTAGTAGATGAGTCTGTGGGAGTTCACAGGTGTCAGGGTCTTGTTAATATTCCTGTTGGGTCATTTTGTTTATTGTTTATTCTGCTGTTGGATCATTTATAGCCTTGTTTTGTGATATTATCACAATTTTGTGTGCCATTTTCCTGTGTTTCAACCCTTGCATATGTTTTAACAGCTGGTAGCCTTTTTATTTGCCAAACAAATAAGTAAATCTCTGCCACTGTATTCATCTATAGTAGGCTGATTGGACCTACCACAGTCCAGTACACGTTTAAGAGAGTAACAGCTAAATAGATTAACAGAGACAGTGTGCACAATCATTTTTTGTGGAAATACTGATTATGTTAGAGCAATGTTAAAAGTACCTTTGATGTGGAAGATCTGAATTTAAGCTCTTGAAGGCAAATTATTGAGAGAACTGTTGAAAAAGTAATCTAATCTTGATTTGGTAAAGCTAGTTAATTTTTAGTTTTATGAAGTTATGAAATAGTTATGAAGTTAATCCTGGATATTTGGAGTTACAGTATTGACAGTCAGTATACCAGACTCTTTGCCTTTGATGCCATGTTAAATAGTGTAAATTCTGTTACAGAAGCTAAGTGATTAACTACATACGACTTACTTGTCTACAGTATAGTAACTGCCAAATCTGAATTTTTAGTGTGGGGATTTTATCGGTAAAAAGGCATGTTCATGTGTTAAAAGTGAGCAAGAAAATACAATTTCTTTATAATGTAATCAGGCTGTTTCAGCAATTTAGTGTAGAATCTTTAATATTAACAATGCTGGTTTTAAGTTGAGCCCTTCAAGTGCAAGTTCTGAGACTGAGCTACTAAATTTAATTTTAAAGCTGAGCTGAATCGATACAGATGAGGGTCAACTGTCTGGGCAGTATTTTGAAGCAGAGGTCTTGGGAATAAGCTGTTGAAAATACAGTATAATACTGAATTCAGGTGTAATACCGAATTACTGATGTGCTGAAGCGCACAGTCTACTTTGAAATTTGCTGTGCTTCTTTTTGAAATTAGTTGAGAATGTGTATCTAATTGAAGATGGATTGTGTTAACCCAAGTCATTGTTTTTGTTTCCCAAGTAGTTGAAAATGAGCACTCATATGAGCAAGTTGTTCTGTACTTGGTTGTTCGCAACAGTCATAGGAGAAACTGATTTGTAGAATAATAATTTCCCCACAAAACATAGCTTGTGGTCTTCTGAGAGGAGGTCAGATTTTTTGCTAGTCACCAATCTTAGTGTTTAGGATAAGTTTGTGATCAGTGAAGGTAAGCATGTTTTCTGACTGAGGCTTTTTCACAATCCTGTTCCCTCACAGACACTGAAACATTGGGGAGAAACTATCTAGATCATCTATAAATAAAACCACTAGTGAGGGTCACATACTGTACCTGTTTGTGAAGGAAAAGGTTAGCTGCTTCTATTGTCTTGGGTTACAGATCTTTGAAACATGGGCTGGAACCCAAGCAATAGTAATTTACAAAACAGCTAAAACAATTAAGAACCAAAACTCTGAATCTTAACACTACGGTACATTGCACCTTCACACCCTTGAATTTAAACTGTTTGTCCTTTTGTCTAGGATTCATACTAAGGATGAAGAATGCTAGTCTGAGGAGATAAGAGTCACAAGTGGGAATGTTTAAAGACACATTCTTGGTTGTGTGACTGAAGGATGTTATACTCCAGCAGAAGTTAAATCAAGCAGGATACTGAGGAACTTCATGTTCAAACTACAGGTGATAATCAGGTAAGTAAGAGGAGAGTCAAAATAAAAATGGAGTTCAAATGCCCAAACACTCAGAAAATCTTCAGAAGGAAAAACGTAACATACAGTATGTGCAAGGGTCAGAGATTTAAACTGGGACTGAGTTACTGGAAAGGACAATTTTGGCTTGGGTTGATATGTTAAATTTTGAGGGTTTGTGAAGATTATATGATCATCATGAACTTTCTTGTTTATCTTGCTGCTTTTGCTCATATTATATGTATTCTGTAAAATTTTTTGTTCAGTAACTGAAAAATATGTATCGCTTAAAACATTACAACAAATAAGTCAAACATTATTAAGTAGCACCTCATGAATTAATGAATGCTAAGATTATCGATGATATTTTCATTTGTACTCTTTACAGTTCAGCTTGTTTTAAAAATCACCTTTTCTGGTTATGACATTTGCTCTTGTGAGATTTATGTTTTCATAATCATATGAAGTAGACACAAACTTATACTGGAGGGTTGTATTCAATGAATAAGTCATATTAATTCAAAAAATTTTAATTTTACATGCTTCTTTAATTTCTGAAATTTCTATCTCCATTTGTTTATGTTTTATCTCCACTTTGAGACTGTCTTTGTAAATCATGCTTTTAAATTTAAGATTAATCCATTATTTTAGAATTCCCACAAAACAGCCCTAATTCAGTTGTTTTGTGTATGAGTGTGGCACTCTGCTCAAAACAGACTATACATTTCCATTTCCATTTATTTGCTTTGCTGACGCTAGGGCTAGGGCCTGTTGTTCAGCAAGTTTAATAGGACAGGTACCAAAAGTTGATTGCCTCAAATGAAAAAATGAAATGACTCATACATTTACAATAAAGCGATTACACTTAAATAGCCAAGAATATAAAGTATCACAGCATAAAGTTTTATTTTTTCTTCTTTTCAATTAGACAGCTATTTACATAACAGATGAGTCTTTAATTGCTTCTTCTATAAATCATGAGAGTCAGCTGTACGAATGGTGGAGAGCAGCCCATTCCTCCAACTCTGAACCACACAGGAAAGAGTTTGGATTGAAACTTGATGCCACGTAGAGGTGGCATCACCAGATGCTGTTCCCTGGCAGACCTGAGTGGGTGAGAAGGAGCATAGCACCGCACCAGTGTTTCCATATATTAATGTGCTGACCTATTGACTACTCTGTATGCAAGTATCAGAGATTCTAGTCTCTTGGCCCTTGTAGCTAGGATAGGCATTTGTCCCCCTTGCAACTCTGAACTTTATAACACTGTTGGAAAATAGATTGACAGTTGAATGGACAACCACAGCCAATTTCGTTACATTTTGAGGAAGAATACATAGTCCTTTAGTGGGGCTATGTACAGTGCCAAATTAAATGTGGTTAATCCCAGCTTCATTTCAAAGTTTTGACACTACAAACTTTAAACACACAGCTGATTGATTACGTCATTTATTATCTGAACTAATTCTATTTTGGGATAAAAATGGAAGTACTAAAAAGTCTTTTCCTGCTTTGCAAATTTAAACATAGCAGGAGTTTTAAATAATAGGTGCAATTCTTGCAGCCTCTGTTAAAATTCAAACCATTGTATTAACTCTGTTTTGATTTTTACAATGTTTAGGCAGTATGGACCACCAGGGAGTGCCCCGCTGCCCAAACCCGACACAGACAGTTGTGGAATACAAGTTCAAGGCACACACTTTAAAAAAAAAAAAAAAAAAGTTTTCTCCCGTTCCCCCGAGCACAGCCCAATACAAATTGCTTCTTCTCTTTCTGTTTTTCCTCCTTCACTCCTCCAGATAAGCTTTGTCTACTCCCACCAGTCTCCAGCTGGAGGAGTGTCTGCTGGCTCCTTTTATAAGGCACCCAGAAGTGCTCCAGGTGCTCGTTGTTCCACTTCTGGCAGCACTTCCAGGTGTGGCAGAAGAACTCATCAGCAGCGGCACCGCCCCTGGCGGTGCCCACGGAGCCCAACAGGGCTGTGCTAAACTCCAACTCCCATGGATACCTGTGGCACTCTGAGGGACTGCTGCAACCCAGGGGGGCTGCCACCTAGCGCTCTGGGGGAGGTAATGGATACGCTCCCTTCCTCTGTCCTTCCAGCATCCATTGGCAACATTACGTGTAAATTATTATTTTTTTTCTATTACCCAAAGAATTTTATTATTCTGATGTTGGTTTGTTAATCACTTATGCATTAAAAAAGACTAGTGAAGTCAGAGAAGTTACCTCCTAACATGCTAATACATTTTCATGGAGGTAGAGCTAATGTTGCTGTGCATGGATTTTTCCAGGACTTTGGTAAAACATTTTGGAGAGATTAATTTTATGTGCCCTTCTGACTATTGGTTTTCTAGCATCCACTACAGCAAGAAAGAAAAAGTAATCAGCTTCCAGCGTTGATAATTCCCAGGAAATTACCTTTGGAAATGTAGTGCTGGCTGCATAATAGTTCATCAGAATGAAACAGTTAACACATTGTAGTTGGTTATTGGCCCTGTACACAAACACCTCTATGTATTCCAATTTGTGATGATATTGTCATAAAAACTGCCTGAATGTAACCTCCCCTGATACTTGGAATGTGCTGATGTTGCTAAATTCTACCAGCTGAACTTTGGCATTGACTTAAGTTTGTCAGTAGAAGGAGTCAAGTTTCTTTCATATATTTATGTCACAGCTTTATGTGCTTCAAGCCTAAATGAATGAAAACAGTAGTCATGGACCTAGTTTTCACTATTGTATTTCAGGGAGTCTTCACAGCACAATAGGGTGGTATCATGGTGCAGTGTATAGCACTGTTGCCACACAGATCCTATACTCTTGAGTCTGAATTTCACTTTACACATTCTCCTTTTGTTTCTGTTTGGGTTTTCCTTCTCTTTTCCATAGACATGTAGGTTGAATAAATCATCAATTGATTGTTTGATCTGTGCATTGCTGTATTTATTTGATTTATTTCATGATTGACTTATAAATTCAAAATATCTGGTAACAGGCCTTTTAAACACTAGAACTTCTGCCTGGATTGTAATTTTTTTGAAGTAGTACTCCAGATTCATGTTTTGTTTCATACTATATTTTTCTGAAAATGGATTACCTTGCTTTGGTGAGGTGATCAGAACCTGTTTTAAAAGTTGGAAAAAAGTTGGAAAAATATTGAACACTGGAAAATAAACTATACGTATCTGGAAGTCTTTGTTTTTGAAAGTTAGAAAGCTACAATCAATTAAGTGATACTGGCAATTAAGCACTGCAGAAATGTAAATATACATGGACTTCTAGGTTGGAATCACTTTAAATCATTAATTGCTCTACAGTTGTTTGCTGTTTAAATATACATTTACTATATTTGTTTATGTTTTCTTCAATGTAGACAAGGTAGACATTTGTTATTCTTGAGGTGTAGTTGTAAATATGGATTATCATTTTAATTATGTAGTACTTGTTTCATACCAAAACTTATGTTGTATGATACTCAGCAACAAATAATAAACACAATACAAATCTTAAAAATAGTTGCAAATGAATGAAATGTTCAGGAGTTGTTCATCAAGAAGACACAAGACTATCATGCTTAACAGGTTTATAAGTAAAAGGCACATGTTGCTGTTAAGCTAACTTGCCTATTCTTTACACAGCAGCTGTCCAAACTCAAGCAATGTCCATTTTAATTTAAAGAACAGAATAAAAAGGTCTGAATTAATTAAATTAGCTTATCTTATAGTTTGTTTAATTGCACAGGATGGCCCCTCCAGTTGTGTTTTCTCAGTTTATTGCTCGAGTTTCTTTAACGTAAAGGCTAAGCTCTCTTGTAAAACAAGCCTTGACTTGTTGCTCTTTGTTTTTGCTGCAGGACGTTTGTTACAAAAAAGAAAAAATGGTGTGCTACCGCAACTACTATAATACCTTGTATTAAAGGAGCACTGCAGATTAATTATCATAAAGCTTTAAAAAGCAGGTGCTGCAAAGATCGGTTACTGATGATAAGCCAATTTACCAATCATTGATCAAGTGTTTTTTTAATGAAAACTGTCAGATTTAGATTGGTGGCGAATTTCTAGACAAAATTGTGTTGATGGGAAGTTACATTTGAAGCGTAATTGTTCATAAGATGCAAACACATTATCTCTATATAAATTTCTAAGTGTTTTAATCCCAGACATTTTCTGCAGATTAAATACTGTACGAGTTTGAAAGGATCGATAAAGGAGATTATCATGTAGAGGTGCAACAGATAAAAGCTTCTCTGTCTTAAAGTGCTTCCCGCATTGGTTCAGTATTTTGAGTGAGTGATAGACAATTGGATTATTGATTTATTGACTATAATTTGTATTTACTGGGGCACAAAGCAGGGCCTATAAAAAGCACAGAAAGATTTCCTGTGTTTTGCAGACCAGACCTGTGGATATTCATCAGTTTGTGTCAATGTTCAGGTCTTTATAGCTTGTATACTTTTTGGCCAGTAATAAAATCAAAAGTTTGTACCATTCCATCTTTTACTTTAGGGTTTTTTTTTTGACTTTTGGATGCATGGATGTCTCAAATTTCAAATAAATGATGTTATAATTGAGTCTAATTTCTTAACGAATGATTTGTTAATATTAAATTGCACTGAAATAGAAAAAGAAGCTTAGGAATGATGTTCATCTTGACATTATTGATTCTCCCAGCTAATGTGAGTTGGAGGGTAGACCATCTTTTCAAATGCTGTTTGATTTTTTTCCATGCTGATAGCAAAATTTTGTTGAAAAAGATTTATATATTTGGTTGTGATGTTTACCTCTAGATAATTAACATTAGAATTACCAGAGCCTACAAGAAAGCTCGTAAATCCGGCCCACCTTAAATCCTTTCTCACCTCTCTGTCAGTGTCTTTTGTCCTGTAAATGTGTCGATAAGAAGCAAGCAGCCTGGTATCCCATCCCCCCGCCCACCGCTGCAGTTCGTTTCGCGAAGAAGTTTGTCAGTGCTCAGTGTTTATCTTCAAGTGAAGTGCTGGAGCTTTATAGGGTAAAACAGCACATCATCATTTGGAATACATACATTTCATGTGTGTTCCGTGTCAACAACAATCTATATAAAACGTAGTTAACACAGAAACATTTTTCATGTTTTAGTGATAATTGAAAAAATGTGGACATGAAGTGTGTACGGTGTGAAGCCTGAAATACAAATATGAAATAAACACTTTCACATAAGGTGCAAGTATAAAAAAACAAATGCACTTTTATTCTCTCAGTCGCGTTCACACCCTCCCTTATCTGACACTGCTGTTTTCAAATAAAGACGCGCTATAACAGAGGTGAATTCAGAGTGGAAAAAGAGAACAGAAGCCATCCCCGCAGGAAACATCCACTCACATATAAGAACAATGCAGGTGCACCAGGTGTAAAGGCGAAAGATGGCACCATTTGGATACAGGACAAAGTCCAGCGTAATCCTGCCAATCACCTGTCCTAGAAAGAAACAGGACAGTCCATTTCCTTCTCACTTCCCATTAATTCTGTGAGCGTCAGAGGTTTGCCCAGTTCCTCTGCAGTAAGAGTATCTAGCTGTGATATTTGTAATGCATCAAAAAACTCATTAAATTGTGTCTTATTTTCTTTAAAATGAGTAAATAATAAGGACTTACAGTACTCTCTAAATGTGTGGGTTATATTTTTATGATCAATGATTTTATCTCCTTCTGTGTTGGTATGTTTGTAATTGAGCTGTGAACTTCCTGCTTGTGGATTTGTTGAGCTAAGATCTTATTAGCCTTTCCTCCGTGCTCATAGTAACGATTGTGAAGAGGTTAAAATAAGATTTCAGAACCTGTTTTTGCCCGTATAGTGCCTCGTTTGAAGACCTAGCATATTCTTGATCTATTCTGGTAATTCTGCTGATTAACTCTGATGTCTTCATGGTCTCCAGTTTATTTATATGTGAAAGATATACATTCTGCATTCAGATTCTACAGCAGTTGCTTTTTTGTCAGCGGTGGATATCAGTTGTTAAACTTTTTCAATACGAGTTGTAAATTTTTGTTTAAATTCTTCCAAATGTGTGCCAAATACTCTAATTTTATCTTTGATTTTGCTCATATTTTCCTGTATTCTTTCATTAATTCTTGCTAGATTTTTTTTTTAAGATTTACATCAAAGTTAGTGCATAAATGTACCTCCTGGTCTCTTTTATCTCGGAGTAGCTTGTCAGATCTATTGTCTGTTCTATCTATTCTTTTGTGTATATCCTTCTTTATATCCTCCTTTGCATCATTTATTTTTACCCCGAGTGCGGTAATCAATGACTTAAGCTCATTCACAGTTTTGTCCCACATTTGTTGTTGGTTAGAACAAACGCTACAGCTTGAGGTCCTATCAGATCCATTCTTTCACATATCTGTTATAACTGAGTCTGTGGCAGGCTGCACTGTGAACTTAAGACCAGCTTAGACTTTGATGTTGCTTTAGCTTCTTTTTCATTCTCTTTCTGAGCCCTTGCTCTCTTGCCCATGCTTTAAATCAAATTGTAGTTGAATCCTCTTGGGATGATTAAATACAGGATATCTCAGATAGATAGTAAAATAGGCAAAAGTAATACTGCTGCAACTGGAGCACTATCTCAGACATCCATCATTCACAGTGAGAAGAGACAAATATGCCATTACATTATTGGGTAAAAACATTATTTTTTTTCTGTACATAGAATATGGTTCTATTACTTTACGCTGTGTGCATGTATGTGCTAAGGAGCATGAAGTCACAAGTTTACACGCCATACAATAAGTGGGCAGAAGTACAAACTCTGTGTTAAAGTAGTTCAGATTGTAACAGTACATAGTTTGTAGTTTATAAGGCTAGCACTTTGGTGTGATATCTGGCAAGGATGTTTGTACAAATGATAAAATTTTTGCCTTTTGGACTAAATGATTCAGTAACATACGCAAACTGTACAAAAATGTTTGTCAGAATATACATGTGATAACTCAGTATGGTATTTAAGAGGTTGGTCAGGATTTATGTTTAAATTTATGAATTGACATTTATTTGTTTACAGTGCATATGCTGAAACGTCTGCATTTTTGACTGTTTTATGCCTTACAAAACAGAATTTGAATGCAGTATTCATTCCTAATGATTTTTGTTAAAATATTTTATTTGTTTATTCATTCATTTATTATTTGATATATGCATCATTTGTGTGTTTACTATCCAATGAAACATCAGCTATAACTGATTGGTACATTTTAATAACTACACTAGTCAGCCAGTCCTGATATAAATTCATATGAGAAGGAGGAAGTGGGGAGTGATTTATGGGCCATTGCTTGAAAACCTGTAGCTAAATATGACATCTCCAACACTCTGGAGGAGAATGTGTTTTTGAAGGAGCTCATAAATCTTTGTGATTCTGAGACCACATACTGAGTGGCAGCTCTTTAATCCTTCATTGCTGAAAAGAGGAAAAAATTATGATTTTACAAATGTTCAGGATACATTAATGCTACATTAGTATTACAAACTCTTTCAAAATAAATATAACATTACAAAAATAAATGAAGAATTGGAAATCTAGGACTATAAGCTCTCCTGAATTCTGAAGGAAGATCTCAAGAATAACCGGTGTGGGCTGTGTTGTATAGCACACATTTCACACACTAATAGCAATTACTTGGATGTGTAACATGTATATACATATACTGCATTTAGTGTAAAGTACAGTATGTACATAAAAATTACTGGGTAAGACATGCTTTTACCACCAAGCCTGTGAAGCTTAGTGTTATATCTCATCCAATGCTCCTCTGCTGGCTAGGGTACAAAATCTTGTTTTATGCCTTTTTTGTTCAGTTTTGATTCATTAAAGTACTGATTGTTTATATTACTTATGTTTATTGTCTGCTTTGTATTCTGTGTGATGTTCAGTGTGTTTTATGGTTGGTTCCGTAAGAGGCCACCTGTAAATCACCACCTGGAACTGCTTTCTGACCTATAAATCTGAAAAGGCTTTCACATTTCCAGGTGGTTCATTTCAAATGCGTGCATTAGTCCATGAGGGCAACAAGTTCTGAAAACCAATCATTTTTGAGTGCCAGTATTAACATTGCATCTCTGTATATAGCACAAAAATATCATTTTCTTATTAACGTAAAATAGTAGTTTATTTCTACTGAAAATTTCACTGAAATATTCAAAAAGTTTTTTCTGACCTCTTTTGTCTATAACTTATAAACTCTACGAGTTTAATTCTTATCAAGTTTTCCAAATGCTTGGCATCTAAGCAATTTCTATATTTTGTTTTTATATTATTCATTAGACTTATTCTCTTTCATAGTCAACACTTGAGGCATGTAATATACCACAAATGTCAAAAAGTGAAATAATTCTTCAAAGTGATGTTTTTGTTTGTTTTTTGTAAATTTACCCATATTTGAAAATGTCTTTACATTTCCAGTTTCTAATTTTAAATGTAATCAGTGCCTTGAATCTTGTTTGGTGATTTAGGCACAATTACATTTGCCTTTGCAGCTTTGAAAAGTCTTTCAAATTTTGCCTTCTTAACAGATGACGTGCAGAAAATTGTTTAAATAGTCCTTAGAGACTCAATGTCCTTCATTAGGGGAATGTCTTTCAAAGCATCTTCTATACCCCAGTCCTAAGGATGGGCCACTCAGTGTTGCTGTCATGATGTACGTTTAGAATGAACTGCTGCAAAAGAGCTGCTATACTTTTTCATTTGCTTTTGCATGACTGATGCATTTAAATTGATCTTGTTTTCTTTTAAAATTGTTGAATAGCCCCAAGAACAAATGAACTTTAACATGCTGATAATGTCAGCAAATAGAATTTTATGAATGGACTTGCTTTCATTCTTAAATTTAATATATAAAGTTAGCATTTTTGGAACTGTTAAGTCATTTCATTCATTGACTATCAAAGTGATGTAGATTTTTCTACAGCAATTTCATTTAACACGTTGAATTTATGCACTTGATGAACTCAAACCTGTAATTATTACTTTGCCAGTTCTCTTGTATTTTCACCCATTTGGCAACATGATCATACATATTTTGAACTACCATCATAGAAGATTTGTTTTTCTAGCTAGCAAAACATTATCAATGACAACTTTTACCCTACCAGCTGTTGGTTGTTTTCGACGGCACACGGTCTTTTCTGTCTTCACATTCTTGCTTAGATTCTGTTCATTGTTTTTTTAATAGACCTTTCATTTGATTTTTTCAAGTTTTCTGACTACATCGATATTGGCATTCAAATTGAGATGTTCCACTTGTCTGTTGCTCCATGCTTTCCCAGTGGTCCGTTTGTTAAGGGACCCTGCTTTTAAACATATTTTGCATATAACACCATCCATCTCTGAGTTCTTAAATATTTCTTTCAGAAGCACATACTCTCTGGTGCTATGTTGGAGGTTCGCTTTTACAAAACATAACAGCACCAAACATTCCATTTTAAACCCCAAACACTGTTTCTTTAATATACTACTTGAATTATCTTTACTCATGTTTAAAGTGACAAAGAAACAAGAGCAGAAGTTACAAAGAAACTACAGCATAGACCAGTGTGCCCACACTTTTTCGACTTGCGAGCTACTTTTAAAATGACCAGGTCAAAAT
>JANRMT010062839.1:2659474-2690502 GCA_026402145.1 Polypterus bichir lapradei | reverse complement strand
TATATATATATATATATATATATATATATATTTGTATATATGTATACTTTTTACATAAAATTTATGTTGTCGTACCTTGCATAACTGAATAACCTTTATGGCACAATAACAATTCAATACATTTATGGTCACTACAGTATTTGGATTTAATAATCTTCATGTGGGAAAAGGCTGACTCGCATAAATAAGCAGAGCCGAATGATGCAGTCAAGGAGCTTTTGAATTCAGCCAAGTGAAAAATGACGGCTGTCCGATTAACTGCGATTTTAGTTCCCTCTCCTTTCTCTTTCTCAGATCGCTTTTTGGAAGGACGTCAGTTTCGTAGTTTTTATGAACAGTTCAAAAGTGCCTTTCCACATTTTCCTTCTTTGGTATAGCAATGATAGATTGACAGATCAGACAAACGCACTTCGATTGTGAGAAAAAAATCCTCTTCCAGTTCCACATCCAGCCCATACCCTCCCCAAACATTTTTTTTAAATCTCTTCTTTAGTCGATATAAATTGGAAGGCTAACTAGATCACAGCCGGAGTTTTGCAGTAGCTTGCACGTTTGATCGTGAGTGCGGGATGACCAGCGTGTTAGAAGAAAAGAGATCTCAGGCTGGCTGTCCTGTATGTCAATCAAGTGGCAAATGCCATAGTGAAGATATATGATAGACTAACGCTTAAAAAAAATTTTTTTTGAATGCAACGCGATCTACTGGTCGACCGCGATCGACGCATTGGGCACCCCTGGCATAGACTGTTTCATATAGTGCAATTTTGTTTTAAATTAATTTCAAGTTAGATCATTAATTGATTGCTTTTAATTTATTTATTTTTTTTCATGGTTTAATTTTGTTTGAAGTTCGAGTCTTTTTGTGAGCAACCCTGTAAAATCTGTGAGCAGTGCTCCTTAGAATGTTAGAGTGATTGCTCACACACTGACCTTAGAGGGAACATTGCTTAGAGGTACAAGCAGAGTCCTAGTCCATCCTTCAGTTCAATTAGAATAGATCAACAGATGGATAGTTAAAATGACAGGTCATGCATTGAGCTGCAGTATGTTTCTGTAGCTCGAATACTAACAGTGTACACCACTTTTTCATTCACTTCAGATCTGAGAAGGATACATTTTTTTTAATTGCTCCTTGTGGTCACACTAGCTAGGAGCACTGATTTTGTAAGGTGCTCCATAGAGCAGATAATGGTTGATACTAGGGATGCACGATAATATAGGATTTATATCTGTATCGGCAGATAATTGTTTAAAATAATTTTATCGGCATCGGACCGATGACTAAATTGGACCGATAATTCGAACCGATATTGATAACGCATTCACTTTGTTCTGGATGTGCCAGACCTTTAGGCGATGCTGGGCTATTGTGCGAAAATGTCTGCGGTGTGGAAGTTTTTCAAAGTGAGTGAGAGGGACATAAAATATGCCATTTGCAACACTGGTTCAACTAATGTTTTGGGCGGAGGGACCAAAGTGCGAAACTTCAATACCACCAACTTAATTACACACTTGAAGACACGCCATCCTGACAAATATACAGAATTCCTCAGAGCAAAAGAGGAGAATCCTGCACCACCGCGCACAAAATCAAAAACTGCAGTTGCTCAGTGTGTTGATCAGTTACTTGAAAAATCAAAGAAATTTGATAAAGATAACCTTAAAGCTCAAACAATTACTGCAAAGGTGATGGAATTTATTGCTCTGGACGATCAGCCATTTTCTGATGGCTGCTTGAGCATCTTGAGCCCCGTTACCACATACCCAGTCGGCATTATTTTTCTGACGTATCGCTTCCAGAGTTATGTAAGATTGTGGAAAGTCATGTGCACAAACTCTTTGCTGAAGATGTCACAGCCATAAGCTTTACCACTGATATATGGACATCTGATATGAGTGCTATTAGTATGCTTAGTTTAACTGCTCAGTGGATCGACCGCAAGTTTGAATTGCAGAAAGCAATCTTGCATGCCCAAGAATGCTCTGGATCACACATGGGTGCTGCACTCTCTGTTGCGTTTAAAAGAATGTTTGAATCATGGAAAATACCCAAAGAGAATGTTCATGTAGTATTACGAGACAATGCACGCAACGTTGCAAAGGCTATAGAGGAATGCGGGATTCCAAGTTTGCCATGTATGGCTCATACTTTACAGCTTGCCGTGAACGATGGCATACTATCCCAGCGCTGCGTCTCGGACACAATAGCTATCGGCAGAAAAATATTCGGTCGCTTTAAGCATTCACAATTAGCTAACTCGCGTCTCAAAACTATACAAAATGAACTTGGTATGCAGCCGAAAATGCTTCAACAAGACGTTTTGACTAGATGGAACAGCACATTCTATATGCTGCAAAGCTTGCTGGAGCAGAAAAGAGCCCTTGGGGCTTATGCCTCCGATTTTGAGTTACCTGCAACTCTAACGCCTTATCAGTGGGGTTTGATCGAGAACATAATCACACTGCTTGCTCCATTTGAACAACTGACAAAAGAAATTTGCCAGTCTGAAGCCTTGGCTTCTAACGTTATTCCCTCAGTTAATGCTTTAAAACGACTGTTGATTAAAAGCGCTCGTACTGACTTCGGAGTCAAAACCAGCAAAAGCGCTCTCTTGGATGCTGTAAACAATCGTTTCATTGATATTTACACAGAATCCAAGTATTGTGTTGCCACTATTGTAGACCCGAGATACAAAGACCGCTATTTCGATGCAGATGTAAAATCACTGGCACTCAAAATGTTGCAAGCTCAGATGGAACTTGCATCGAACAAAATGCAAACGAGTGAATCACAGATAGATGGTCCACAACAGAAAAGGGCCAAGATAAATGGCGAGGTGGCATGCACGCTATTCGAAATGTACAACGAAATTCTTGAAGAGAAGAGATTGATGCATCGGGAAAACAGCCAGATGACAACAGAGGTGAGTTTAAAAAAAAAAAAAAAAAAAAGCTCTGTGGAGCTCTTTACAACATTGTTTTAAGTAAATAACTAGGGCTGTCGGTTCGAATATCACTATTCTAACATAATTTGAATGTATAAAAAATCTTAGAAGGCAAGAAAGAAAAACGGCAATCGAATGTAATAGAGCGGTACGTTGGTTTTACCTCGCACTAACTGTGGCTTCATGTTACTTAAGACGTGCTGGACACTACTGTGGGATTTTACAGATCTGTTTTTGCACGTAACTTTTTAGGATTAGCCTATACGTGTTTCTAAATTGTTAACCCATATTGTTATTAGTCATTAGTTAAACGGTCGGCATCTTCTGTGTTAAACACACCCATTTTAAAGAAAGCTAGTTTTCATCAAGCCACTGAGCCAACTATAGCCTATGCTTCTTTGCTTCATATTTTTGTTCGGTGCGTGTTAACTAAATAGTTTCATAAATAAACACAAACTCTTTTTACATTTTTTTGTTACTTTGAAAAATGCTGTCTTCTAATAATTGATTATAATACACAAAATACTTAAAAGACCTCAACAAAGTAACATTTAATACACTTGTTTCATTTGTAAAACACTTAAAGGGTCACAATGCTTCAGTTTATTTACTGTAAAAAATAGACACAGGGATATAAGGTCCTCTGGCCTCTAGGAAAAAAAGAAAAAAATGACTGCATTTACTTTGTTTAAGCAATCACTGACAATTTTGTTTGTTTTTCTTTTGAACACTGTCTTTAGAAAGTGTCAATGCGCTGTGTGTCTTATGTTGCTTTTTGTGCGAGAGCCAATCACATTCATGGAAGCCACTGTTTTCACCTGAGTCTCTTAAGCAATAATGAGCAACTTGTAAGCAGATCATGATCTTCAGTGAAAAGCAAAATATTAATAATAAAATATTTCAAAAAACAGCAAATACAATACAGACATGCATTCAATTCAAATGCCATATAGTTATTTTTATTGTAAGGATTCTAATCTTAATCTGACAGCCCTGGTAAAAGCCAAAATGCAGATCTATCTTTTAGATATGAAAGATGACGCAGAATATAATACTGTATACGTATGCATGCTGCTCAGCAGGTGCAGGGATTTCTTTCTAAAGCACCAATCCCGAGGAATGAAAATCCACTGAAATACTGGGACAACAACTGGAGTTGGTTTCTTACCATTGCCAAAGTAGCATGCAAGTTCCTGTCAGCCCCATGTACTAGCGTGGACAGCAAATTTCCTGTGACAAGGCAGAGATACTCTTGTTTGTTAAGAAAAGCCTCTTCATCATGCTTAAAAAACAGAAAAGAATGATAAGCCTCCAGAAAAAAAGTTATTTATTTCTTTACTGTTGTACGCTTTTCTGTTTTTTAAAATGATAGCTTGGTTAGACTTATTCCATCAAAAAGAAAGACAAAAAGTTATGTGATATTTAATACTGCAGACTGTAAAACAAAGGATTACATAGCCAGCCAAACGTGGTTGAGCAGAAGCCTTTTTAATGATTGTAAATAATCTGCAAAAGATGTTATTCTTAAGTGGTATTGCTTATTTCATTGTCATTGTACATTTTACCATTTTTTTCAGTTTTCATTTTTCTGATTATTGTTGAATTTGTTGTATTTGTTCCATCAAAAAGAAAGAGAAAAGTTTTATTTAAAGCAACAACCTGCAAAACTGTTTCCCATATAACCAACAGGTAGACAGCCAAATGCGGCAGATATCATTTGTTTTTAATGATTGAATGTGGTGTGCAAAACTGTTATACAAATAAATGTTCACTTTGTCTGTAATTCTTGTCCAGACAGATCAAGTCTCATTTTTCTCTGTATCTTATAAATATGTATATCGGCATCGGCAGATAAGTACATAGACATTATCGGATATCCGCATCGGCCCAAAATTCCAATATCGGTGCATCTCTAGTTGATACTGTTGTTTTACTTCTCCAAGCTTGTAGTTCCGATGACTGGTCCACCTTTTCTGTTTTCTACCTGGGTTTTTTCCAGGCACCTTAATTTCTTTCCATATGTACTATTCAGTGCATTGAGCCAATATAACAAATTGTACCATATAAAATGTGCATTTTTTTTTCAGTGTTATCTTATAATATATTAATAACACATATAATAATAAATGATAATAACAATACATTCAATATATTTTTTAAAATAATTTACTGTAAAGCTGCTTGTAAAAGGTGGTATTTTATGGAATTTATTTTGCATATTCTGTCTGATAGTGTTTTTTGTTTTAGGAATTATGCACAGCTATAGATCTTGCATTGTGAATGGTTATGCTGTTAACTTTGAAAGGTACTACGCGTTTGACTGGTATCACAGGTTCAAAACCTCAAGCGACTGACTCAGACTAACAAGGGTCTGCTTTAGCTCATTTGGCTAAAAGAGATATTTACTTACTGCTCTGTGATAAAACTTCATAACCACTAGGACCTAAGCTTTTATTCTGAATTGTGAGAGAGTTCAAGGTGGGGGGAAAAGGGATTTCTTCTGAGGCCACCACCTGTGTACATTGCTTTCAGTTAGGTTTTTAATGGTTGAAGATGTTGTATAAAATACGGTTTTATGACTGTTTTGTATATTGAATCATACGCTTCATCTAAGATGTTGGATTGTAAACAATTGTCTGCTGGTTCAGTCTCCACCACGAAGTCCCTGTGTGACCCTGGGTAAAACACCTAACCTGCAAGTGGTCATGGCCGTAGAAATATTTTAACAGGTATATTGTAGGCTATGATAGTAAATTGTCTTGTCTCAATGAATAAATGTGATTTTAATAACTATGAAACTCTCCATATAAAATAAGTGTGATTAAGTGGTACATAGCCCTAGCAAAGAAGAACAGCTCTTACTGCGTTTTTTTGTTTCAGTCTGTTAACACCAATCTCATTCCTTCTCCGCTTCATTAATCCCTGTTGCATATCCATGCATCTTGTGCATCAGCTCAGTTTATTTTAGAAGTGCAAGAAAGCACTTCAGACAGACAGCCTGTTGAGCATTTATCAGTGCTTTGCAGGGGGGATGCTTCTTAGGCACTGGTTTAGAGGGAGTCATTACATAGATAGACAGCACATACTTTATTTGTTCCCAGGAAAAATTAGCCTTTTTTTACAGAAGCTGAATGGATACATATTATAACATACAACAGCTGCTCATTAAAAATCAAACTACCATGACTATATGGAAAGAAAACTAAAAAGGATAGGATCTCCTTTATTATATAATGGTGAAATCACCAATAAATTGAACCTCACATGGGCTATAATTAGAACTTAATGTAGTTGATCAAATTGTATTGGTTATATGAAAAGTTCAGTATTAAATAAAATACCATTGACCATATTTGAGCCTTCATCATATTAGTGTGTGGTAGCATCCTGAAGAGGACATGTGTGTGTTTCAAGGCTTTCAGGGTAAGGTACCTGAACTCGTGAATTTCATATCTTCAGTGAAATATCCTGTTAAAAACGCATTTCACATTTTATTAGATTGAAAGTCTTGTTTTCTAGAATTTTATTTGATTTATATAAGCAATAATCAATAAGTTGATGTGTTGTGGTCCTCTGAGTGACCTTATCCCCTTTCCCCCTAAACAAAGAAGATTCCTAACCCAAACAGCTAAAGAATTGTTGGGTTTTTCTTCCTCTTTGGACAGCTACGCATTTTTTACTTTTTTGTTTATTAATTGTGCCTAGCTTGTTTTTTTTTTTTCTCTCTTTTACCCAGTTTTGTTTATTGAGCTGTTAGCAATGCCGTCATTGCTTTGGTGAAGACACTGCTTGTTGACTCTGAGACAGCACATAGTCTTTATAGTAGTTAATAGCTTCCTTATTATCACTTAAGTGACAGCGGAACCCAGTTTAATTGGTCATGTCTGCTTCTTCTCAGCTTTAGCCTCCAATTAAGGGATTCCTTTTGACTCGTCTCCTGCTCTACTTGTTTTACTCGTCAGACTTGTTGCTGCTGAGCTGAACCCTTAAAACCAAAGCTTTGTGACTCATCTCCTCTTTAATTCATCATTATGCCAGGCATAAATTTCTAGAATTGCTCTCTTGTGATTAGGCATCTCTGTTTAACTCATGCTATGCATCCTTACAGTATGTTGGTACTGCTGTTTTTCAGTCAGTTATTCTGTGATCAGCAATCCTGGCATCCAGTTATTATTTTCATGGAAATTGATTTGTCAAGTCAGACTGATTACTTATCTCTAGTGTGCTTTTGTTGGTTGTCTTTCGGTTATCTTTTTGTCAGTTCCTAATAGTTTCTTTCTGCCACTTTTGGTCTCTTCTGGTCTTGTCTCCTGCTCTATTTTTCTGATGTTTTTTTATGAATTTTCTATGGGTTCTCTTGTGTTTCCTTTGGCTAGTTTTTTGTTGCTTCTTTAGGCCTGCTCTGGTTAATCGTTTTGCTTCTGATGATGTAATCTTATTCCTAATGGTTGTTTGTGACTTTATCTGGGTCTGCTTTTATTGGTCTTGTGGTACTTTATTTTGAATGGTCTTTTTGGTGGTCTTCTCTCAGGTTCTACTTTTTCCTGTCAGATTCCATTTTATGAGTCTCTATGACTTCTGTTTGGTTCTTCATGTGGTCTCCTGTAAAATACTTCTGGTTTGCTCTTAACAATCTAATGTGGCTTCTGTCTAGGGGTACTTGCTGCTCATCTGCTCATATGATTACTGAATTCTTGGATGCTATTCCAGTTATATTCCTACTGTTATTTTGTCATTCTTTCTCTTCTTCTGTTTTTTCCTTTTCTGCTAATCTCCTGTCATTTTTTTCCAGGGGTATTTTTATTGGTCTTTATTTGTAGCTTCTCTCCACTCTGCTGTTGCTGATCCTCAGAATGTTCTCTTTGTTTAACATTTATTAGTCATAATAACTTCCCTTTTGGATTCTTTTACTTTTCTCCTGTGACCTTTTGTTGGTTTTCTATGATTATACATTGGTCTGTACTTATTGATCTCATTTATATGACTTTAAAACTTGTCTTGATGCTCAGCTGTGTTGAATCTCTGGTGTGTGCATATTGGTCTCGTGTGACTTGCTGTACTCTCTCTTTAGTTTACTTGTTATGGATATCCTTTGTTAATTCTCAGGTCTGTAGTTAGTGGTTTCACTGGAAGGTTTTGAAGTCTGTTGAGGCTTATTTTTGGTCTGCTCTCATTGGCCACTAGGCAGCTACCCCTCATTTGTGCCCCTTCACATTTGTTGATCTTCTTCTTTCTGATCTGCTTTAATTTTCAAGTTAGGTCTTAAAGTTCTCTTGTGAATGGTTTCTGGTCTGATCTTTCTGATTTTCTATGACTGTGCTGCTGTCAATTGTCTCCTGTTATCACTTGCTTCTCTTTGTGTGTTGGTCTCATTTTGTTGGTTTTATTTAACTAGCTTCTGATTTGATTTTGCTATTCAGATGTGATTGTGCACTGTATATGTTGTTTTGTCTTTTGTAGCTTTTCTGTTTTTTTCTCATAAGTATCTTATAATGACATTTTGGTCTGCTCTTGTAGTAGTGGTTTATTAATTGGATTTGCTGGTTTGGATTAACTGGTCTCTTGTGACTGATTTAGTCTGGTTCTGTAAGTATGGTGACTGGTTTTGTATACCTGGTCTCTGAGATTGATGCAGTGGAAAGTTAAGTATTTTGTGAGTGGCTTTCTGTAATTGCTATTTTTGGTCTCCCTCAAGCACTAAATTGAAACAAGAAACAGACTTCAAGGGCAGTTATTGACCTGGTGTGACTTTGCCAACATCTGCACAAACCCAAATTGATTGGAAACATTAACATTATTTAATCCTTCAGTAAATGACATCTGTTATGTACCCAAATTAACGTTAATCACCTTAAGCCTCCCCGTGAAGTATATCCACTTGTCTTGTTTAAATAGCTGTGCAGCACATGGCAACATAGTTGAAATTCTCTATTTACTGTTCCTGACAGCCTGGTTGTTGTGCTGTCACTTACAGGGGTGATCCAGCTATTATACACCTGCAGCTGCTGTGGTATTTATGAGCTGTCATTCTTGCATATCATTTGTATCAAAATATCCAGGTCTTCTGACAGAGAGTGGAAGTACTGTCAGCAACAGACTGCAAACAACATCCCTCAGTTTACTTAGCATTTTCCCCACTTGTATAACATTCTGGAGTCTGCTGCTAGGCACCTTACTCCACATTATTTTAAATTCACCTCCTACCTCCACAAATGGCAGTGGTTAAACATAACAGCCTATCAAGGATTGAGACTGTAGCCCCGTAGTTAATGTTTCCCATCTGTGTGGAATTAACAAGCGATTCAACTCAGTGAAGACTTGGGGAGAGTAATCCAAAAAAGCAATAAAAACTAGCATGTCTGTGTGTGTGTATGGAGGGGTTTTACATATGCATGCACATAAGCGCACACACACACAGTTAGAATGGTCTCGAATATTCATAATTCTATCCAGAATGTGGAAAAAATCCAATATGTCCATTAAATTGCTTAAGCAATCCACTGTCAACCCTTTTGTAGGCTTTAAGTGGGCTTTTTAGGAATCTGTAGATAATTAAAAGATTTAAAAGCTTTCCCAACAGCTTAAAATAAGGGTGAATGAAATCCATGAAAAAATAATAAATTAGCAGGTGAGGTTTTTTCTTTTCTTATGTTACATTGCGAAATGAAGACTGATGTGCTGCTGTTTTCTAGAATGTGTCCTCTCCATTCTCCCCACCTAAAGCCCGAAGGCATTGTTTAATGGCAAGGTGTTTCTAAAAACTATTAGGGGTCATTTTTAACAACACAATGTTTGTTTTTGATCCCAACCTTTTATATGTAAACCAGTTTGTTTCATATAGTTTAGTCTCCTTTATTTTCTTTTACTGTCAGCTACTTACTCAGTAGGCTTTGCACCTGATGCAGCTTAAACTTAGATTCACTGATTTCTTATTGCTGTATTTTTATCTTCATGAATTCTTACAATTAACAGTTTTTGCTCTTCATCTTTTCTTTGCTTTCCTTTTCTCAACATTATTTCTAGTTTGCATAGGTTATGGCTTTTTCATTGGCCATCCCTAAGTGCAAAGGTGCAACATTACATTTCAGCTGATCACAAAAGACAGGTATACAACCTAGTTTCACTGTGTAGTGCCTTCATTAATTTTATAAATACAGAAAGAAAGAAAAGCAACAATATAAGGACAGTTGCCAGATTATGTTTGTAGATGGAATACTTCAGAAGCCATTTTACTGGAACAGATTTCTATGAATGGGTCGCCTAATTCTGAACTTTTTTTCTTAAGATTATGCAGGTTTTTCACAAACAAAAAGATGCAAATAAAATAAATAATGCTCATGTCCCACAAGTAGCACACTGTTATGTTACATTCCATACAAATTAATTTAAATTCACATAACATGGCAGCCCTTTCAAAGAACAATTCAGAAATGGAAAATGTTCTTCAAACCACAGTATTTCCATATAACATCAAAAGTAAGAAATTACATTTGAAGTATGTTTTGTCCACCTCTGCTGAGTGGAGAATGTACTGACTCATGGAAAGACAGTAAAATTTTTAATGAAAAGAAACACGAGATGAGATGTAGTCAAAAACAATGAGTCAATGTTATTAATGAAATGGTCAAACCGGTCTGCCAGCAAGTTCAAAATACTAATATAAATCAGAATTACTAATTCCAAAATAAGTTCCTTTACCAGTGATATATGCCACAAAAATATGCAGACCCATCACTTTACTTATCCTTTATCTCAGATGATCTAGAAATACAAATGATAAATATCATAATCAAATTAAAATTTTAAGAAACTATTCAGCCGATTGTGCTGTTGTTTAATGCCCTTGAAAGATATGACAACCTTGAGCACAAATGGCCTAAAACCCATGTTAGTTATGAGAAATGCAGAGAGAAAGCCCTTTCTAACTATGCACAACCATTTGCAACCCAGGCTAGAAACCAGTATTGCGAACCTACCTTAGGTTACTTGTTTCTTGGTTATGTGAATCATGACTTGCAAATAGGTTACAATCATGGTAGAAGGTTGTTCTTGTTCTGAAAATTTTCAGTCAGACTAGACCTCTAATAGCACTGGTCTGGCATCATAGTTATTCCAGCATACTAGGATAAGTGCAAAGAATTGATAAATTCATTGAATTTATTTTTTCAAAGGTATGTGCTTCAGTTCTTCATTCACTCATCTTCCATATGTAAATATTAGTGTGGATGACCCAACTTCAATATAATCAGTTTTTTTGACCATAAAAATAAAATCCATTAAAGGGCAGATGATGTACTTAAAGTAAAGTGGGCTGAGTAGAAATGTCCGCTTCTGAGGCCTATTGGATGTCTAGCAACTCAATTGAAAAAAGAAAGCAAGTCCAAAAGAAGGAAGTCTGTATTTGAAACAAAAACTCTAGTTTTGCCCCATTTTAATCAGGACTGACAGGAAATTTTAAAACCATATGGGTATGTAAATCTAATACATAAAAAAATATTAACCCTGAGAAGGTAGCAAGGTTTTGTCATGGATTAGGTCAGAAGCATTTTCTGTGGGTTTGTATTTAATTTCTTCTTTAGCAAGCTGTTTATTTATCTGTTTATGTATAACTGTCCACAACATCACCCTTTATGGCAGACATACAGTAGAATGCCTTTGTCAGTGGTATAATCGTAATGCTGAAACTGAACTTCCTAAGCTCCACAAATAAGGCTCCTTTGTGTTTATTACCTTTCAAAGAGCTTTTTAAGATAATTTCCATTTAAGACCAAAACATTGCATTTGTTTAAAGGACGTTTCAGGTCAACTGAACCTGTGATTTGTCATCAAACACACAAGGCTCTTCAGTTTTAAAAAAAAGTGCATCTTTTAGTGAAATGATATCTGATTGTATCAAAAATCATATTACAAAATAAAATTTAAAACATGATGTAGAGTCAGTTCTTTTTTAAGTGCTGAGTAAAAGGCAAGTTTCTTGAAAGGTCGCATTCCCTTTTTTCTTTTTCCTTTACACTTTCTTTTCCAGTGTGAGTTAGTGTGATTTTTTTTCCTTTTCTTTGGTTTTACTTTCTCCCTTATACATGATTCAAAGCCCATTTCTATTACAAGTGGTTCAACCTGGACCAATATGTATTGGGTGTAAAAGGGTTTGGAAACATGAATGATTATGTATAGATTGTGACAGATGGGGTAGAATATTCAGATAGCAAAATGCAGGGATGGAGGAATTGGTTGTTATGAAAGGCAATACATAACAGATATAAAGAAAAGTACTTAATTTTTCCCCAAAGGAAGGCCTGTAAATCGGTGTTTATTGCTAGCAAGTACTGACATCATCTTGGGTGCATTTACATGCTTGCACAAAACTAGGACAAGGTGAGTAACCCGGTTAAGGCAGAAACCTGGTTTCTTAAAAACAGCTGTTTATATGCGCAGGTCCACTCATGGAGGTCTCCCTTGGCAAAACTCTCCGACATCATTAACCATCATCATTAGCCACTGTGAATCTAAAAACAAACCTGGAGCCATTGGGTCATTTGCATCCTACCTGAGATAGTACAGTACTACTAGTGGCTCAAGACCGGACTATGTTGTACTGTACTAGGAGAAGATGATCTTCAGACCCAAGTGCTGTCTTAGTGAATGGTAGACTAATATCAGACCCATGTTTAACTATTCCACAGCTAGTCTTGTTTTGGCTTCATTTTTTTCCTTGGTTTGCACAGCTGGCCATTTAATTGATCATTAATGGTGGAGTACTGGCAATTAACAATGTATCGCTAAACATTTAATTTGAAGGGAAAGAGCACATGGAAAAAGTACATACTTATGTATGTAAATTTGATGTAAAAAGTACTAAAATCTAATACTTATAATTAAAAAATAATTGTGATTATTAAGCTGCTGTTATTGTAAATGTTATTCACTTCAAGCATCTGAAAAGGCCATTAAATTCCTATATGGAAGGTAATGACACCTTGTGGTACATTAGTAACATCATCTCTGAAGCATAATTGTCTCTCTGTAGTTCATTTCCATTTACGTAGATAATACAGATGAGTTGGTAACTTTTATGACTAATGTTTAAAGCTTTTTTTAATAACTGAATTAATTCAAGAGTAACAGTAATCAAAGTGTACAAAATACTTAGATAGAGGCTAGATAATATTCATAAAGAATAAAAGAGTGCAAACTCTATGCAGCAGGATTAAACCCAAAATTTAGTTTTGTAACTTGTGGTTGTATACTAAGACCCAATCAGCACAGCACAGTATGGCAACTGACCCTTTGTCTCCCGAGATTGTACTATTAAGCTTAGCACTCTATGTTCAGTTCATTAACCACAAGCTTAAAATTTATAGCACTCAAGTGTGAATCGGCCTGTAGTATATTGTCCCTATTATGCAAGCATAGTGCTGCTGGTATGAAGGAGCCCTTGTAGCGTTTCTTTAAAGACTTATGCTGAATAATTTTTTTTGTAAAAAAAAGTGTTAGTTTGTCAGAGAGAGGATGTACAGTATTGTTCATAATGGCATTCAGTTTTGTTTGAATTCTCTCCTTCGCTATGACCTCCAGATGGTCCAGAGTGCTTCCTATAATTGAGCTTGCTTCTTGGTTACCCTTTTTGTGCACAATAACTATAAACCTTTTGATCCTGTAACAGCTTAACAATTCGGACAAATTCTGCAATATTTTTCAGGTTGAACACAAAGCCACTACCGGATGTTCATATTCCTTTTGCTAAATTTCTAGTTTTAGTATAGATCATGTCACAGTGTCTTTAATTTGTCCTGACGCCATGTGATGGGAAGTCAACATATTAAATGACTCCTGTGAATTCAAAGCAGCTGATACTCTATAAACTTCCAATGTAGGCTATGGAACAAAAGTGTTTGGGATTAGGTGATCAAAACATCTGCCTAGGCTGTTTGCAACCTAAATTTTTACACTTTTAAGGATAACATGATCATTCTTTTGCATTGTTTTAACTGCTGTTCAGGTATAAATTATAAATTATTTTGTTCGTTTTCTTGTTGAATGTTGGAAAAAAGAACTACACGGTACATAACGCAATCAGTAAACACGAGAGCAAGATACACTAACATTCAGAAGTTTGGAATCTTCCAGGAAGTTTCATGTTTTTGATAGAAATCGATACTTTTTTGATCAAGTTCCATTAAATTGACTTTAACAATATAGACACTAAAGTTGCAAATGGCTATTATTAGTGTTTGTTTGCAACCAAAGTATACACAGTTTATATCCTTTATTGACCAGAATAGCAGGTTTCAGCTGTGTTAACATGATTAAAAAGGTTTGTCTCATTACCAGTTTTTGAGCCCACACTGGGAATAAAATCCACATCTCTGAAGCGTTTAAGCAGCAGTGCTAAACACCACTCCACTGAACTTTTTATATGTAAAATGTTCATTAATCCATCCATTTTCTACTTCAGCTTCTTCCTTTAAATGTTCATCAATAGTAGGAAGCTCTCTCATAAGAACTGGGAGCAAGCCATCATCCATCCCTGAGCACAATCACATATACATGTGGCAATTTAGGTTTAACAATTACAATAATGGCAGTATTTGAGAGTTCTGGAGGTCCTAAGGGAAATGCCTATTCACCTGAGGAGAAAATGCCAGTAACCAGGTTATTAACTGAGCCCTTATACTTGGAGCTGTGAGCCAATAGTAGTAACCACAGTGGCACAATACCACTCACACTGTTTTTTGTTTTTATTTAAATATGATTTTCACATTTTGTTTGAATATCGTTGGAGTAGGCAGAATCTTTAATAAATTATAGTTTATAATTGAAAGTGTAGGCTAAGTCACATTAGTCTACTTCTCCAGCGGCTTTCAATTGTAGCCTTAATTTACATATCCTCGGCGAGTCAGGGTGTTGGCAACATGCCGTGCATATCACTCCAGCTTGTCTGCAGCTCACTCTGAAAAAGTCAAACTGGTATAATTTTGTTTCTAGTCATGGGGATGGGCTCTGTGTGAGTAACAGGTGACAACCGATGAATGCTCATATAGAAGTACAATTCATATAAGGTAGCAGCTTGCAATATGGGTGTTGTGTTCCTCACAAATCTTGTCTGCCTGATTTCTAGTGTTTTACATACCAAGACAGAATGGAAAAAAAGGGCCAAGACTGCAGCTTCAGTCATTGTGCCTATTAACTCTTCGTACAGTGCTGGTTCTGTTAGGCAGTCACAAGTCGTTAAATGTGACATGTCCAGCAATTTTCAGTTGTATAAACTGAAATGGTTTGGTAACAAGATTAACAGCTGTGATTAACAAGTCTGATATACCCCACAACTAGAAGTCACATATTGTGGCTTAAGAGCAGCAAATTGTTAAAGCTGCAGAAAAGTTCTTGGGCTTTTGCTCAGGTGTAGCAGGGTGTCTAAAATGCAGCCAGAAAGTTGTTTAATATGAAACCAAACAAATTTGTTGCATTGGTGGAATAAAAGAAGAAATCTACAGCAAACCTTTTTAAAGCAGGTGGAGAGCTCATATGGGGAAAGGAGATTCTTTGGCAAAACAGAAAAGATTAAATAAAACTTACACTCTGGATGGATGGCCAAAGTAGTTGGTGCCAACACAGAGGCAGCCTTGAAACAACACACAGTTAAAGTTCCTAAAGATAAATGGTGTTTGCTTAGTAAAAGTGTGCCTAATGCTATTTCAAGGATGCACATTTTGTCAATGACAAAGCTGGATTCTTTCCTTCTTTTTATTGCCAATCACATTTTCTTATGTCAAATTCAAGTCTAGAACTTTTAAAAGCATGACAAACAATTTGATAATCAGCTTGGCATATGACCAGTCCGGACCTGCCACCCTGACTTCTTCATGCCCTGTACAACATAAGCATGGAAACTGAACTGCAAATTAACATTTGAGCAGTTAACCTTTTTTGCTAGAAGAATATGGTTTGCCAGGGCACATTTGGAGTGTCAAATGAACATTTCATTTTTTTAATGTGTCAGTTAATGGCATTGTGTAAAATCTGTCCATTAATTTTAAATGTAGGTGAGATAAAAATCTGAGCGAACAGTTAAATGTAGAGTTATTAAGAGAGTAAGTAGATCAGTTTGCTGTGTGCTCACAGATCCCATACCCTAGGGCGGTACAGCCTTTGCTAGTTTTGTTATTACAGACATACTGTCATGTATAGGTTGACTAGTCTCTTCACATTCACTCACTCTCTAGTCACTGAACTCGTACAGCTGACATACTTCTGTTTGTTAGCTGTCTGGTGATTGTACTCTCAATCTCTCAGAGCCTATCACAATCACAGTGATGTCCTTCGCAGGAGGAATGAGACAAATTCATCACAGTCTTTAAGAAGTCATTCTGCAATGGAGCCTGGCTTGTACCTGTCTATGTGTCAAGGTTGCCTCGACCTGCCAGAAATTTCTTCATGCTTGCCACTATGTTTTAATCAGAGACTTTTCAGCCAGCCTGTAGCAGCGTGATTGACTGGTTGTGCTAAACTGTAATCTGGCTTTGTTCTACCCTTTGAAGTATATGAGATATGTAGGCAGCCTGCCTGTACAGAACATGTCCTTGTATTCTTACATGTTATCCATTTCGATAGCTGCACTCTTCCTCAGAGTGAGAGCACACATAGACCCATAAGTCTTTGGAGATCGCTTAATAAGTTTGTAATGTAGACATAAGAGATGATTGTTTTTTTATTTAATCTCTAATTGATTGATGCATATGTTATGCAGTGCTCTTTAGAAGTACCGTATACAAAGCCACATTTTATTTTATATGTTGCTGTTCATAGTTAAGAGAGTAATATTTTTCGGAATTTTCTGAAACTAGTCTTTACTTTGTATAGCACTTCTTTTAGTTAGCGCTGAGTGCTTTAAAACATTATTTTCTGTTTTAAACAGTTTCTTTCATTACTTCAAACATGTCTGAGAGAATTATTTTTAGTTCAACATGTAAGACATTGTTTCTGTTTTACTATTTATTTTATTATTTGTTCTGGTGTGTGTGTGTTTTTCTTCTTCTTTTTTTTTTTAACAATTTTTCTCCCTTTAGACTGAGTACTATATGAGTGCTTAATGATTTGTTTTTATCTAGCTTCATTCTTATTATTATTTTGTGAAAAGCTATTTAATTGAATGCCTATGAATATAAATGAGTGGATGGATAGACTTCATTTTAATTTCAGTATGAGGACTTTATAAAATCATTTTTGTTTTATATAGCCTCTTTCACAGCAAGCATAATCTTCATTTTTACAGAATTAACCTTTATCTATGGTATCAAGCTTATTGTATTTGAGTGTGTGTGTGTGTGTTTGTCAGGTATGCAAATCCATTTTGTCATCTGAGCTAAATTTTGCTCAGTTCCCAAAGGAAAGACTGCAGGCTGTGTTTCATTTCAAAATGTAGTAGTTGCCCTCACCCCAGCAGTGCTAGGTACCCTTGCTTGAGTTTTTCTAGTATGTAAATCTGAATTGATGCACCTATCTCTCCCACACGTTGCACATATTCCTCATTTGTACACTTGGGCATCACAGGTTCACAAATTTGAATTGGCATTCCCACTTTGATTGTCCTGGTTACCCCTGCTAGTTTTCTATAGAACCTGTCATAGTAAATGTTTTTAAAAACTAATCATCTCACAGCTCTACTATATTAACCACAGTTTTATACAGCACCTTTCATTTTTACAAAACTGATTATATGCAACATAATTCTTAGTGTACATAATTAAAAACATCTTTACAGAATTAGCATTTTCTGTTTACCTTATAAAATCCAGTTTTCCTTTATGTAGCGAATTTGACAATGATCATTCTCTTTTTTATAAGATTAGCCTTTTTTTTAACATACAGGTGAAATTTCATTAGAACAAAGTTCTTGGAACTTAAAAATTTGTTATATCTTGGATTTTGTTATTATAAAATTTGCACATAGTGTTGTCTTTTAGCACGTACAGTTAGTAAAGCTGATTTCTTTATTTTTGCCAGCATCAATTACAGTGAGAAGTTTCAACTTTTTTTTCTGCAAAGTAAATTGCTTCCATTGGTGCAAGTTTAAACCCATCTGGAGTGCTAGGGCTTGTTCCCTTTGTTGTCCATAGCATGCAGCTTTGGTGAGTCACAGGTTCCCCTTAGTATATCTATTTCCTCCAAATTCACAGTTACGTGAAGGTTTCACATGTTGAGTTGTAGAATACCTCCCAGAAGTTGCATGGGTCTATCAATAAGTACTTTGAGATTTTTCATTGTAGAAAAACAAATTCTGCTTGGAGTAACCATTAATAAGACCCATAAATCCAACTTGGCAACACTATGGTATTATTGATGTAAAGTAGTGATATTTCGTCATATCATATAGCTTGTATGTTCTCTAAGATAGTATAAATTCAGTTTTGTAGCTGTGGCATTTATAAATGGCACTATATGATTTAAAATTGTGAAAACTGTGTCCAAAATGACAAACATGAGGTCCAAATTAAATCTTTTACATTTTCATTTTAATAAAATTAATTGAAAAAAAAAGCAAAACCCTTATTAATTTGATTAAAGTTACTGTTTGTGCACACTTTTTCCAATCCCACATTGTCTGGTGTTTATTTATTTATTTATTGATTTATTGATTGCCGCCTTGGGACATTCCTTTATTTGTCTGTAAAGAAGTCACTGATTAACCTGTCATCAAGTGCCTTCTGTCAGTAATAGCTAAGCTTTCCATCCATGTCTGGCGATATATAAAATAATAATAGGCTGTATCAACATTAATATAAAACATGAGAAGAAAATTATGTGTAAAGAAGAAAAAAGACAAAATGAAAATAAATCTTTACATTTTCATTGTAACAACAATGCAAACAGACAATGAATGATGAAATCAAAAACAAAATTTGTATTATATTGATTAAAGTTAAGGTAAGTCTGTATAGCACTTCTCTGCCAATTTATGCCCACTACTTACAGCTTTGTCTTTTTTCTTTTAAGATTAAAACACATAAAGGGCTTTATGTAACTTAGTGAATGCATATTAAACATGTTCATTACAACAGGCATCCATTCCATTGCCCAAGAGCAAACAAAGGTTAATGACTCACCAGGGAGAACATGATACCAAACCTCTCCCATAATATTGGGCCAGCCTCAAAATACAGCTCAATGTATTATTTTCTTACCGAAATTAAAAGTACAAAATACAAGGGATGAAAAAAGCAATCAAGTCAATAGTTCAAGATAGGTAAAAAAAAGATAATTTCTGGCTCTTCTTCTGTTGTAAAAGTTTTCTTGCGGAATTTCTGTATTGAAAAACAAATCACTACTAATAAATTGCTCTGAAGTACAATCAAGGCAAAACATAGTGCTGACACAGGTGTGGCTTAGGAGACCCTGTTACTGCCTCAGATTTTTTCCCTAATGTCTTGCTTGCATCTGTATTGCTAATAAGCAGAAGGTCTTTTGTCTGTTCCTTGGCTAAAAACTGTCAGCAAGAGAAAAGCAGGCATTTAAATTGGTAATAACTAGGGGGCTCTGCCCCCTGCTCACTTTGCTCGCCAACCCCTTTGTTTTGTTAATAGCAAAAAGCTATTCTCACGGTAAACTGTAAACATTTTAATATGAATGGCATATCACAATCTCCTTTGGTGTCTAATGTTATTCGTGGAAAATATACGTTACCTTTCTTGTCCCCTGTTAAAATTTACATTTCTTCTCCGTGATTATGAATATACACTTGACGGAATTGTGTATTCTTTGAAATTAAACATGTTGTTGCTTTAACTGGTGCGGGACCACAGATTCTCATAACGTATGGTGCATTATTGTGTAAATCCATGTTTTGTGTATTGAATGATGTGAAGGCAAAAAGACTTTGTTTTCCACAGTGTTTTCCTTTTATTTCTGACCTCGATTTGTCCTGCTATTTTTTCAGTTACCCCTGGTTCTGATGATTAATTACTTTTTGTTTGCGTTAATGCGATCTTTAAAATCTTTTTTTTTTGATAATGTAGCGACTGACGTAATAAAGTGTTACAAAAGTTCTACTTGAACAATAGCCGACTTCGTAAGCACAAACACAACTTTCTAGCACCCTCTCCAACCCCTCCTCCTCTGGGTCTTGTCGCCCCTTACCGCATCAATCAATACCCCGTTATCAGTCTTCCGTGCTGTACTCCGCCCTCCCTCAATGGGACCCAACAGTCACTTAAAACAAAAAAGGCCTCAACCTGGCTGGGGTGCTACAATACTGCTTTCATATTCTGAACCTTTCTCTGCATGTGTATCGTGCCATCGTTTGTCTGAGCCTTTCGAATTCCACTGCTTTCATAATCTCTTATCTGCCTTTTGTTCTCTCCAACGGTTTTGGGTCTATTTTCTCCACGCTGCTCTTTCTTCTTTGCTGAGAGCACAGGATCTGTGGGTGCTACGTGCCTTTACATGACTGAGTGTTTTGCTGGCTGGACGTGTTCTTATTTGATAAGCAGGGCGTGTCTTGCAAGAAACTCATGTTCCACGTCCCCGTGAGAAAGCCCTGGAACAATCAATTGGCACCAAGTCTCATGTTTACGGTCCCCGCAAGACGCTCCGTGGCCAGTCTTTTTCGTTTCACGGGTCTTTTAAATGGCTTCCGAAAACTTACGAGAAGATCACATCTCGTTGCCCTGCTTTTCCTTTCCAGGATTTTTTTTATAATAGAGAGACATTAATCAACATGAGGTGGCTTTCCCATGAACTAAAGGCAGTTTCAGCTCTAGTGTCTGTTACATGCATATTCTTTTTGTCGCTGCTCATTATTTAATTTAACATTGTAATCGTTACGTAAGTGTGCTTTGATTCGTTATTCACATTTTACTCTCCAACAAAGAAAACTGACGTCACCAGGAAGAATTCTTCTTGCAGTGTTTAGAAGCAGTATAAGCTCAACCAAGGCTAGGAGACTCATATTAAGGTGATATCAGGCTCATAAGAGTCTGCTTCTGCAGGCCATTGTAATTTGGATATTACTGGTTTGCAGATGGTCAGCCAGCCACAGGGAATGCACAGACCAGTGTGTTTCTTTGTGCCAGTCCCAATCCCGAATAAATGGGGAGGGTTACATCAGGAAGGGCATCCAGTGTAAACTTTTGCCAGATCAACATGCGGACAACAATACAGATTTCCATACCGGATCGGTCGAGTCCCAGGTTAACAACGGCCGTCACCAGTACTGTTAGCCAACAGGGTGCTGGCGGAAATTGGGCTACTGTTAGCTGAAGGAGAAGAAGAGGGAGGGAGACATGTCCAAAGGAAATAGGAGAGGAGGAAGGTAAAAAGAGTGGAACTGATGGTAGGAACTTTGAATGTTGGCAGTATGACAGCTAAGGGGAGAGATTTAGCAGATATGTTGGAGAGAAGGAAGTTTGATACGTATATTGTGCGTACAAGAGACTAAATGGAAGGGGAGTAAGGCCAGGTGGATCGGAGGTGGATTCAAATTGTTCTATCATGGTGTGGATGACATAAGGGTTATTCTGAAGGAACAGTATGTCAAGAGTGTTTTGGAGGTGAAAAGAGTGTCAGACAGAGTAATGATTATGAAGCTGGAAATTGGAAGTGTGATGATAAATGTTGTTAGTGGATATGCCCCACAAGTTGGGTGTTCGATGGATACGAAAGAAGATTTTAGGAATGATTTGGATGAAATAATGGACAGTGTAGTCAAGGGACAGAAAGTGGTAACTGGAACAGATTTCAATGGACAATGTTGGGGAAGGTAACAGAGGAGACGAGGAGGTGATGGGTAGGTATGGTGTCAAGGAGGGGAAGGAAGGAGGTTAGATGATAGTGGATTTTGGAAAAAGGACAGGCATGGCTGTGTTGAATACCTATTTTAAGAAAAGGGAGAAACATAGGGTGACGTACAAGAGTGGAGGAAGATGCAAACAGGTAGATTATATCCTATGCAGAAGAGTCAATCTGAAGGAGATTGGAGACTGCAAAGTGGTGGCAGAGGAAAGTGTAGTTAGACAGCATATGATGGTGTTCTGTAGGATGACGCTAGAGAGCTAGAAGAGGCGGAGAGTTAGAGCAGAGCCAAGGAACAAATGATGGAAGCTGAAAAAGGAAGACTGCAAGGTTGAGTTTAGGGAGGAGGTGAGACAGGCACTGGGTGGTAGTGAAGAGTTACCAGACTCTTGGGCAACTGCAGCAGAAGTAGTAAGAGTGACAGCAAGAAGGGTGCTTGGCGTGACATTTGGACAGAGTAAGGAAGAAAAAGGAAACCTGGTGTTGGACTGGAGAAGTACAGGAGAGTATACAGAGGAAGAGGATGGCAAAGAAGTGAGATAGTCAGAGAGATGGAGAAAGAAGACAAGAGTACAAGGAGATAAGGCGCAAGGGTGAAGAGAGAGGTGGCAAAGGCTAAAGAAAAGGCATATGATGAGTTGTATGAGAGGCTAGACAATAAGGAGGGAGAAAAGGACCTGTACCGATTAGCTAGACAGAGGGACCAAGCTGGGAAAGATGTGCAGCAGGTTAGGGTGATAAAGGATAAAGATGGAAACGTACTCACAAGCAAGGAGAGTGTGTTGAGCAGATGGAAACAGTACTTTGAGAGGCTGATGAATGAAGAGAATGAGAGAGACAAGAGGTTGGATGATGTGGAGACAGTGAATCAGGAAGTGCAATAGATTAGCAAGGAGGAAGTAAGGACAGCTATAAAGAGGATGAAAAATGGAAAAGCCGTTGGTCCAGGTGACATACCTGTGGAAGCATGGAGGTGTTTAGGAGAGATGGCAGTGGACGTTTTAACCAGATTGTTAAATGTAATCTTGGAAAGTGAGAGGATGCCTGAGGAGTGGAGAAGTATGCTGTTACCGATTTTTCAGAATTAGAGGGATGTGCAGAGCTGTAGTAACTACAGGGGAATAAAATTGATGAGCCACAGCATGAAGTTATGAGACAGAGTAGTGGAAGCGAGATTAAGGGAGGTGATGATTAGTGAGCAGCAGTTCACTATTGCAATGTTTGCTCTGAGGATATTGATGGAGAAGTTTAGAGAAGGCCAGAAGGAGCTGCATTGAGTCTTTGTGGACCTGAAGAAAGCATATGACAGGGTGCCTCGAGAGGAGTTGTAGTATTGTATGAGGAAGTCGGGAGTGTCAGAGAAGTACGTAAGTGTTGTACAGGATATTTACAAGGGAAGTGTGATAGTGGTGAGGTCTGTGGTAAGAGTGATGGATGCATTCAACGTGGAAGTGGGATTACATCAGGGATCGGCTCTGAGCCCTTTCTTATTTGCAATGTTGATGGACAGGTTGACAAATGAGATTAGACAGGAGTCACTGTGGAATGTGATGTTTGCTGACATTGTGATCTGTAGAGAGAATAGGGAGCAAGTTGAGGAGACCCTGGAGAGGTGGAAATATGCTTTGGAGAGAAATGACGATCAGTAGGAACAAGACAGAATGCATGTGTGTAAAAGAGAGGAAGGTCAGTGGAATGGTGAAGATGCAGTGAGTAGAGTTGGCGAAGGTAGATGAGTTCAACAGGATGGAATCAACAGTACAGAGTAGCGGGGATTGTGGAACAGAGGTGAAAAAGAGAGTGCAGGCAGGGTGGAATGGGTGGAGAAGAGTGTCGGGAGTAATTTGTGACAGATGGGTATCAGCAAGAGTGAAATGGAAGGGCTACAGGACAGTAGTGAGACCAGCTTTGTTATATGGGTTGGAGATGGTGGCACTGACCAAAAAGTAGGAGACAGAGCTGGAAGTAGCAGAGTTAAAGATGCTAAGATTTGCATTGGGTGTGACAAGGATGGACAGGATTAGAAAGGGGGACATTAGAGGGTCAGGTTGGGAGACAAATTCAGAGAGGTGAGATTGCGTTGGTTTGGACATGTGCAGAAGAGAGATGCTGGGTATATTGGGAAAAAGGATGTTAACGATAGAGCTGTCAGTCAAAAGGAAAAGAGGGAAGGCCTAAGAGAAGATTTATGCATGTCGTGAGAGAGTACTTGCAGGTGATGGGTGAGACATTTGGAAGTGAATGGATGCCATTTGGAGTGGATTCACAGTAAGAGCTGGTAAACGAGAAAGATCAGTCTACATTAGCACTGTAGCTACTATACATAAAAGCTTGCAGACGATGATTGCAAGCATAATCCTATAATATGAGCTAACAACCATATGTTTTCTGGTGAGATTTAAATGTTAATGCACAGTAGTTGTCAAGAAAAAATGTAGAGAAATAATGTATATATCAGGATCACATTTATGTGTTCATTTGCTGTACAATATTTAGAGTCACCAGTTCACAGCTCATTCTTGAGTTCTGGTAGAAAGTTACATGAACATGAGGACATAAAAATACTAATTTATGTGAATTGAGTATTTCGATTTGAATCCAAAATTGAACTCATTCAGTTTTTATCACTTGCATTGTTGTCACTTTTTATTTCTATGTTTCTTTTTATACACATTTACAATGTTCATATTGTATACGTTATAAGCTGCCGAGATTATTGATTTTTTTCCTGCTGCTTAATTAGCAATTAAAGTTAGAACCATTCAGAAGTTCAGTAAAGCCACTTTTTTTTTTGGAGATAGGCCTAATTGTTGTCCTTGCTGATTGTGGTGGCCTCTGAGATTCTACAAGCCAAGGGGGTTAATGTTTAATAAGTCGGGTGGTGTGGTGGAACATACCACCTTATTTAACAGGTTTGTTTTTGGCTTTTTTCTGCTGTTGAGCCTTGGTGATTAAGGTTGCTGATGCCATTACCTCCCCAAATCTCAGGTGTTCAAGATAAAGACAAAAAGTAAAAGTTTTCCCTGTTCATTTTTGTCTCTGGAAGTCAGGGCTGTGTTTTTTTTTATTTTGCTGCTCTGTTTTGCTCAATTTCAAGCAAAGCTTATGCTGAGACGTAAGTCTGGAATATTTCTCAGCACTCACCACCTCAGAATCTCCTTGTATATGAAGCTTGTTTTCTTTGTTCTGGTTGGCAGTTTAATAAAATTAAACACTTAAACTAAACACACAGTTTTTCTGCCTGAGCTATTTTTTGTAGCTCTGTCAGTTTTCTAAGCACATATCACCCACATTTTTTTTTACTCTTTGCTTCATGATAATTAATATTTGCCTAGAGTGCACTAGTAAGGTATGCAAGTTTACTGGAAGAATTGTCTTTTAAGATCTGTGATGCTTTTATCAGTGTATTAAACACAAGCTTGTTCCTGATTTGCAAGTACAAGAAGTAGAAAAAAATCTATTGCTTTACAGGAAATCATAAAATTGAAACTTTTATTAAGCAGGTGAGCTCTAATAGTCTTCCATATTTGACCTAACTTATGCCCATCTCCTAAACACTATTGAAACCTGACCTCCTTTTTTGCCTTTTAATCCAACAGGGATGATCCTCACACCATTTTTAAGCTGAAGTAGAGCAGTTGATATCAGAAACACATGTATTGGCCAAGTATTCACATACAGTACAAGGAATTTGAATCTTTTTTTTTTTTTTGGTGGCTCTCCAAATATAGTTAAATGACAGACATACACACAGTTGGTAAGAATGTGCCTGAGATAAATATAAGACAAAGAATGTAAACATATGCATACTAAGTGCGATGCAGAGCAAGAAATACTGAAATATGTACTGAGTTAAGCATTGGCTATGAGAAGGTGTCCAAACTGAGCAGGGATAGACAAATTAACCATTTTAAAAAATGTAATGACCTATGAAAAGAATATGTTCTTAAACCTGTTTGACTTAGTGTAGCATAGTTTATAATGACTGGCAGATGGGAGAAGTTCAAAGAGGTTGTGATTAACTCTGAAATAGTACATATCCTGTTTGGTGGGAAGACTAGTGCCAGTGGTGTTTTCAGCAGACATGAGTATTCACTGTATTCTGTTCTTATCATAGTTTAGTTGCTGGTCCTACCCACACTATATTGGAAGAGCTTTGAACAGATTTAATACTGTGTCGAACTAAATCAGTAGCTTTTGTGGTGGAATGACGGACACACTCAATATCTACTTTGTATGACTCCATTAATATTTGTTAGTCTTTGCTTAGCTACACACTCTCAGAATAAGGTCAGGGCTTTTTAATGCATGTATGATGCTAAATGTGCCCTCTGTTGTTAAAAAGACCATTTAAGAAAAAGGAAGAAGGAATAACTTTTTGTTAGTGCTTAGAGAAGTGAATTCCTTGTCATTGCTATCAACATCTGTATATGCAAAAAAAAAAATTTGTGGTACGAAATATCGTTAAACTAGCAAAATACCCGCGCTTCGCAGCGGCGAAGTACTGCCTTAAAATTTTTATTAAGAAGAAAATTAAACCTTTTTAAACTGAGGTAAAATATACCAATAATTATTTGTTAAGGATCTCTTTGTATGCCACGTTGTCAGTTCAGCCCTCCGGTTGTAATATGACCAAGCTGTGCACTGAGCTTACTTTTGAGCATGCAACATACAGTTGGCCATGTGAAAAGCAATCTTGCCTCAAATCTCACAGCTTGGATTGCTGCTGTCATAAATCGGTTTGAGTTTCATGGTTTGTTTCAATTACGTTAGTATTTGCTGGACTTGTTGTGTTGAAGTGACATTCGGCATCTGTCATGCGTTGTAAGCATACAACCGGTTTCATCGATAACTTCGTATCCAGCTTTTGAGAGTTTAAACATTCATAAACATCAAAGTGTCCACTACTCAAATCGTCACCTGTGAATCTATGATGTTTATGAGCCATTGGCGGTTGTCCAAAGGTGTAAAATATTTGGCCATTTCGGTACACTTGAAAGCAACAACCGAACAATTCAGTGGCAGCCATCAACTCACATGCAGAACCATAGGTGAAGGACTTAAGCATTTCACTCTTATAGTGCTCCTGTGTAGTATAATTATCTCCTGTACCGTCATCAGTCCACACCTTGAACCTGTCCCAGTCATTCAATACATAAGACACAATGTTCCTCTGGATATCAAGAGTGAGCCTGATATGGCTGTGCAATATGTAACAAAGAGAATGGAAAAGGCAGGCGCCATCTCCGGGCATGGAAACCACTCGGTAAGTGACAGTTCTTTGACTGATGGTGATCACCTTGATAGACATGTTAATGGGGGTACGGTTGGAATGATAAAGGAAATGGGTACCTGAACAATGTAAACTAAGTATAAAATACCTATACAATAACTATAATCGTAATAAACGAACAATAAAACAGCGGAGAAGCCGTGGATTAAATAAAAAGGCTGCGGTTATCAGCAGGGAGACATGAATATCGTGGCGAAGCAAGGAAGGGAATGAAGAGACTGGAGCGACAGATGGCCTTATATAGGAAGACAGCCAAGCCGCCTACCAAATTTCGTGAAGATGGGGCCATAAATAAGAGAGTTTAACATGGCGGACGTTGTTGACCGTTATGACTGTTACGTGTAGAATTTCGAAATGAAACATGCTTAACTTTTGTAAGTAACCTGTAAGGAATGAGCCTGCCAAATTTCAGTCTTCTACCTACACGGGAAGTTGGAGAATTAGTGATGAGTGAGTCAGTGAGGTCTTTGCCTTTTATTAGTAGACTAGCAGAATACCCGCGCTTCGCAGCGGAGAAGTAGTGTGTTAAAGAAGGTATGAAAAAGAAAAGGAAAAATTTAAAAAATAACGTAACATGATTGTTAATGTAATTGTTTTGTCATTGATATGAGTGTTGTTCCCATATCTATATCTATCTAAATATATATATATATATATATCTATATATATATATAGCAAAATACCCGCGCTTCGCAGCGAAGTACTGTGTTAAAGAAGTTATGTTAATGTAATTGTTGTGTATATATATATATGCATACCTATCTACATAGATAGATAGATAGATAGATACTTTATTAATCATATATACACACACATATACATACATACACAGACACACACATATATATAATGTGTGTGTGTGTGTGTGTGTGTGTGTGTGTGTGTGTATACACATACATACAAACATACACACAGGTATATATAAATATATGTGTATATATATATATATATATATATATATATATATATGTATGTGTCTATATGTGTGTGTATAGCTTTGATCACTGAGTGCAAGGGAAAAATAATAAAATGTAGTCTATAAGTTATTAAACAGTAAAACATTAACGTTTTAAGAAGTAAAGGTACATTGAGCACTACTGGAGTGGTTGCGGGTAAACTACATTTTAAAGACGGTATAACAGAAGAGGTAAGTAGTACTAACAGCAGCTAAAATGTATATGGATCATCTCTCGGTAGTAGATCCCTTTTGAAAGGCGCTACACGACGGCTGTGGTATAGAAATTACATTTTCTATGTGAAAGTCCAAATTTCTGCCTCTAATAATGTGCCTTACCAGCAATTAAAGAAAATTAGTTTTGTGTCCTCTGCAGTGTTAAGAGAGAAAGGCTTTGGTTTGGGATAAACGGAAAAAAGGTGTAAAGAAAGGAAAGTTGCCTTTTTCTTTTCTTTTATATAGTATAGAGAGATGTGTTCGCTGACGATATGAGCGCCTTTTGGGGACAGTCGCGGTGGGTCTTGTGCAGACTGGTGAGACGTCCCAGCTATTAATCGGCTGTGATGGCACTGTCAGTCCTTCACTCCTGTGCGTGTCTTCATAAGAGCTGACGACCTCATAATCGTATACGTGCAAAATAAAGTGCGAAGCGCCTTAATATTATTTTGCCGCAGAAGCACAGTCAGCGTGTGAAAGGCCGGCACAGCTATGCGCGCGCGCCGGCTGCTCGACTTTGGCTGGGCAGGAGACGCCAGTTTTTGCAGACACGTTCACATGATCAAAAGTCTCTGCGCTCTTTGGAGGTCATTCATATACAAAATACCCGCGCCTCGCAGCGGAGAAGTAATGGGTTAAAGAAGTAATGAAAAAGAAAAGGAAACATTTTAATAATAACGTAACATGATTGTCATGAGTGTTGCTGTCATATACATGCCTGCCTAAATAAGTCACCCTCGCTTCGCTCTTACTTTTTTACCGTTCATTTAATCATGGCTAGTGGTGGAAAAATTATAAAATGGAAGGAGGATTACACTGAGTATGGCTTTACCAAAACAATTATTGATGGCGAATCGATTATTCATAAAGCTTGAATTGGTGATCTGTTTTTGTGTGTTAACCTCATATCTTTTCATACTTCTTCTCAAACCAAGGTGGTGCGAGGCTAAAATGAATTGGGATGCGCTGATCAATGTTATCGGTGTACCAGGAAATCATGCATTGACAAAAGTTCCCCTTTGATTGTAATGCAAAGTGTGATTAAATGCATTATTTTTTAACGCGTTATGGAGCACATGCATCGAAGCTTCTCAGCTGTGCTTGTGCTAAGAAAATTAAACATTTTAAAAATAACGTAACACGATTGTCAATGTAACCTTTTGTAAGTAGTGCCTGGAGGATTCAGTGTGGAGAAAGTCTAGAGACAGAGTGTGTATTAACTTGTGGATTTCTCTGTATTTGGTGGCAGTGTGACGAAGTTGCTTCGGAAGGCGGCGTTAGCCGCGGAGCTCAGCTCAGAGCGAAATGAGGTAAATGGAAGGGGAGATGATGACGTGACTCCCCCACCCGCCTTAACTGTCAATCCCCCACAAACACAGTCTCTCGGAATTTGCATAAGCACACCCCTTCACCTGCAATTTTAACTTAGTTACAAAGTGATCAAAACTCTCGTTTATATCCTGCGTCCTCTCATTAAACTTGTATCCCGCATTACCCGTGGGCACGAAAAGCACCAGCGGCAGCCTGTCTATTAAGTTAATTTAAAGTTTAGGTTTATACCTCGCTTTGTTTCCGAAGTAGCTGTACTGATGAATATGGTAGTATGTCACTCGCTCGCTTCTTAATGTTTCGCTGCCTTCTCAATTATATAATGCATGTTTTGTTCAGCGTATTTTGGAGCTCTTCCTGGGTTTCTACATAGTGCGTTGACAGTCAGTTCACGTGATTACGTGGGCGGCGTAATGATGTCACACGAAACTCCGCCCCCACGGCGGTCAAGCTCAACTCCATTACAGTAAATGGAGAAAAATACCTTCCAGTTATGACCATTACGCGTAGAATTTCGAAATGAAACCTGCCCAACTTTTGTAAGGAAGCTGTAAGGAATAAGCCTGCCAAATTTCAGCCTTCTACCTACACGGGAAGTTGGAGAATTAGTGATGAGTCAGTCAGTGAGTGAGTGAGTGAGTGAGGGCTTTGCCGTTTATTAGTATAGATACAATAGGGGAAAGTAGAGCAATATATATATTACTCTACCAAGATAAAACACTGGTGCAGATCAATAGCTTCACCGCCAGTGCTACGTGTACATTGTAGAGAGTGTGGTGAAATTCTTATTTTAATGTGTTAATCAGTATCTCCCACACCAGGACTTGAGGTATTAAAGAGCAAAGCCATGCTGGGACCTGGATGTCTTCTTGACACTCTTGTTCTCAATTGACAGAATACTTCAACTCCCTACTGAAATACTGTAGATAACATCATTTGTGACCGAACATTTTCTATTCTTCCAGAATAAAAACACTCGTGTATTAAGTCACTCACCCCAAGGCTACCCCTTTGCTTCTCTCTCTCTGCATGGATTTTTGCTGCTATTAGAATCTAAGCTGTTGTTCTGACCATAAGATCCTTCCATAACTCTTCTCCTCACTACCTTCATTCAGTCTTTTGTTTCTCCAGTCCACATTTTCCTTCATTCTCTGTGTTAAACATGTCTTCTATATCCACACTAACTAAAAATTTGGAATGACCGTCTTATTTTTATTTAAACATTTCTCACTCTACTGATGTTTAAGTTTCTCTTGAAGACTCACTTCCTCTCAGTCTTTTGGATTACTTAATCGCTGTAACTCACCTTGTCAAATTATATTTATTTTCTTGTAAAACACTGAATATTATTGTACTAGCAAAATACCCGCGCTTCGCAGCGGAGAAGTAGTGTGTTAAAGAAGCAATGAAAAAGAAAAGGAAACATTTTGAAAATAACGTAACATGATTGTCAATGTAATTGTTTTGTCACTGTTGTGAGTGATGAGTGTTGCTGTCATATACA
>JANRMT010062839.1:2585066-2654474 GCA_026402145.1 Polypterus bichir lapradei | reverse complement strand
GAGTTTGACACATATGGACTAAATAGAACTTGAAAAGATATATTTTTTCAAATGTGATCGCGCAATTCAGATAGAGTTGACGCGCACTACAGCCTGCATGCCTCAATAAGTCATCCTCCCCTTGCTCTTACTTTTTTACCGTTCATCTAATGAATATACTGAGTATGGCTTTACCAAAACAATCATTGATTGCGAATAAAGTATCCATTATTCGAGTATGTAGATCGGGGTATATATATACATATATATATACCCGCGTATCGCAGCGGAGAAGTAGTGTGTTAAAAAAGCTATGAAAAAGAAAAGGGAACATTTTAAAAATAACGTAACATGACTGTCAATATACAGTATTTGTTTTGTGAGTCTTACTGATTGTTGCTGTCATCAAGGATTTGATTATCATTTCTTTCAATCAGGTTCGTATTTGTAGGATGTGTTGTGTTCAAGTTACATTCCGTGTTTGTCAGTCGTTGTAAAGATGACAGGTTTCATTCATCGATTCGTTTCTTACTGCATCAATAAACAGCTCCTCTTCTTCTTTATCTGAGACCTGACACACTGCATGCACTGGTTTTTTTTTACACTGTCTTCCTTTAGCGGGACATTGACTTTTTCCACCGTGTGCTTTGTTTCCGCAGTAGCTGGATTTATGAATATGCTTGTATGTATCATTTATGAATATGCTTGTATGTATCAGACGCTTCATATTTTTTTTGCTGCCTTTTCAATTGTGTAATTCGGTTTTTGTTCAGCGCTCTTTGGAACTGTTGTTTTTTGTCTGTGCACTGCGTCAGTTCACGTGAGCCGCTCGGTGTACATGCATCGAAGTTTCCCAGCTGTGCTGGTGCCATGTTGTGCTATGTCCATGGTTCGAAGTCCCGGCACTTAAAACTTTCTCTCGCAGTTTCGCTGAGTTTGTGCCAAACACCACCCTGACCATGTCATCTTCCTCTGCATAAGCACAGTCCTTCACCCGTGAATATTTACCCGTGGCAGTTTGCTATTGGATTGCCGCTGACGGACGGCCTTATATGGGCAGGCACTAAATTACAAACGCCAGCAGCAGCCTGTCTATGAACTTAATTTAAACTTTAGGTTTACATCGTGCTTTGTTTCCGAAGTAGCAGAACTCATGAATATGGTTGTATATATCACTCGCTCGCTTCTTGTTTCGCTGCCTTCTCAATTATATAATGCATGTTTTCTAAAGCACTTTTTGGGCCTCTTCCTGGTTTTCTACGTAGTGCGTGATTACGTGTGAGGCGTGATGATGTCACAAGAAACTCCGCCTCCACGGGTTTCACGCTCATCTCCATTACAGTAAATGGAGAAAAACAACTTCCAGTTATGACCATTACGCGTAGAATTTCGAAATGAAACCTGCCCAACTTTTGTAAGGAAGCTGTAAGGAATAAGCCTGCCAAATTTCAGCCTTCTAACTACACGGGAAGTTGGAGAATTAGTGATGAGTCAGTCAGTCAGTCAGTCAGTGAGTCAGTGAGTGAGGGCTTTGCCGTTTATTAGTATAGATTCCTAAAAAAGACAGAAATTCCTAAAGAAGCTGCAGCTAAATGCCCCCATGTCACATTAATGCATTGACTACAGTTGAAAGTCATCTTGTCATTAAATAACAATACCAGAAATGTTATCATGACATTTAAAACAGTGATCAGCTGTGTTTATGAAAGAATGGATTATAAGCAGTTCATAGCAAATGGAGCACATCTTGTACCAACCAACATTTCTAAATTTAACTCAATAGAGAAAATAAATAAATACATGTTGTGTGCGTGTATCCACACCTTTGTGTTCCTCTTTGTCTTGTAATATTGTGAGCTTGGCTGAATTCTACATCTGTTCACTTCATTAAATGGGTTGTTTTTAATTTTGCTGCAGAATGCGTTCCTCCTTACTGAATGCATCAAGTTTAAATAATAAACATTGATAAAAGGCTGTCAGCTGAGCCCCACTAGTCATTTTATGGTCCATTTGAACCTTTTTCCAGATACAAAATGGCCCATATGAAGGATGCGGCCCTAATAAATAAGAATACATCAATTTGGTCAGCAGATGAATGAGAGACCATTCCCTCACTCCAGTGACAGAACTTAAGAGTACTTCTTAAATCGCTAATATTTAGTTGGCAAATGGACACGCTAAATTCTTCCATTATTGTGCAAAGCTATGCCTATTTTGCAGCTGATTGATCAAGAGGGACAAACAGATAAAAATGGTCTGATCACTTTCCTCAATCATGTAAAACTAAACAATTCATTCAAATAACAATGCCCTTTTGCCAGCAAGAGAGAGAGGGGACAAAATTAATTTCATACTATGTCACTAGACAAAAATGCATACATTTTACAAGTTCATGTGGGGTTTACAATGTAAAAAGCCTTGATGATTGACAAATCATACACAATTTCCATTTAAATGATTAAGAAGGGAGTTTCCCTTTCACTTACTTTAAGCTGTGGTTGCACATACCATGACCACTGTGTCAGGGAAAGCAGAAGGGATCATAAAACTTAAGGAGTAATCAAAATCAGGTATGCTTTCCAATAAACAATTCAAACTTGCCCCAAAACGCAAGGATGAGTGAAATGTCCCAAAATGTACTATTGCACCTATGGCCGTGCTGTGCATTTTATTTTCTGGCCCTGGCTCAAACTTTTAGAAGGCTTGTGGAAGCCTTTTGCATGTCATCAGTTCAGTGTCCCTGTCACATGTATAATATACCCCTGAGCTACAACGTCATTTTGTGCCTTGTGTATTTATTGAAGTTCTGTATTATGATATGCAAATATCCAGAGACATGTGATTAATCCTAATTTGCATGTTAATATGTCTGTGCCTTCAGCAGGAGTGCAGCTTCTTCTAATGTGGGGCAAGTGTCAGACCTTCTTCAAACATTCTTAAACTGACAGCGACAAAATAACATTTTTTCCACACACTTAATGGTAAAATTTAAGAGCAATATGTTTACATCAGTTATCTTAATTTTCTTCCATATTTGTTATTGTAATGCCAGGACAACTGTATACAAACATTCAATTAATAAGAATAAAAATCCAGTTTAAATATCTTAGTCAGAAAAAATTGTGCATGCCTCAGGCGGGGCTGTCAAGAAGCACTTATTGACCTGTTGCAGATGTATTCAGTTCCTTCCCTTAAAATTCATTGTTCTTCTTTATATGGATCGGCTTTCACTTTAAAGATTCCAAAGTGCTATAGGGTCATCCTGTCAAGTCCACCTCATGGACTCTGCTTGAGCAGCATGTCCTTTACATAGTCCACCTCTGAAAGTGTATTTATATACTGTCTGTCTGGGACTTGAGGTTGGTCGGAAGCTATAAGTTGGCCCATTGAGAGTGCATCTAATGATGGTCTAGTGCCCTGTCTAGGACTGGTTTCCACCTTGTGTCCCATGCTGCTGGGATAGTCACCAGCTTGTGTGATGAAGGCCTGCCCTTCCAGTTCTGCTGGGATGTCTCCAATTTGAGGAATGGCATACACACTTTTGGGGCCGTTTAACAAACTAATCGGTCAACCTTCTACTTATGTAGCACCTTCACATTAGTTTCAGTTAATTGCTTTGCTCACTACTTGCCAAGCAGATGCAGTTGCTCACTTGTTTGTGACCTACTTTAAATACTAAGCATTTTCGTTTCTCCATAGGTGAATCTCTTTATAAATAAAAAACTATGTAATGAATGCACTTGTCAGAATGGTAACTCAAGCCCACCCCATGACATGCTGCAGACACTTCTGTAATTAGGCTTTATATGACAGCATGGAAATAATGGGCTTCACTGTTGGATACAGATTTACTTTAAATGCCAGTGCTACTTAAATACAGTAAATATATGTTGTTGTTACTTTATGTAGATTGTGATAATGTCTTTAGCACTCAGACTTGGCAATGAGTCTAAGTCTTCTTTCTGCAGTATTCTTTCACACTACCAGACTTTTATAGGCATCGTTTGACCATCCGCACTAGAAAGGTGCACGTGGATTAAAGTGAAAAATGACAAAGACCCTGTAACTTACTTTAATTGTGTCTTTTAAGAGCTCCTCATATATTATGTGTTTGAATATTTTAGAATCAAATGGATTACAGTTGAGTAGTTAGTGCAACGAACCATAAGTTATACAGCAGAAGGCAAACATCTTTAAATACCAGCTTTGCTAGGCTCCTTACTGCTGCAAGGTGAAGAGAAATGAAAGAAAGAAAGAGAGAGAGAGAGAGAGAAAGAAAGAGAAAGAAAGAAAGAAAGAAAGAAAGAAAGAGCGATAAAAAAGTTTTTCACCAGGTCATTGTGGCACCTCCAGACAGCTCCTTATTCTGATAGAAATCTCTCACAAGGCCCTGCTGTTTCTGTGCTTACACATCATGTTAAGATGTGCACGGAAAGCACAAAGAGAAGCATCTGTAATAAATCATTTTGGTATATCCCTGTACCAATCTTATAAATGATTTCTTAAATAATACTGTGAAAAATACTAGACTAATTAGGAAACACCATTCTAGGACTGCTTAAAGATACATAAAATAACATTCTCAAACCTGCTTAATCTCGTTTAGGGTCATGGGTTCCTGGAGAGTACCCTATCAGCTTTGGGAATGAGTGATGGACAAGATGCTTATTCAGTGCACGGTCCATTTAGACGCAACCCTGCGGTCACTGGTACTTAAGGTTAATTTAGAATCATCAACAAGTAACTTAAGGAGCACATCTTCCTATTATTCATTTCAAACTGCTGTTAATAATAATAATAATAATAATACATTTTATTTATATAGCACCTTTCCCAAGCTCAGGGCACTTCACAGAGTTTAGGAAGAACAGCAGGGTATACAGTATATAGCATTGTACAAACCAAATAAATAAGTAAAGAAGAGTAAGACAGTAAATTCAGAGAAAAGCATAATAGACAACATAACTGATGGTCTAGCACACACATACAGGTTACATGAGCATCTTGACAGAGAGGTAAACTGGGAGAAGGGTAGTAAAGTCAAGTAGAGCTAAAAGCCTTCCTGAACAGATGAGTTTTGAGTTGTTTTTTAAAAGAATTCATGGAGTCAGCTGACCTGATTAATTTCGGTAGGTCATTACAGAGTCTGGGCGCTATACAGCTGAAGGCCCTGCTGTCACCCATGGAGTGTAGATTAGTGTGGGGCACAACAAGATTACAAGAGTCAGAGGACCTTAGTAGGCGGACAGGCACATAGTGATGGAGAAAGTCACTGATGTAGTTTGGCGAAAGGTCGTTAGAGGATTTGTAGGTTATTAGTAGTTATTATATTCAATTCTGTAAGACACAGGGAGCCAGTGAAGGCAGAGCAGGGTGGGTATGATGTGCTCGTTGCTGCTGCTGGTTCGAGTAAGGACTCTTGCAGCTGAGTTTTGAATAAGCTGGAGCTGTGATATTAGATTAGACGGGGCACCTGCCAGTAGAGAAGTACAATAATCGATGTGGGATGTGATAAAAGCATGGACAAGTTTCTCAGCGTTAGAAAAGGAGAGGAAGGAGCAAACATGGGATATGTTATGGAGGTGAAAGTAAGAATGTTTCTTAATGTGATTTATGTGGGCGGAATAAGAAAGGGAGGAATCAAAAATGACGCCAAGATTTTTTGCAATAGAGGCAGGTCTGACGAGATAACCGCCAAGATGGACTGGGAAGGAGCTCATTTTATTAAGTTGCGCTTTAGTCCCAATTTGCAGGAGTTCAGTTTTGTTGCAATTTAATTTTAAAGAGTTCTGCACCATCCAGGTTTTAATTTCTCTGAGGGAAGTTCTGATGAAGTTCCACTTTTAACTTTGAAATAGAATTGAGTATCGTCTGCATAAAAATGACAGTCCCGTCCATAGCTACGAATAATATGGCCAAGGGGAAGCATATAGACACAGAAGAGCAGAGGACCGATGGCAGAGCCCTGAGGAAATCCTTGTGTGACTGGCGCTAAGCCGGGCCTGCTGTTGCCAAGACTAATAAACTCTTGCCTATCAGTCAGATATGACTTGAACCACTGGAGGGCAGAGCCAGAGATACCCAGCATGTTCTCCATTCTGGACAGTAGAATGTCATGTCTGACCTGAGTGTCAAATGCTGCACTGAGGTCTAACAGAATTAATATGCTGGTTTGTCCAGAGTCTGCTGCCATAAGCAAATCATTGGTTACCCGTAGCATAGCAGATTCACAGCTCTGCTGCGCCCTGAAACCAGACTGAGAGGGTTCCATCAAATTATTAGAAGTTAAGTAACTGGTGAGTTGGGAAGCTACAACATGCTCAAGAACTTTTGACAGAAAAGGTAGGTGAGAAATAGGCCGTAAATTGTTAAGATTGTCAGCATCAAGACCAGACTTTTTTAACATTGGGGTTACAGAAGCGATTTTAAAAGTGAGTGGCACAGAGCCAGTGTGAAGGGATGAGTTTATTATTGTTGTAATAGTCAGGATTATGGCATGAAGGCAGGATTTAAGTAATGTGGAGGGGATGGGGTCCAGTACACAAGTAGTCGGCCTCATCTTACAAAGCAGGTCATTATAACAAAAGCAGATATGACTAGTGAGAACTTAGAGAAGGAGCTGGATGGAGTGGGAAAACAGGGAGAGATATAAACAGATGATGTATTTGTTTTAGTTGAATTATTTAGATATTTAATTTTGTAACGGAAAAAGTGGAGGAATTTCTCATAGACTTCAGTAGAACAGGTAGTTGGGCCAGATGCGGGTTGGAGTAGTTTATTGCCTACAGAGAACAAAACCCTTGGGTTATCATGGCCACTTTCTATTATTCTGCCATAACGGGTGTTAAAAACGCATCTCTTCAATGAGCATTATTCATTTTCTTGTATGTAATTTCTATTGTCTTGTTAATGTGCTTATTGAATTGTAAAATGTCCTTGAGTGTATGAAAGGCACTACATAAGTAAAATTATTAGTATTATTATTATCTGTGGGAATGTGGGAGAAACTTTCAGGAAAACATTGAAAAAACCCTTTAAGACACAGAGAGAAAATGCAGATGCCACATAGATAGGGAGCAGGTTTCAGACCTAGGATACTAGATCCATGAGGAAGCATTGCTAACCACTGTGTCACCCAGTATATTTCGTTGTGTCCATGTTTCTATAGATAGAGCGTGGGTGGCTCAGTGGCGCACTGAGACCTGTAGAGAGAGTCACCTTCAACTGACAACCATTTGAAATGTAGTTTAATTACTTGGCTCTATGGTGTTGTTCTTGAGGTATACCATGTAAAGGAGAGTATATTCAACTTTATTTTATATTGCACTTTCCTGTGGTGTACAGCACCTCACTGATTTGTATAGGCAGAGCAGTGTACATTCATTTACATTGTACAAAGTGAGCCCTGGTACTGTAGACTTACTGACTCTTTTAGGGTCATAGTGTGCAATTATAAATGAAGCAAAATGACACCTTTTATTGACTAAATGAACATATTGCAATGTGCACGCTTTTAAGGCAGTTCAGGTCCCTTCTTCAGGCTAGTTGTCACAAAGCAGTGGACATTGTATGGACAGCCTTTGATATGCAGGACAAAGCATTAGCGTTCAGTCTACAATTATGTTTTGCTACTATGCTATTTATTTGATGGATTCTGTTATAGTAAACAACAACTTAAAAGCAGTTTAGCATTGTTTTTGTATTTATATAGTGTGAGTAGGAGCAGAATTAGCATCACACACTGAGTCAGAAGCAGACATTGAGCAGGCGGCTGTGTACTGTCAACCTGAGACACAGTCACATTGTGTATTTGTAATGGCGCTTTCTATGATAGGTGCCATATTAAATCATAATTTTGTAAAGCCTATTTCTATGGCTTGCATTATCCAAAGATGTTGTATTGGTATAGTACAGAAAAGTTGTTTGTCCTATTTAATAAATAAATGGGAAAAGTCTTGCGTATCTCATATATAAAAAGTGATGCTTGCTTGATTCAAAATGTGTACAATACCTTTAGGGGTTCTTGTACAATTAAAAAATGATTTTAGATTTACTCATGTTATATTTGTGTTCAAATTAACCCTTTCTTTTTATATGTTAAATTGGTTCTATGCAAGCTGTTCTATAAATAAAATAATTATGTTTTTTGTGGAACTGTCCATATAGTAACAGATAAAGCAATTTTGAGTGGTGATCTTAATAGATGCTTTAGACATACCTTATAAACTGTATTTTTGCCACACATTATCAATGATTAATATGGCTAAGGTTTGAGTGTTATGAAGACCACTCTAGTAAATTTTTAATTTTATTCCTGAGCCAAACCAAGTATCATTGTCATGCCAAACTGTCAATTACCTCCCAAGCTTCTGTTTTCCAAGAAGTATTTGTCTCAGTGTTGTTCTGCCTGTTGTTTGAAGTGTTTGTTCCTATTGAAGAAAATGCCTTTTTAATGAGCCAGTATAATTGTCATGCTTCTCTGTGGTAAAGATGCCATATAGTATATGGGCATCATTACTTTCACTTAATTTGACACGCAAATTTTGTCAACAACTCACAGTATGCTGTCCAAAACAGTGAAGAGCATTTTAAGAGTTTTTAACTTCTTTGTTCCATGCCGCAGTGCTCAATACATAGTCGAGTTTTACTGCTTGATCAGCCACTAAACTCTTAGGGTCCACCTAATGTGGTCACATATTCTCCTTAGGGTTTCTAAAAGCAGGAGTGTGTAGCTCCCACTTTTTCATATGCAGGGTAACAGAGATATGTTGACAGTCTCTTTTACATCTCTTTTTCTTAATTCGATAACTTCACTGGTAAAAAGAAAAAGCACTTTTAATCTTAAATCTGTGTCTACTGTATATTTAAGGTTCAGTTTTGTTCTAACCAGTGATGTGAGCCAACACATGTGAGTTGTTCAGCAAGTATGGCACATAGAGGGGCATGTCAGCTCATACAGGGACTTTTTAATGCAGATATGTAATATTTATGCTAGTAGTATATGCCAAGCATCAATGCACAATTTTCAAATAAAATAATTCAATAAAGGCTATGCTTAGATCATAGTATAAAGATGTACTGGATGGCACACCTAATCATGACCCATAAATCATCAAGTACACTCTGATAAGACACTTGAGACACTCCTGTATATTTTGATAATCACCACGTCGACTTACAAGAACATGGTTCCATACTGTCCACAAATTGTCAATGACCTCTGAGGAACAGACAGAAGAATCTGATGGTGCACTGCTTATAGAACCAGTACTATGCCACTTTCGTACAAACTGCTGAATTGTTTGTTTTGTAGTATTAGTCATTATGCTCTAGTTTTTCATTAATCCTTCACATTTCAACTTAAAAAAAAATAACAGCTGCAAAATTGAAATGCTCAGATGAATATGTCGTCTTCTCTCCAGCACCCTCTGGGAATAACACTACATGGCAGTTTTGCTGTAACTGACGCTCCGTCACAGTGCAGGTAATGTGCCTCATTTGGACTCTGTTAGATACTTCTCATTCGACACAAAGTCAAACCAGCGGTACCCAAAGGAGTCCAGTCTTCATCTCAGGTCACTGGATAGCGTCCATATCTCACAACCATATTGCAAGACAGCAAGCACTTGGACCTTTTTCCTTTTGCAAAGATATCAGGAGCGCCACATACCCCTTTCCAGTGACCTCATGACCCACAATGCTCTCCCAATCCGTCTACTGACTTCATTGGAAGAGTCACCAAAGACATGGATGTCACTGCCAAGGTAAGTAAACCTCTTGACAAATTCACAACTCTCTCTGCAGACAGACACACTGCTGATGGCTTTGCCCAAGAGGTCATTAAAGGCCTGGATCTTGGTTTTTATCCATTACAATCACAAGCCCAAGCATTCAGACTCCTTGCTCTCTCAAGAGCCCTGATCAGAGCTTCCATTGACTCCGCGAAAATCACATCATCGTCAGCAAAGTCAAGATTACACATTTTTGCACACTTAAGTATCTTTTAGGAAGGCCTAGAAGGCTGACCACCTGAAACCAGGCAACATTGCTGCTACGGACATGGTGCATTGTCTTGTTTTCTCTATAGCAATTGGTGCTGCTGTAGTTGGTGAGGCTTTTCATTTTTATGAGAAGGGCAGTCATGCGAACCGCAGACTAACATGGCCTGCTCACTCTTGGGTTCAGCCACAAGGCAAAGGCCAGGACAAACGCATGTCGTAATCATTGATACTTGTTAAATCCACACTGTGATTTGACAGCTTGGTGGTCTCTCTGGGGGAACATGTGATCTGAGTGGACAGCACTGCTGATTGTGACTTCTTTTAACCTTCAGTGTGATGCTGGCCTGATGTACAATGCTGTCTCATTTGTGACCTGCTTTATATTCTGCCTGTGCTTTCTTAGTTAAAAATATAAAGTCAATAACAGAGCCATATTATAACTGAAATTTGTCCCACCATTATAAAGCACAGATAAAATGTTAGTGTATTAGAGAAAAAAAATGAAAAAAGAAAGCATCAAACAAGTATCATACAAAAGAAGGGTGGCATCAGCTGTAGAAACAACACTAGTCAATTAGGAGTTCTAATCATGGTGGAGATTTTCTGTATTCAAATATTACTCCATATAGAAGTAACGCATAGTAGCCTGAGGTATCTCAGGAGAAGGAGGGAGGGTCTCATTCCTTTTCTGAAAATGCAACTTGATTACACTGTAAATGTTAGGCATGTCTCATTTGTTTGTAATTTCTACCCCTCTATTCTGTCCAGTCTGGCATACCACAGGCAGAAGGGAGAGCCAGGACATACTTTTGACATCATTGGCCCTAGCCTATAATATAATATATGCAATGTCTTTATATATCTATCTGTAAACAGATTGTTAAATCGCCATGACAATGAATAATGAGGGCAGTATGAAGAGACAGACATATTTATGTTTCTATTTTCCACACAAAGAAGTTTTTCATTTTTCATAAGTTCTCCTTGAGCAGTGCTCATTGTGATTGACACAGTGCATGCTTGCTTAATATTTTTATAAACTGTTAACGTGTAGGACTGAAACTACACTCTAATTCATTATCTATGGCCAGGAAAGTAGTAGGTAAGGTAGTCAAAGACAGCACTTGTCTAGGTAGCCATCTCCTTTGGTGATAATTATTAGGAAAACATCACAAGTACAAGAACACAAATTGTCATGTCAGTAGTTTCTTTTCTACTTCAAAAATCTGTTCAGGTACGACTTCACCCTCACATCTTCAACCACCTCCATATTATGAAACACAGACTCTTGGGCGTGAGTGTGATTCTGTATATTGTCATAATATTTTATGTATTCATTGTATGATGTTCATTATATTATTACTGCATTTCGTGTAAGCATATAATTTTTTGTGTTGACAACATATATTTTATATTATTCTTCTCACCTTTCTATAGAACTGTTGATAAGTCTGTGGCTGTAACACCAAAATACATTTCTAGCAGATCTGGTTCCTGGCAAATCTCTTTGATTCATTATGGTACCTTTTGTTGATCTTTTTTTTTTGTGAAGGCAGTTTACAGTAAAGGTCTACGGCATATGTGTTTACCTACAGTGGAGTGGCAGCATTTTAAGTGGTTAGCTGAATTGCTTGGGTTAACAATGAAATGATGGTGAGGACTGAACGAGCAGCACTTAGGTTTCCAGTCTAATGGCCAGCCTCAGGCTCTGATCCTCACTGCCTGCTGTGAAAATAGCATGTCTAGAATTAATATCTCAGGAAAGTCTTTAAGATAGCAATCATCTGTCATAGTACCCAGTTTAATGTGAACTTTAGCAACCTGGTCATTGCTTCCCAGTAATGTGGATGGCCATTTATGTTCTGCAAGACTTTGACCCCATCATATATTTATTTTCTGTGTATTTGTATTTTTTTACAGTTCACTACTAATGGCAGTTGTTATATATTCAGTGATTCAGCTTTTAAGGAACATGTTCAGCTGATACAGAGCCATCATTGCTGATCTGTGTCTCCCTTCATCAGCTCCAAGATACACAGTCCAGATAGAACAGATGAGCAAATTAGGGATTTGTGGTTGGTTAGCTTTTACAAATCTAATTTTCTCAGCTGAGATAGGAAATCCATTATACTCCCTGTTTACAGCACACTCTGGGAATGGCTTAGAAATGCACTTACAGGAAGCTAATGTTTTCAGATCTTAAAGTGAATTTATATGATGTGTCAAAATAAATGAAACATAAGACACACTTCTTTAAAAAGTATTTCTAATGTGCAGTGAGTTGTTCCTGCCTGTGCCACAGCTAGTGGCTCAGTTGTAGTGTTTGGAAGAGGCTTTCTTGCCACTCTGTACTATGTATGGGCCTCGGAGCTACTTGGAGTTTTAGCTTTCAGATCCTAAAACTTTGCTTTTTTGAATCACTCCATTACCAGTCTTTGAAGTGCCACTGGAAGTGGGCAATTGGTGTCATTTTCTTCCCTGGCTCCCTTAATGTTGCTAGTGGCTACTTTGAGCTCTGCAGGTAAGTTCTGCTGCCACATATCAGCTCTGTTATAATTTCAGCGGCGTCTTTATCACTGCTTGAATTTCAGTCAGTACTTGGATCTGTTGAGTGTGTGAGCACGTGTGCACTGTGTTGTGTGAGGGTGGGCTGGAGTGTCTTCAGGTAAAGAATCTGGTGTTTCGTTTTCAGAGAAACATTGAAGAGGTTACGTCCTTATGAACATTTCTTTGCACCATGGCGATCTAGGAGCTGGAGATGATCTGCCTTCTTGATTATAATGGATATACTGGATTGCTCGTGATTAATTCTATACATGCTTAATGACTGATAAATGATTGATTTTACGCCCACCTTACAGCTCTGGTACAGTCACACCTGTAATACCCAGTATTATATGTATGTGGCTGAACATTGTAACCTCCGAATACTGGTATCTTTGGGTGCATCTTGTTAATATCTCCTACTACACTTCTTCTGCTGGTTGCTATTGCCACTTATCTGCGCCACCCCACCCGGCCCATCTCACCCTCTCTGCTATGCTGTGCTGCTTCTTTGCTATCAGATAAGTATTGCTCTGTTCTATGTTAAAATACTGTACTCTTGTGACAAACTCCTTCATATTAAACAGTGTGGGCTTTTAACCCGTGAAAAAACAACTCGTGAGCCAAGAAAAAGGTTTGGGGACCATCCCCGTATATTGCCCTAAGACAATCTATGAAAAAAGAGATCAAAGTCTTAAATTGCAAGAACATTTGACAGTTTTACTTTGTGAAAATGGTGGATTTATACAAAAAGGATTATGGGAACAGGAAATGGTTGGCAGGAAGTGATGTTAGGAATAGGAACCGGAAGTAACTTAATCGAGGTGAGCTGGAAGTGATGTGATCTGGAAGAGTCGGAAGTGATGTCATTGAATATGGCCGGAAGTGACGTTGTCGCGGCCATTTTTATACATGGAAGTGCAGGCAATTATTTTTCTTCTGGTTTTCTATGGAAAGAAGAGATCCAGGTAAGTACCATGTGACCAACTCATATCTCGCGATAGTTCACTCACCTTTAGGCTCTTTGACTGCCTCCTAATCGCATGTGTTTGACAACAGTTTGTCAAGAGCACATGGTCAGACTGTAATATCTTAAAAGACACTGACATTGTGTGGCTTCACAAATATTTACATCGCGGGTCTGGCTGCCACCACACTGTGATTGAAAGCTGAACATCACCATTTGTTCAGGAATATGCCGTCCTGTTCATGGCTTTGGAAGTAGGACTGTCAGTATGCCAAATTTGCAGTTTTTAAAAATAAACTCACTCAAATCGTGGATGTGTCCTCATCAACTAATATTGCATTGTTCAGCTCAAGATCTCTTAATGGCAAAGTGCTGGTGCTATTAGAATTAATTAGACTTCAACCTTGACATGCTTTGCCTAACAGAAACCTGGCAAAAACCAAATGATTTTACATCTCTCACTGAGGCAACACCATCTGTATGCATTCATTTCTCAGAGCCTCGCAGCTTAAGACAAGTAGGGGGAGTTGCAGTAATTGTTAGAGCTGAACTAAACAGCAAGAGAATCCCAAATGGCTGCTCATTATCTTTCAAGTGTCTGGCAGTTAAGCTTATAACGAAATCAAGTCCTGTCTTACTCATTGTTCTGTATCACCCCACAAAATACAACAGATCTTTCATAACTGATCTGACTGAATTATTAACCCACTTAAGTTCCTTTTTGCAGACAGTCATTCTTCTTGGCGATTTCAACATCCATAGTGACATTACTACATGTAAGCTGAGAAATGAATTGCTATACTTATTGGACTTGGTGTAACATGTTGATTTTCCTCCTCACTCTGGCGGTCTTACACATTTGGCTTATTTGTTGGCAACACTTATAACAGTTATTTGGGACTCATAAAGCAGTACTTTTTACTTTCTCATTACTTCTCCCTCCTCTTACCAGTAAACATCAAATTTCTTTCAGAAACCTTAAAAATATTTGTCTCTCTATCCTTGCTAATTCCATTTCTGATCTTTTTCCTCCTTCACCTATTCTGTCAACACTAGATAGTCTTGTTGATCACTATAACCTAACCTTTCTTTCAGTACTAGATCAAACAGCCCCTTTAGAGCATAAGGAGGTTTCTTTTAAGCACTCAGCTCCATTGTACAATTCACAGTAACGGTTTATGAAACCAGACGGCTTACACCTTGAGGCAATGTCACATAAGACTGGCCTCACTGTGCACATCCAGGCTTCCTCTGACCACCAAGGGGCTTACAAGTATGCACTAACTGTAGCCAAGAACCCACATTATGGGAGAATAATAGAAAGTGGCCATGAAAAACCCCAGGGTTTTGTTCTCTGTAGTTAATAAACTACTTCAGCCTGCATCTGGCCTGTATTATTATTATTATCTCTTGTACCGAAGTCTGTGAAAAATTCCTCCACTTTTTCCATAATAAAATTAAAGATTTAAATAATTCAACTAACATAAATCCATCATCCATTTTTATCTTTCCCTGTCTACCCACTCTATCTGCATTTGTTAATGACCTGCCTTTTAAAATGAGGCCAACTACCCGTTTACTAGATTCCATCTCCACCACACTTCTTAAATCTTTCTTTCATGCCATACTCCAGACTGTTACAACAATAATAAATACATCCCTTGACACTGGCTTTGTGCTGGACACTTTTAAAATCACCCCAGTGTTAAAAAAGTATGGTCTTTATGCTGACAGTCTTAACAATTTTTGGCCCTCTGCTGTTCTGTGTCTGTATGCTTCCCCTTGGCCATATTATTCATAGCTTTGGACTGGAGTATCATTTTTATGCAGATGACACTCAACTCTTATTTCAGTGTCAAAAGTGCAACTTCATCAGAGTTTTCTCAGCTCACAACTTGCCTCAGTGAAATTAAAACCTAGATGGTGCAGAACTCTTTAAAATTAAACTGCAGCAAAACTGAACTCCTACAAATTGGCACTAAAGCTCAAGTAAAGAAAATGAGCTCCTTCTCAGTCACTCTTGACAGTGATCTCATCAGACCTTCTAATGCAAGGAACCTTGGTGTCATTTTTAATTTCTCCTTTCTTTATTCCTCCTACATAAACCACATTAAGAAACCATAACATATCCCGTGTTCGCTCATTCCTCTCCTTTTCTAATGCTGAGAAACTTGTCCATGCTTTTATCACATCCCGCATCAGATATTGTAACTCTGTACTGGCAGGTGCCCCTTCTAATCTTATATCACAGCTCTAGCTGATTCAAAACGCTACTGCAAGAGTCCTAACACGGACCAGCAACAGTGAGCACATAACACCCATCCTGCTTCGCCTTCACCTTCTCTCTGTGTCTTACAGAAGTATAAAATTCTATTATTAACCTACAACGCTTTAAATGGCCTTGCACCAGACTACGTCTGTGATCTTCTCCACCCACTAAGGTCCTCTGATTCTGTCAATCTTGTTGTGCCCCACACTAACCTGCACTCTGTGGGCCTTCAGCTATATAGCGCCCATACTTTGGAATGACCTCCCTAAATTAATTAGAGCAGCTGACTCCATTCTTTCTTTTAAAACAACTGAAAACTCATCTGTTCAGGAAGGCTTTTAACTTAACCTGACATTCTGCCTCCTCTTTTAGTTTTCCTCTCTGTCCAGATGCTCAGGATAATTTGTGTGTGTATTACATCACAAATGAGGTAATTTGCTAGGCTTTCGTTTAGTATTGAATTTAGCCTTTTATTCTGGTTTATTGTATTTTATTCTGTTTAATGCCTTTGTGTATCCTGTATCTATTTGTTTTAATATTCTATTCAGGAAACATCTGTATCCATTGTTACATATACTGTACCTGCTGCTTCTTTAAGAGACTTTGTGAAGGGCCTTGAGCATGGGAAAGGTGCTATATAAATAAAATGTATTTGTTGTAGTAGTAGTAGTAGTACTGCTTTCTCACATCTCTGAGGCCTGTGGCTTAATTTCCTGCCCAGTTATGAAGTGTGTTGTTCCCTCTGGGGTTTACTTTGTGCCCTGCATCTAATGATGCTGGCATAAGCTACAGTTCCCTGTAAAGCTATTTTGGTAAGTAAATGGTTGAAAAACATGAAGTATAAGTTGAATCTGTTTGAGATTTAATAAATTATTGTGTGTTTAATGTTCATATTAAGTCATTTTAACCTTATGAATGTCTTCTGGCTTATATGAAACGTTAAAATATGAATCGTTAAAACTACCCTGTATGGGTGTATGTATTTATATATTTTACCTCTACTGAAACAGAGGTTTAAAAAAGAAAGCATCCAGGATTTCATTTTAAAAATGTGTAGGACATGTCTGCAGTAGGTTCTCACATTCAGCATGGCATGATTAAATTCTAGACTCTGGTACCCCTGGTCCGGAGTTTGTTTGTCATCTCTCTGTAATCAGTGTATGCTCCCAACCTCCCTCTCTCTCTCTCTCTCTCTGTATCTTCTGTTTTGTTTCTCCTCTTTCAAAGTTGTGGTGGCAGTTCGACAGATGATACTATAGTGGTGTTCAGTGTAGTAGTGTGACCTGCTATATCTGCAACCAACCTGTGATGTAGGTGAGACATGAATGTGAGTCATTTCTTATTATTCTGCCAGTGATGATGAATGTAGGAAGCAGATTTTGCTGAAGGACTGCAAGTTCCAGCAAATGGTTGTGGGGTAAGGGCTTCATCGATCAGCCAAGTTGTATTGACTGCTGAGGAGACCAGGGCCTCCGCATGGCTGGTGGAGCATAGTATTGCTGAGTGTTGTACAAACATTTTTTCTTTCACTCTGACTGACTTAATCACTTAAACTCCTCTAAAGCAAAGGGTGCTTGGCTCCTTTTATTTGTTTTGTTTATTTTTTTATTAGCCTGAGACTTGTACTTTTTTGTTTATAGGTCACAGGCATGAGAAAAGTAGTATAAAAGAGAATCTCTTGGAGCCCATCACACCTCATTGTTCCTTTGCTTTGTTTCCTTTTCTCTTCAGTGCTCACTGTCCTTTGTTTCTTTGAAAATACAATTCTGCCTCAAGCCTATGAAAGTACTCAGGTTCAACCCATCCCCCAGTTGCTTTGTTTAGTTGTGGCCTGTTCTTGAAAGCTAGGCAATTTATGGCTTTTCTCCTTGGGGGTATTGTTTGGTTAATTGTGGCTGGCCTATAGTCTCATGTTTGTCCAAACATAGTCACCATCGCCAAACTAGTTTAATACATGGTCCATCCCTGCTACCATAAATTTCACATCTTAAGTCAGTCATAAAGACTCAGTTTGAGAGTTGTGTTTTGTCAAATAAACATCAAAACACCACTGTTTTTATCAATAAATTAAAACATTGATCCTTAAACATTAATATTACAGTTGGTTTGTCTAGCTTACAAATAAAGAATTATAAAATATTTATCAACTTATATGCTAGATATACACTCCACTACAAGCAGTATAAGAAATAATTTAGGACCTTTATCAGCAAATGTGCAGACTTGTGTCAGAAATCTTGGGATCATCTTTGATCAATCTTTTATATGTGATAAGCAGATTAACAGTGTGGTAAAAGGCAGCTTATTTTACCTCAACAGGATTGCCAAATTGTAATATGTGCTTTCATTTAAAGATTTAGAAATAGCTTTCAATGCATTTATTTCTTGTCATCTTGACTATTGTAATTCTCTTTATTTGGGCATTAGTCAAACTTCCCTGTCGCGTCTGAAGCTGGTACAAAATGTAGAAACTCACCTCCTGAGTGTTACAAAGATGGCAGAATATATTTCTGAAGTGCTGATCTCTCTTGATTGGCTGCCAGCTAATTACAGAATTAGTTTTTAAAGCACTTAGAATTTTGGTCCCACATTATATCTCTGACCTCCTTCAAACCTACTCCACCTCTGGGCCTTTGAGATCATCTTATCAACATCTTCTGTCCAGCCCCTTGACCTCAGTTGAAGCTTAAGGGTGATCATGCTTTACTTATGGCTGCCTCTTTCCTATGGAATATTGTACTGTTTTACATTTGGTCTTAAAAGACTATTGATATATTAAAATCTCAATTAAAATCTTCTCTATTCTCTTTGACATATGGGGATGTTTAGTTGTAGTAGTTGTCATATTTTTATTGTAGACTTTTAATAGTTTGGTGTGATTTATGTTAGTGTTTAATCTATATGTTTGTCTGACAATTTGACTTTAAAAGTGATTGAAAAGCATGGCCTTAGCTATCAAGGGCACAAAGCTGAAACTACTATACTCATGACATCACTTTTGTACATGGCAGCTTTTTGCTCTGGTATCTACATGAGTGCATTAAAACGATCTACAGACAGCTGATTTACCTGTTATATGTCTCTTTTCTTTTGTAGATGGTTAGTATTCTGGCCTAGTAATAATGCCCCCAAGACCAAACCCCCAGATTGTTGGTGGGCTAGTCTGTATCAGGTCAGTCCAGGGCTGAGAGACTAACCCACTCCACCCCTGGTTAAAATGATATAAATAAGTAAGAACTTGGATAGGAACTAATTTTAGTGTAAAATGGGGATATGAAAGGTGACAGTTACCTTAAAGTTTTTAGTTCTAATCTGAAGATATGTGGAAGCAAAAGCGTTTCATCAGGTACAGATAAACTGCAGTGCATAGTCATTCTGGTGTAGAACTTTAAGGTTTGTCATCAGCATGGCGCAAACTGTAATCCTGCCCCGTCTTTGCCTTTAATGGTTAGTGTGGTTCTTGTTGCATTTAACAGTGGCTCAAGTCTTCTGCTCACAGATCAACTGCAGTTCCATTTCTAAACCCGTTCTATGGTCATATCAATTATGGCAGCAGCTTTGCAATTTATTAGTTCAAACATCGATTAGCTGCAAGTTAATAACAGTGCTCCTTTACAATAACAGTCTGTAGATAATAGTAGTTGAATCAATTATATCTTATATTTAAAAATTTTGTAGTTAGGATATAGCGGGTTGGATAATGGATGGATGGATGTACATCACAATTTGGTTGAAATATCTCAGTGAAAATTGAATTGTCTAGAATTATTTCCTTGAAGAATAAGTGTGCTACATTTTAACAGTTTTGGTCAACTGGGGGGCAGAGTTGTTTTGAACAGACAGACAGATATGGATATCACAATAAGGGCTTCATACATTTTATGCAAATACACCTATAAAGGGCCGCGATAGCATGTGAACACACCATACCTGCTAACTTGGTAAGATTTTGTAAAGTTGTGGCTCGATCAGGCAGCATGTTATTGGCTGTCACAAAAAGGGGCAAGCATGCCATTGCTGAAAAGTCAGCACTAATTCATAAAGTAGACGTGTTAAACAATTTTCATTCATTTAAACTGACATGGTCCATCAGTTAGATCAGAAACTGCTGTCAGGAGATCTGACATACAGTGCAACTAGAAATCGTTTACTGGTTGTCTCGGTATAATCTGCACCTCCTTCTGCTCTATGTGAGAGTGTTTTTATTGGTTGGAATTCAGTTCCAGTTATTGAGCTTATTTAATTTATGTGCTGTATACATCATTTGAGCTGCCAGTGTGGAAGAATCTGAATTTAAAATGAAGTTACACAGGAGAAATGTCAACAATTTCTCCCATGCAGGTGATAAAACTCTGATACCTTAAGATGAAAGATGAGGAGAAGTTAAGGAATCTGTGGATTAAGGTGTCAATCAAGAGAGTGCAAGTGAGTGAGTTGCTTCTCAGTATCAAAAAGAGTAAGATTCCAGCAAACAGCTCCATCAGTCTTCAGTGAATAGAGCAGGAATAAATCAAGGCAGTGGCAGATTTTGTTTTCCTGAGCATGCAAATCTCAGCAGATGGTGACTGCAGCTTTGAAATTAAAAGATAGTTGCTTCTTGAAGGAAAGCTATGGCAACGTTGTGAAAAACTTTAAAGAGAAAAGACATGAGATTTTTGAAAAATGTCCGTATTGACAAAGCTACCAATGGTAACTTATGGCAGCGAGCATTGGGTCATATGCAAGGCTGAAAGCCAGAGAATTGATGCTTTTGAATTATGATGTAGGAGAAAACTACTGTGAGTTAACTACATTACAACACAAATAATGAGCAGACCAGATTAATTGAGAATTTGACTGTTGCCACATTTATTCTGCCTTTAAATGAAAGTATGTTAGTGGGATTGAGGAGGTCTTCGAAGTACTCCCCCCACCGACCCACAACGTCCTGAGTCGAGGTCAGCAGCGCACCATCCCCACCATATACGGTGTTGACACTGTACTGCTTCCCCTTCCTGAGACGCCGGACGGTGGACCAGAATCTCCTCGAAGCCGTCCGAAAGTCGTTCTCCATGGCCTCTCCAAACTCCTCCCATGCTCGAGTTTTTGCCTCAGCAACAACCGAAGCCGCATTCCGCTTGGCCTGTCGGTACCTATCAGCTGCCTCCAGAGACCCACAGGACAAAAAGGTCCTATAGGACTCCTTCTTCAGCTTGACGGCATCCCTCACCGCCGGTGTCCACCAACGGGTTTGGGGATTGCCGCCGCGACAGGCACCGACCACCTTACGGCCACAGCTCCGGTCAGCCGCCTCAACAATAGAGGCACGGAACATGGCCCATTCGGACTCAATGTCCCCCACCTCCCTCGGGACGTGGTCGAAGTTCTGCCGAAGGTGGGAGTTGAAGCTACTTCTGACAGGGGACTCTGCCAGCCGTTCCCAGCAGACCCTCACAACACGTTTGGGCCTACCAGGTCTGACCGGCATCTTCCCCCACCATCGAAGCCAACTCACCACCAGGTGGTGATCAGTTGACAGCTCCGCCCCTCTCTTCACCCGAGTGTCCAAGACATATGGCCGCAAGTCCGACGACACAACCACAAAGTCGATCATCGAACTGAGGCCTAGGGTGTCCTGGTGCCAAGTGCACATATGAACACCCTTATGCTTGAACATGGTGTTCGTTATGGACAATCCGTGGCGAGCACAGAAGTCCAATAACAGAACACCGCTGTTAAGATAATAATAAGAGCTGTTCTGATAAGAGCTGTTCAGTCCCTGTACAACCGGTGTCAGAGCTTGGTCCGCATTGCCGGCAGTAAGTCGAGCCCGTTTCCAGTGAGAGTTGGACTCCGCCAGGGCTGCCCTTTGTCACCGATTCTGTTCATAACTTTTATGGACAGAATTTCTAGACGCAGCCAGGGTGTTGAAGGGGTCCGGTTTGGTGGACTCAGGATTGGGTCACTGCTTTTTGCAGATGATGTTGTCCTGTTTGCTTCATCAGGCCGTGATCTTCAGCTCTCTCTGGAGCGGTTCGCAGCTGAGTGTGAAGCGGCTGGGATGAGAATCAGCACCTCCAAATCCGAGACCATGGTCCTCAGCCGGAAAAGGGTGGAGTGCCCTCTCAGGGTTGGGGGCGAGATCCTGCCCCAAGTGGAGGAGTTTAAGTATCTCGGGGTCTTGTTCACGAGTGAGGGAAGAATGGATCGTGAGATCGACAGGCGGATCGGTGCGGCATCCGCAGTGATGCGGGCTCTGCATCGGTCTGTCGTGGTGAAAAAAGAGCTGAGCCGTAAGGCAAGGCTCTCAATTTACCAGTCGATCTACGTTCCTACCCTCACCTATGGTCATGAGCTATGGGTAGTGACCGAAAGAACGAGATCGCGAATACAAGCGGCTGAAATGAGTTTCCTCCGCAGGGTGTCTGGGCTTTCCCTTAAAGATAGGGTGAGAAGCTCAGTCATCCGGGAGGGGCTCAGAGTAGAGCCGCTGCTCCTCCGCATCGAGAGGAGTCAGATGAGGTGGCTCGGGCATCTGATCAGGATGCCTCCTGGACGCCTCCCTGGTGAGGTGTTCCGGGCACGTCCAACCGGGAGGAGGCCCCGGGGAAGACCCAGGACACGCTGGAGGGACTATGTCTCCCGGCTGGCCTGGGAACGCCTTGGGATTCTCCCGGAAGAGCTGGAAGAAGTGGCCGGGGAGAGGGAAGTCTGGGCTTCTCTCCTTAAGCTGCTACCCCCGCGACCCGACCTCGGATAAGCGGAAGAGGATGATGGATGATAAATGAAAGTAACTCAGAGACAGACACCCTGGTTATTACTGTCATGTGTGACACCTGGTGTTGAGACTGCTACATAGTGAGCTGCTTGCAGGAGAGACTTATGTTTTGACTGTTTTATGTGTTCTGGACTCAGACCACCTGTCCATGAATAATCTTTCATGTTACATGGATGGTCCCAAATTATTATATGTGGTACAGGCTCTTTTCTCTTTATCTGTGTCAAGCTAAGGTTCAAGAATTGTTCACAGATATAGGTCAGACTCGTATGATCCAAGAGTAATGCTGGAGATTTGCATGTAGGCATGCCGCCTTTTAACTGACATCACTTTGGCGACTTTACATTTCCATTTTTCTTTATCATCCAAAGGACTTTGTGACCCTTTGTCACATAGTCTGAAAATTTTAATGAAGCTTGATGTATTTTAAAAACTCCCACGGGGCTCCTGAGATCAAACGTACTTTTGAGTATTTAGTAGTGGCTGCTGCTATTTCATCTCTTTTTTCACTAAGCAAGAACATCTGCACATGCTGGCTGTTGTTGGTCTTTGCGATTTAGTTTTGAAACAGCAGACTCTGGAAGAGGGTCCACTTGTGGCCATGAGACTTAGACTGTCCTAATGTCTTGTAAGAATAACTCTTTTACACATTGGAATGCATTCTTTCAAAAAACATGTAAGCTGAATGAAAAGAGGTAATGTTTAAATGCATGAAATCAATAATTACTCACGCATTCCTTATTTGAATGCAATTATTCCTCAAGGATGTTGGGAGCCTGTCTCTGTTTGATGAGGCATAAGGCAAGAGCCAGCTTTGGAGAGCACACCAGCCTATCACCGGGTACATTTACTCAAACTCACTAGGACTCATTTGTATTTGATACCAGTACCACCAAAATTATATGATAATCAGTGCCTTTCAATTCCACAGTGAAAACAGAAATCCTGTGCTATGGCTTTTTTATTAAAGTACCTCCATTACTGAACTAAACAGTATTGTGCCTTTTGCTGTACTATAGTGTAAAATATATAAATGATCTACCTACATTAAAAATTATATATATACAAATAAATATAAATATATAAATATATATATATATACATACATACACAGTGGTGTGAAAAACTATTTGCCCCCTTCCTGATTTCTTATTCTTTTGCATGTTTGTCACACAAAATGTTTCTGATCATCTTAACATATTTAACCATTAGTCAAATATAACACAAGTAAACACAAAATGCAGTTTTTAAATGATGGTTTTTATTGTTTAGGGAGAAAAAAAAATCCAAACCTACATGGCCCTGTGTGAAAAAGTAATTGCCTCCTGAACCTAATAACTGGTTGGGCCACCCTTAGCAGCAATAACTGCAATCAGGCGTTTGCGATAACTTGCAATGAGTCTTTTACAGCGCTCTGGAGGAATTTTGGCCCACTCATCTTTGCAGAATTGTTGTAATTCAGCTTTATTTGAGGGTTTTCTAGCATGAACCGCCTTTTTAAGGTCATGCCATAGCATCTCAATTGAATTCAGGTCAGGACTTTGACTAGGCCACTCCAAAGTCTTCATTTTGTTTTTCTTCAGCCATTCAGAGGTGGATTTGCTGGTGTGTTTTGGGTCATTGTCCTGTTGCAGCACCCAAGATCGGTTCAGCTTGAGTTGACGAACAGATGGCCGGACATTCTCCTTCAGGATTTTTTGCTAGACAGTAGAATTCATGGTTCCATCTATCACAGCAAGCCTTCCAGGTCCTGAAGCAGCAAAACAACCCCAGACCATCAAACTACCACCACCATATTTTACTGTTGGTATGATGTTCTTTTTCTGAAATGCTGTGTTCCTTTTACGCCAGATGTAACGGGACATTTGCCTTCCAAAAAGTTCAACTTTTGTCTCATCAGTCCAAAAGGTATTTCCCCAAAAGTCTTGGCAATCATTGAGATGTTTCTTAGCAATATTGAGACGAGCCCTAATGTTCTTTTTGCTTAACAGTGGTTTGCGTCTTGGAAATCTGCCGTGCAGGCCGTTTTTGCCCAGTCTCTTTCTTATGGTGGAGTCGTGAACACTGACCTTAATTGAGGCAAGTGAGGCCTGCAGTTCTTTAGACGTTGTCCTGGGGTCTTTTGTGACCTCTCGGATGAGTCGTCTCTGCGCTCTTGGGGTAATTTTGGTCAGCCAGTCAGCCTTCCTGGGAAGGTTCACCACTGTTCCATGTTTTTGCCATTTGTGGATAATGGCTATCACTGTGGTTCGCTGGAGTCCCAAAGCTTTAGAAATGGCTTTATAACCTTTACCAGACTGATAGATCTCAATTACTTCTGTTCTCATTTGTTCCTGAATTTCTTTGGATCTTGGTATGATGTCTAGCTTTTGAGGTGCTTTTGGTCTACTTCTCTGTGTCAGGCAGCTCCTATTTAAGTGATTTCTTGATTGAAACAGGTGTGGCAGTAATCAGGCCTGGGGGTGGCTACGGAAATTGAACTCAGGTGTGATACACCACAGTTAGGTTATTTTTTAACAAGGGGGCAATTACTTTTTCACACAGGGCCATGTAGGTTTGGATTTTTTTTCTCCCTAAATAATAAAAACCATCATTTAAAAACTGTATTTTGTGTTTACTTGTGTTATATTTGACTAATGGTTACATGTGTTTGATGATCAGAAACATTTTGTGTGACAAACATGCAAAAGAATAAGAAATCAGGAAGGGGGCAAATAGTTTTTCACACCACTGTGTATATCTATATATATATACTTGTATATATATATATGCTGAGTATACTTTATACATAAAATGTATGTTGTACCTTGCATAACTGAATAACCTTTATACCACAATAACAATTCAATACATTTATGGTCACTACAGTATTTGGATTTAATAATCGTCATGTGGGAAAAGGCTTACTCGCATAAATAAGCAGAGCCGAATAATGCAGTCAAGGAGCTTTTGAATTCAGCCAAGTGAAAAATGACGGCTGTCCGATTAACTGCGATTTTAGTTCCCTCTCCTTTCTCTTTCTCAGATCGCTTTTCAGAAGGAAGTCAGTTTCGTAGTTTTTGTGAACAGTTTGAAAGTGCCTTCCCACATTTTCCTTCTTTGGAATAGCAATGATAGATTGACAGATCAGACAAACGCACTTCGATTGTGACATTGTGAGAAAAAAATCCTCTTCCAATTCCACATCCAGCCCATACCCTCCCCAAACAATTTTTCTTTAAATTCCTTCTTTAGTCGATATAAATTGGAAGGCTAACTAGATCACAGCCGGAGTTTTGCAGTAGCTCGCGCGTTTGATCGTGCGTGCGGGATGACCAGTGTGTTAGAAGAAAAGAGATCTCAGGCTGGCCACCCTGTATGTCAATCAAGTGGCAAATGAGATAGAGAGGATATACTGTATGATAGACTAACGTTTAAAAAAATTTTTTTTGAATGCAACATGATCTACCTGCACTACCTTTGCGATCTACTGGTCGATCGTGATCTACGCATTGGGCACCCCTGTTGTAACACAACAAAATTACTTGTTGTGACAGCCCCGAGGTGCATTTAAAGTTAAGTCAAATAATTCCAAATATGTTGTATACAGTGTTAAGTGATCAAGTAACCAGAGCAAATTATTATTGCTCAAAGTACAGCAGCATAAATTGTTATTTCACCTGTTAATGAACAGTACATTGCATGTTATATATTGCATTACATTTGCATCATTAGATGGTTAAAAATATTACTAACCAGTAGTCTTTAATGGATAAGTCAAAATCATTCAAAGTTCAAATGTCAGAAACTCATAGGTTTTCAATTGTAAAAATTTGTCCCAACATATTTTTTTTTTTTTTTTTTACATTTGTACCATCTTTAAATCTTTTGTCAGGTTTATGTTAATCATTTATTTCAGAACTTCGTTTTGCTGTTTTCAAGGTTTATTGAATGAGTGATCAGACTTAATTTCTTATGCCTGTGTACAGATGCAAAATTTGAAAATGACTTGGGCTGCTGTTTTCTGTACTCAATTAATTTATAGCTGTGAGAAAGCATTACATTTTTCAGCTTAACATTCTAACATATGACGTGTGCTTTCATTTACAAGTTTCACTAATGAACTGTAGTTTGCCTTCAAAAACCAAATGAGTGACGCAAACTTGGTATAAAGCTTTGATTGTTCTGTTAAGTGTGTTTCAGCGATTACTCATCTCTTTTAACACAGTATAGTATATGTCATATTAATAGGGAGATGTGTAACTTTAGATGTGTGTAAGTCCTACCCCCAGTGTGACCTAGAACTGTATACATTGAGTAGAAAGATGCTTGGACTGATGGACATCTGTAGAAGTGCTCATTACTATCAGAGAATAAATGTGAAGCCTCCGTTCCTTTATCAGGACTGTGTAGAATACTTTAAAAGTGATTAATCTTGTCAGTTTTTCATCTCTTCTTACAATTGCTATACAAGTTAAACGATTACACCTCAGTAATGTTATTTTGCTTTCAAGGCACGCACAAATCTGTTTCTGAATTAATTCCATAATGGGATCAAAGTGACAATAACGAGAGCATGTGGTTGTTTTTCAATAGCAAGTATGATTGTGGCACTCGCGGTCTAAACCTTCCCATTCCCAATTACAATGAAGTAAGTTGTTTGGCCTGATGTGTATCTGCTTGTAAAGTGGATTTATCTGGTCCACTTCAGCTTTATGCAGAACACTGCTTTACTGCTAGTAGAATAGCCAACCGAGTTCTGTTCACTGGTAAAAGTGAGCTTGTGTTAGCAGATCACCCTTCCTGAATCCTTCATACATAAATCCTTTGAATGCTTCCACCTCCCAGCTTCTGATAAAGAAATAATAGAATCTTCTCCACTTGTTGCCTTTACTAGACAATGACGAAAATCTGTCGTCTTGTCTATCATCTTGCCTTATCTGCCATTCACTCACTGCCCAAGATGAACAGCCAGCATGAAAAATTGAATTCCTACAGCTTTAAGATTTAAGACTTTTTTCTTTTATCCTAGAGTAGATTTAAGTTACTAGACATTGCACTGACTTATAATAAAAGTTTATAGAGCGTACATTATATTGAGTTCTTGAAATTTAAAAATCAAACTTTATTAATATGATCAATTCGTTCTTTTTTTTTAATAAAAATATTTTGAAATTTATTTTTTATGTAGTATTGTTATACTTAATATTGGCAGATGGAAATTCCAATATATTGGTAAACAGCAGTTTTTTAAGTTTGCTTCAATGGAAATAAATACATTTCTTGGTGTAGCCACTCTGATTATACAGTCTGTGTGAGAATAATGAATTTTCAACCAACAGTTTTAATTTGTAAGAATAATCACAATGAGCTTGTTTCCTTAATTAAACATACTTGCCTTCTAATTTGAGAAAATCTCTGAAAAATAACTGTAATATACTGTATGTGTTTTTTGTGAAACCAATGAGGTATCTATTGCATTCTGGTAAAATTTTGGCATCCTACAAAAACGTCTTCTTAAAGCTGTCTTTCTGCTTGAAGTTTTGAACAGCTCCAGATTTATGTCAGGTTCCTTCATTTAACTGTTAATGCCAAAGAAATTGCCAATCAATGCCATGCAGCCTTATTTCTATGTCTTCTTCTGTTATTCGGTTACAAACAAAAAATTATTTTATGAGGATCCACTGTATATTCACTTGTCTGTCAATGTGGGTAGTTTGGCAGGATTCCCAAGTATCTTGTATTACTTTTAAAGTCATATGGAGTCACTTTAGACGATTTGTTTTAGGTAGCACAACTGGTAAATGAGTGTATAGGGAAAAGTCAGACAAATACTCAATTTTGCATATAATAGATTTCTTCTTTACTTTTTCCTTCTTCTCTTCATCTGTGCTTTTTCTTCCAACCTCTGTATTTCAGAATTGAATGCTGCAGACTGTATATTCTGTACCTAACCCTTTTTTGATTGACAGCATTTAAGCATTTAACAGCATTTTGACAAAGCATCCATGCTTATTACATAGCTCTTATTTACCCTAGCCTGCGTGTCATTTGGATATGGCAGGATACTAAACTGCCCAAAGAAAGTATAAGACAGTCCACCATATTCTGTATTAGTACAGAAGATTGAAAATAGAATCTGAAAGGAGTTAGAGCCTACAGAATTTCAACTGACCCAAGCAGCATTTTAAAGGTCAAAGATGTTTGAACTACATGTGCAGCAAGTTTTATTTCATTTATTTGTAACTGAGTTTTATTAGGAATATCCAGATTGTATATCACTAGTTTCTGGCAAAACAGTTTGATTTTAACATTCCTAATCCAGATATTGAATCCATGCTCCTGTGGATTTATGGCAATGTAAACTTGCCATGTGCCATCACAGCTCCTAATTATTTATGTTAGTTATTATTTTTCAGGTGGTGTGAGGCATGCTGAGTGTTAGCAAAGTGCTAAAAAGGAGACTAGCAGAAAGAGGTTGAAAGGCAAGTCCCTTTATTTAAATTTTTAATAAGCTCCTCGAAGGTAATATGTACTTCTCAGAAATGGCAGTTCAAGACAGTTAAAATATTCTCAGCATGGCGCTCCGGGAGTGAGATGAAGCGGGCAGCATGCAGCGACTCGGGGATCAGTTGTGTGTGGTTATGAATCACAGACCACAAACTGTAAGTGATATGAAGAACTGCCAGAGCCAATAACCACGTCGGTATCTCTCCCTGGGAGGCAGCAAAACATGTCTTTGTGCTACTTGTATTTCCTTGCTTTCGTGAGAAATGTTAAATGGCTCATAAGTGAAAAAAATCAAGGCTGTCTTGTAACTCCAAGTCCACAATATGTGTGAAGCATGCCGGAGCTAAATATTTTATCTGCTATCTCGGTGGCGATAAGTGCTGTTCGGTTCCTGTGAGATTTTTTCTTCTTTTTTTGGCTTTAGAACTGTTAGCAGCCTAGCGGTTAGATCCATTTTCTGGGTGACAAAGCCTGATGTGTTGCTTTTATTGATTTGTTATTCAGAAGAATATGTGTGTGTGCATGTCTGTTTAAAAAGATTACAAGCAGTACATCTATAAGAGCTGGCAGCAATGTGAGGCAGGATTAATCATCCCTTCACTTTCCAGTAGTTTATGAAAGAGAAGTGGCTGTCAATTAAAATCACTCCCTGCTCCTGACAAGCCTAGCAGCTCACTGGATTGTCAATGGCAGCTTGTTATTCTGTACTTCCCTGTTATTCCCTCATTCTTAAGGCTTCTCTCTTCCTTCTCTCTGGTGTAGGCCACACACTTGGCAGCTTAAATAACCTGAGATATCTTGAATAGAGGGGTTTTGTACAGATGAAGCTGGCACCTGCCTGAGGCTGTGTAAAGTCATGCCATTTTTGTGTTATGCCACAGCATGTCAAGTGGTGCTGTCATGTGCCATGGCTTGTTGTGTGTTATCTTCTGTACATAAAGCCATGATGCTGAAGTTGAGGGTAAGATACAAGGCTGTAAAAGTCAGAATGCAGAGAAAAAGAGTTTCAAACCAAAATCCAATTTCCAATTTCAGCTTCAAGTTTGCCTGGTGTGGTGTTGTGGAGTGTTGACCCCTCTCCCAGCAGTGGCAGGAACCAACCAAGTATAGGGTGCCAGTCAGTCACAGGTTACTATTCCTCACTCCTGTGGTGGTGAAAATTAATGCAGATATGATGGTACTGTGAAAAGTGATCAGGTTTAAACCTAGCTGTGAGGCAGCAACACCCACCACTGTGCTTTTATCCTGTTCACCTTGCTATTAATATATACATAATATATACTTGAAATAATGTGATGAAGGTAGTCAGAGACTTTAGACAGTTTGCCAGCCCATTGCAGGGGGCAGTCAAGTACACACACAGACTTATTCATTCATACTGGACCACTTTATCATCGATTATCAACTTGACTTGCATGGGCACAAACTGAAGCATCTGGAGTAAAACCCAAGAGGGCACTTGCAAAGTTTTCACCATGAAGAGGCCAAATCTTACAATAGTGAAGATTGCTCAAAAATGTAAAAATAATATGAAGAAAATGAAGGCATACATAAACAAGTGTGGAAAGTTGGAATGCATTAAAAATAAGCTAAACAAAAATGTCTGGAAAAAAAACACAAAATTCTGAATAAAATGTGAATAGCCTAAAAATAAATCCATGAAAATAAATAAATGTACACAAAAACAAAGTGAAAAAACAAGAAAAATATTTCAAAGAGTAACAAGACAAAGGTGCAGTAAATGTCAAAGCAAATACCATAGAAACAAAATGAAGAAAATCTAAAAATCCAAAAAATTGCCCAAAACAAGTAAATGAAGATAAAAAAAATTGAAATATTCAAATAGGTTAAGAGAAGCAAGACTCTCAAAAGTTCACAGTTACACAAGTGGAATTGAATCTTTAAAATGTAGTCAAATACGTCCGAGTGAGCAGTCTTCCTTTTTAATTGTGAATCTGGTATACCAGCAGCGTAATTGGCTAATTGAGATCATGTCAGAGGTTGTTGAAATTGGCAGGACTGTGGTGGTTTGGGCAGGCCTTTATTGTGTGTGAACTTTACTTTATATGTAGGATTACAGCAATAAGTGTGGAATGTAGTTTATTTTTAATGTCTTTTTTAATGGGAACTTCTTGCTCCTAGCATGAAGCCTCATTGATTTTTGATCAGTTTGCTGACACATATACTGTAGCAGTATGACTGGAGTCCAGTGAGTGGGCCACAGCTGGCAGTGAGGCTTCATTAATGTGCTGTTAATCTCCTTAGGGCTTTGGCTCGGCTGCACTCTGGTTCTTTTTGCTGACCCCTGCCGCTGTGACTTACTCTCCCATTTCCAGACAACATGGCCTAGTGACACATGTTGTCTGATTTCAAAGTCTGAAGTTCTAGGTTTAGATAAAATGCAACTGGCATGGCATGCATGTGTGTGGCATGGCACCTGGGTAACTGCCCTCATAAATTTTTAGTTTAGGACTGTCATGCAATTAGCTGGTGTGAATATGTCACTTTGGCAAGTATGTGATGCAGACTACAGAGACTCAGCTAAGAGCACAGTGAGAGCTGATTGAGCAACTCTCCAGAGGCTTGGATTGCAAATCGAAGAACCTGTAAGAACAGTGAATTTTTCCTCCCAACTGGTCTTGTCTATGTCAGTTTCACTGCCAACTGCCCTGCATATCAGTTGTATTTATTTATTATAAGTGCTTAGTTTAGATCAGATAAATAAAGCCTTAATCAGGTTCAGCAGAGCCAGAAAGGAACTTGAAAATCAACTCAGGCCTGTTGGATGACTGAAGTATGTTCAATGCTAGGTTTGGCTGAATGTCTTAAAACCCTTATATGGAGCTTTTCTAATCTACTCAAAGTGCTTTACATAAGGCAGTTGGGGGGCACCTCAGGCACCACTAATTTGCAGAATCCTCTAATATGGTACAAGGATAGCCATTTGTGTAGTAGCATACTTAGCACACCTAACTATTTGGTGGTGAGGGGGTTAGAGAGAGAGCGAGAGAGAGAGATTTAGTCAATGAAAGACTGGATGATTAAGGGACAAGAATGACCAGGGGGGACCTATTAGCTAGGATATGAGAATGCACTGTATTGTTTTCAAAAGATGCTCAGGGATCTTTTATGACAACAGAGAGTCACAGCCTCGATTTTATGTCTCATCCAAAGGACAGTGCCAATTTCTACAGCACAAGTGTCCCATCCACTACAGTGTTGGCATTGGGATCCACACGCAGACCACCAGTTAAGTGTTGCTTGATGGCCTCACAATATTTCTTATAGCAGTAACCCAAAACTTCCTATATGGTCTCCCATCCTAGTAGATAAATAGATAGATAGATAGATACTTTATTAATCCCAAGGGGAAATTCACATAATCCAGCAGCAGTATACTGATACAAAAAAAAAAAAAAAAATTAAATTAAAGAGTAATAAAAATGCATGTAAAAGCAGACAATAACTTTGAATAATGTTAGCATTTACTCCCTCAGGTGGAACTGAAGAGTCGCATAGTGTGGGTGAGGAACGATCTCCTCAGTCTGTCAGTGGAGCAGGACAGTCACAAAAGACTGTCACTGAAGCTACTCCTCTGCCTGGAGATGACACTGTTTAGTGGATGCAGTGGATTCTTCATGATTGACAGGAGTTTGCTTAATGCCAGTCGCTCTGCTACAGATGTTAAACTGTCCAACTTTACTCCTACAATAGAGCCTGCCTTCTTAACAAGTTTCTCCAGGCCTCCCCAGCACACCACCGCATAGAAGAGGGCACTCGCCACAACCGTCTGGTAGAACATCTGCAGCATCTTATTACAGATGTTGAAGGACGCCAACCTTCTAAGAAAGTATAGTCGGCTATGACCTTTCTTACACAGAGCATCAGTATTGGCAGTCCAGTCCAATTTATCATCCAGCTGCACTCCCAGGTATTTATAGGTCTGTACCCTCTGCACACAGTCACCTCTGATGATCACGGGGTCCATGAGGGGCCTGGGCCTCCTAAAATCCACCACCAGTTCCTTGGTCTTGCTGGTGTTCAGGTGTAAGTGGTTTGAGTCGCACCATTTAACAAAGTCTTTGATTAGGTTCCTGTACTCCTCCTCCTGCCCACTCCTGATGCAGCCCACAATAGCAGTGTCATCAGCGAACTTTTACACATGGCAGGACTCCGAGTCGTATTGGAAATCTGATTTATATAGGCTGAACAGGACCGGAGAAAGTACAGTCCCCTGCGACGCTCCTGTGTTGCTGACCACAATGTCAGACCTGCAGTTCCCAAGACGCACATACTGAGGTCTGTCTGTAAGATAGTCCACGATCTATGGCACCAGGTATGAGTCTATTCCCACCTCTGTCAGCTTGTACCTAAGGAGCAGAGGTTGGATGGTGTTGAAGGCGCTAGAGAAGTCCATAAACATAATTCTTACAGCACCATTGCCTCTGTCCAAGTGGGAGAGGGATCGGTGTAGCATATAGATGATGATATCCTTCGCTCCCACCTTCTAGTACTAGTCAGGTCCAAACATGCTTAGCTTCAGATAGATTACATATGCTGAAGTGTAGATGGAATGGCTGCTTTGTGTCTTTGTTTTGCTGTCCTAGGAAATGGTCCTTCTGTTCTATTGAGAGCAGTCTGTTACTTCATAAAGTGCCTTTTATCATGAGTCAATTAACAGGAATTTAGCCTGCAGGTTTTAGTTCACTCTTTCTCAACTATCAGTGATGGTCGTCATTGCTGCTGAACAGTGGGTCCAGAATCTTCAAATTATTTTGAGGGCATCTTCAACCTGTTTTGAATAGATAACATTTAAAATCCTCTCTGCCTGCTCTTGATCCCTGTCTTTTGAGCTGAGGGAGTGGGCATATTGTGAGCCTTGCCATCCTTTACTGCCACACAAAAAGGTAATTTTGTTTTTTTCCATGATAAAAGGTACTTTAAATGCACTCCCAGTCCTGACATTTTCCCACTGTCACTCTCAGCTTCCCATTGCTATATGCCTTACTTCATAATAAGGGTATTGTAGACAGTAAACATGCACAAAATGAAAACTGACCTTTGGTATCCAGCCCACAGAAAAACAAAAATGTTACGAAGCCCCCTGGTGCAGTGAATATGGTGACATTTTTCCTGACAAAAGTGAAATGATGGTGCACAGACCTGTTGACCTCATCACAAAGCAGGAACTCTAGAAGCTGTAGAGTGTCTTCATTGTAGCTTAATGACAACTAGTTCTGCATGTTAAAAAGGATAGCCTTGAAATGCTAGTGCAGTACAGTAGCATGTCACATTCTGGACAGTTCGGACAAAAGACTGAGTTAATAAAGTGGGGATTACATTTTAGCTCCCTAATTTTCCAGGCTAATGACATAGCTTCAATGGCCCTGATTCAGTTCACGGGTAATGTGCCGTCTTTATAGAGCATTTTCTGTGCTTCAGCAATGAAGACTAAACTCAAAATTTAACAGTGCACCTGTTGGTGTCAGGATAGGCCTCAACGTTCTGACACCAATTTAAAAAGGATTCAGAAAATATTTGGACACTTCTCCCATGTCCTTCCTTTTTACTATACTGATGATGTCACAGGTGTTTATGGGTGACTTTTTTTTACATCAAAAAGCCAAAGTTAGATTCTGCTTTTTGTTCTGTTTGATTTGGTGTGAGTGTATCTAGTTTCTCTGTTGAATCAGATATGTTCCAGAATGACTGAATTATTTCTCTAATACCATTAGACCCAGAAATACCTGCCATTCCCTGCAGTGTTCTTGGCAGAACCGCGTTGAGTCGTAAGATTGTATCTGAAATGAGTGAAGTCATTTTTTTCTGATTTTATACTAAAAGCACTTGTAATTCAAATTGTTTTTGTAAACACTGCAGAGTGCTGCCTGGGACTGTTTCATTGTGTGTGCTCACTGGAGCTGAAGATGGCAAGTGGATTTATTTCCACAGTTTATTTATTTTTGATTTTTATTGCAGCTGTTTCTCAGATGGATGTTCATTCTTGTAATAAGTCACAACAGTTTTGGGTGTTTCAGGAAGTGTTACAGTGGGCGGGGGCGTGGTACAGTTCAGGAAATACAGCTGGGACTCCAAGCCACAAAAGGAAGTTTCTGACCACTATGAACCAAAAGGGGGGCTGGTTCAGAGAATTGGGGATCAGAGAGTTTTTTTTTGAGCTGAGGTGTTGGGTGCTTTTTAGATGGCACTTTATGATATCCGCTGTGGATGACCACACTTCACTGTGCTCTGTCATTAATAACTGGAAAATTAGCTGGTGGCTTCTGTTTATATTTATATAGTACTAGCTGTCCCCCAGGGCTCCACCCGCATAGTAGTGAAACAGGACAAAATTTAAAAATCAATAAAAAAAAATGTAAGATCTGTAATAATTTGTATTGAGAAGAATTAATATTGATAGCTTTTGTATCCGAGGGCCTCTTGATATACAATATTTTTGGTTTGTGATCTCTTTGCCAAAAACATTAAATGTTGGCAAGGTATCTGTGGCCAAGCGGAAGGTTGGTACGCTCCAACGTCATACGTTCCCCGCGTGGGTAGAAGAGCACTTGGCTGTGATAGCTCTGCCATTAAGTTGGTATCCTCTAAAACAGGGGTCCCCAAACCCCAGTCTGCAGCCCACAGCCAGGCCATGAGAGAACTGCTGGCAACGGAGACTCACTCAATGAAGGGCTACAGCAAAATGGCTGCTTATTGTCACCCTCCTATAGAAACAGCAGACATGAAAAAACGATAACGGTGTTAATGTTTGTAATGGGCAATCTGTTGGAATGACAAATGCAATGCATATGTCTTTGTTATATGCAAATAAGGAAGAAAAATCTCGGGTTGCAAATGTATGCGAACTGCTACATTTGAAAGCAGTTTTTATGTGGTCCAGTGATGCTCGTTCAAGATACATTCCTATTAATGTGGCACTCATTTAAGAAAATGTGTGGTTTCTAAACTCTTTTGGGACCTCCGTCAACGGGACAACACGCCAAAGAGTGTCCCAAAGTCCAATCACAGTGTCTGTGGAAGACTGTTTATCTGTTGCCGGGGCAACAGCAGGCTTACAGCTCTGCTCTGCTCTCTCCATCAAAGCAAGCAGAAAAGATCTCGATGGGTGATGCAAGGAACATTTTAAATGCAGGGAACTTGGCCACTAACCTGGCCACAACCCTGTCTGACTGCTGTGTCTGTGTGTAGCAAAGTGGTAGATCCTGCTACAATAAATAACCATGCTGTTCCTCTTTCAAGCTGAATAAAGCTGGTTTTGCTAAAGTACTGAGACTCAGTCTCGTGTTTTGGGGTGTAAGACAGGGATTTATAGCGCGACCCCGATCTTTTAGGATTCGCTTCTGTGGCGCTTCACTGCTGCACTATGAGTCTGATGTTGCCCTGTCCCGGCAACAGACAAACAATCTTACACAGATGTGGCAATTGTGCTTCGAGGCGCCCTTCAGCATGACGTTTCACATTGGGTGGGGGATCCCAAAAGAGTTCAGAAACCTCACAATATGAACAGGCATACAGGCACTATTGGGCACCCCACCATTACCCACTCTGCAGACTCAGTATCCAGCCAGGCTGGAGATGTTCTGGAGGAGCCTGAGGAGGACAATCTGAGGCAGTGGTGGGGCAGAGGCAGAAGATACCCGTTGTTCAAGTTGGCAGATAAAGTGGCTGCATTCAAAGCCAAACTTGATTTATGGGGCCGACATGTGAACATTGGGATTTTTGATATGTTTCAAACGTTAGCAGAGGTTGTTAAAGATACCAAACCAGGGCCTTCTTTCTCCCAGCTAGTGTATGTTCACATATCTCAGCTTTCAATAGAGTTTGAGCATTATTCCCAACTACAAAAGACCCCCCGAAATGGGAAGGAATGGATCCGTGACCCATTTGTGAATAAGCCAGGTGAGTCAACATTGTCTGTGCTTGAAGAAGATCAACTGCTTGAGGTTGCAAATGATGGTGGCCTTAAAAGTATGTTTGAGACAATTTCAAACCTCCATACGTTTTGGATTAAAGTCAAGGCAGAATATCCTGAGGTTGCCACAAAAGCACTGAAAAGTCTGCTTCCATTTCCAACATCCTATCTTTGTGAGACAGCGTTTTCTGCAGTGATAGCAACCAAAATGAGACTACGGAGTAAACTAAACATAAGCTGGTGTAACTGTCTTCCATCGTCCTCAGATGGGATCGTCTGGTTGCAGGAAAACAAGCTCAGAGCTCCCCTGAATCCTACTTACGTACATATATACGTCCATAGCCTGCAGCTCGGTCACCGTGTGAGGCGGCGTTGGGTCCCCCATCCCAACGCCTCCCACGTTGTTGGCTGCCTGCCTATATAAGGCCATCCGTCGCTCCGGTCTCTACATTCCCTTCCTTGCTTCGCCACGGGATTCACGTCTCCCTGCTGATAACTACAGCCTTTTTATTTAATCCACGGCTTCTCTGCTGTTTTATTGTTCGTTTATTACGATTATAGTTATTGTGTAGGTATTTTAGACTTAGTTTACATTGTTCAGGTACCCATTTCCTTAATCGTTCCAACCGTACCCCCATTAACATGTCTATCGAGGTGATCACCATTGATCAAAGAACTGTCACTTACCGAGTGGTTTCCATGCCCGGAGATGGCGCCTGCCTTTTCCATTCTCTTTGTTACATATTGCACGGCCATATCAGGCTCACTCTTGATATCCGGAGGAACATTGTGTCTTATATATTGAATGACTGGGACAGGTTCAAGGTGTGGACTGATGACGGTACAGGAGATAATTATACTACACAGAAGCACTAGAAGAGTGAAATGCTTAAGCCCTTCACCTATGGTTCTGCATGTGAGTTGATGGCTTTTGCTGAATTGTTCGGTTGTCGCTTTCAAGTGTACTGAAATGGCCAAATATTTTACACCTTTGGAGAACTGCCAATGCCTCTTAAACATCTTAGATTCACAGGTGACTATTTCAGTAGTGTACACTTTGATGTTTATGAATATTTAAACTTTCAAAAGCTGGATGTGAAGTTACCGATGAAACCGATTGTATGCTTACAACGCTTGACAGATGCCGAATGCCACTTCAACACAAGTCCTGCAAATACTGTCGTAATTGAAACAAACCATGAAACTCAAACCGATTATGACAGCAGCAATCCATGCTGTGAGATTTGAGACAAGATTACTTTTTACATGGCCAACTGTACGTTGCATGCTCAAGAGTAAGCTCAGCGCACAGCTTGGTCATATTACAACCGGAGGGCCGAACTGACAATGTGGTACACAAAGAGATCCTTAACAAATAATTATTGGTATATTTTCCCTCGGTTTAAAAAGGTTTAATTTTCTTTTTAATAAAAATTTTAAAGCAGTACTTCGCCGCTGCGAATCGCGGGTATTTTGCTAGTAATAATATAAATGTAATGTAAATTGTGTATTAAACTGCCCTACGAACCCGCCCTGAATCCTCCACAACCCCCACTCCCCCACGGGTTCCTGGAAAAATTTGCTTCTAGTAAAGTGGTCCTTGGTGTCAAAAAGGTTGGGGACCACTGCTCTAAAACAAATGTGGCTGTGATCACTCTCTCAAAAACATCAAATGTTACTCTTTAATAATCTCTAGATGATAATGTCTGCTGAACAAACAGGTATCGCTAGGTAAGCGGAGGCAAAGTACGCTCCAACATGTGGCAAGAGGTAGAGTGACTCAAAAAGAGGCTCCGTACTCCTGAGGTCCCGCCATCCCCTCCTCTCAGCCCACAGACTCTCTTTCAGATTCACAAGAATAATTTGGTGCCGCAACTGAACTATAATACTTACCGCTATGAGAGATGTCTCAAAATCAAACCGAATGTTCAAGCAAATTATAGAAAAAAACCCAATCTAAATCCGTTAAGTAGTTCTCTCGTGAAAAGCGGACTGACAGATGGATTGGATTTTGTATATATAAAGATAATGAAAACTTGAATGTGTACTTCTTCATAAAATACTAATTAAGATAGGAGGACCAGTACACCAAATCTCTCTATTATAAAAAATATCATGTGGAATGAATGACTAGCAGACGATATGTGATCTTCACGTTAAGATCACAAAAGATAAATAAAAGAACCGCGAGACGAAAGAGAATGGGCAAAAAAAAAAAAAAAAACAGTAGTGTAAAGGGGAGCAGCACTCACAGATACAGGTGTCTCAGTGCACATCATTCAATGCACAAAACGTAGATTTACACAATAATGGAAAATACATTATGAGAGTCTGTGGACCCGCATCAGTTAAAACAACAACAAGTTTAATTTCAAAGAAAACACAATTTGGTCAGGTGTATATTTATGATGGAGAAGTGATCACAACGCGAGCAGCAGAGACACAAAGTAGGAAAAAGGACAGCGCCTGTAAAGGCTTTAAAAAGATCGAAGGGAAGCGCGATAGCAGCCCCCACCTTGCGTGAGCAGTGTTATATGTCCTGCAAGAAAGAATATAACCAGTCCCGGGGCCGTAAATAAAGGGACAAGTATTGTTTTTAGAATGTCACGCAAGACCAGGCAGTGAGTCATCATTTAAAACAAGTCCACAGACATCTAACCCTAGCAGTTGTTGGATTGCATCAGTCAGACAAGCATCATGTGCTCCTAGCTCTTAAAACGACGACAAGAGACAAGCAAAATGTGCAGCTCGCCAGCAGCAGGAAGACAGCAGATGATGCGACGGCATATCCTTAGCGTGCGTTCAGCCGCCCCTCCCCTTCACAACGTGAGCAGCGTTATACGTCTGGCGAGAAAGAGATGTAACCACGCAGGGGCCGAAAATAAAGGACAAGTATTGTTTTTACAAAAATTTTTAAAGTAAAATTGAAAATAATGCATATGTAACAATTCACAATAAAATAACAATATCTTTAAATTGTATATTGCCGACTAAGGTAAAGTCATCCCTGATGGAGGATCGCAGGAATCGTGGGAAAGAGGCGTCCTTTCATCAGATTAGTGCTATTTCAGATGTGAAATAGCCAAATAGGAGAGGCAGCTTGATGAATGAGGTCTCCAGGACTCTAAACAAATCCAAATCATATTTTTTGATATCATCTAATGTGAAATTCTACTCCGTACTTCTAGAATTTTTATTTTTATACTGTATTGAGGATTTATTCTGTTCTATGTATTGTATTGTTTCGACCCCCTTCTTTTTGACACCCACTGCACGCCCAACCTACCTGAAAAGGGGTCTCTCTTTGAAATGCCTTTCCCGAGGTTTCTTCGATTTTTTCCCTACAAGGGTTTTTTTTTTTTTGGGAGTTTTTTCTGGTATTCTTAGAGAGTCAAGGCTGGGGGGCTGTCAGGAGGCAGGGCCTGTTAAAGCTTATTGTGGCACTTCTTGTGTGATTTTGGGCTATACAAAAAATAAATTGTATTGTATATCCGGTAAACCAAACATGGCGGTGAGTGAGCAAAGTGAGCAGGGGTGCGGAGCCCCCTAGTTAAAAAAAAAAAACAAAAAAAACTTTGGGACACAATATTATTTAAATGTGAAGAAAGAAGAGTGCATATTTGTGATTGACTACTACACTTGGCAATTTAAATGTGTACACTTGAGTCAAGTGGATATCAAATTGTCCTTTTAAAAGTACTAGAAAATTGTGAGGACTTTGTTTAATAGCAGTTATTGCTAACACTCAAATCCTCCCCCAGCCAAAATCCTCCCGACTAAAAGGTCCAGCTATCACACTCTCGATCACTTATCTTATCCACAATATTTTGGGCGGTGCCATTTTGTACAAATTTGTTCTTATTTTTTTTTAATCAAATCTATGAAAATGAGAGGTGGTCTTCCAAAAGGCCTACTAAAGATTTTCACAAGGTTTGGAATAATACAGATGCTGATCTTAGGCTGAGTATGTTTTGAACAAATGCCATAATAACATCAGGAGTTTGGTTGTGGAGCTTTTATTCAGTTGTACTGATCTACACCATTTTTACTGTAACAAGTTAAACCACTTGCTAAAGCAGCCCTTTAAGATTTCCTTAAACCTTACTAACCAAGAACCAATTTGGTTTAGCTACAATTTGCTTGTTGTGAAGGAACACAGGGATTTCTGATGTTCCCACACTTGCTTAATCCTGGTTAGAGCCTTGAGGCCGCAGCCCATCTTGGCCGCATCAGGAGTAAGGCATGAATCAGGAAGGGTTTATGCAGTGGAGCAGTCTGAAGTACTGCTGGCTTTACTATCATGAATATAAATAAATAAAGTATATCATTAATACAATGTCAATTGATAGAGGATAGACCAGGTAGGGCACAAAAACTACAGATTAAAAATGTCCAGTTGATACCATGTAGAGAAGCTGTCCATCTGCCAGGGTGAATTGTTCTTTAGTCATGTAGAGGGGGTTTCCATCACCTAGCATGCTTCTGTGTTTCCTCATAAACCCCTTCCCTGTGGTATCACCATGTTGGCCATGGTAAGCTCTTACTTACACATTCAGTTCAGGAAGGTGGGAGGTGGTGGTTTCTGGGCTAAAGCTAAGCTATTTTGCTAATTATGCTGTGTGTTGTTATATTTCACATAATGCATGAAGTGAGATTTGTACTGTCGGAGAGAGGTAACTGTTGTGTACAAATAAGGACTTTGTTGTACTTTATACACGTAACGGTAAATTTGAACTGAACCAATTACGCAGGAGTGCATCTTGTGTCAAACCAAAAGCTTATATTTTTGAAAGATCCAGTGCCATTGGAAGTCTATGTGTATCTATGAAGTTTGCAGTTAACACTCAGTGTTAATCACTGAATACATGCACAATAAGAATAATACTGTGCCAACAAAAAATATGTGATATGGGTAAGATAAGGGAAAGCAGTGCAAACCAATTATTGATTTTTTTTTTTAATAATAGTACATTCTCAGTCACTCTTGCTGAAATTTGCTAGCAACAAAGAGAATGATTGAGGTGGATGCGTGTTTGAGTGAGTGTATGTAAAAGTAATAAGTATTTTTAACTATTTCCATAACATTATAAGAAAATTTTGTCTTTTAGGCCTTTCGACTTTGATGCTATGACAAAGTTGTGATTCGTGTTAATTTTAAAAGAACTGTGAATAATGTTTAGTCTTCTTTAGGACATTTCTGAGTACTGTTTACAGTCCTGTCTCTTGTCGTAAGGGTTCCTGCAGCAATTTCTGTATATCTTCTCTCTGGATTTTATACTTGACTAGTGGTATCCACATAAGGGGGTCAACAAAACTGAAGGAGCATTTGAATTGTGCCTTTAAGTAATAGGTTTTTTGAAAGATTTGTATATCTTGCAAGTTTAAAAATGAATTTGAGAAGAGACTACCTGAAACCCTTATCCAACTGTGTCACTCTTGACATGACTGCTGCCATTATTATGAGATACCAAAATAATGTTGGTTAGTTTATTTGAGTAAAGATTTGAGATTGACATGATCTGGAGGTAAAGTAAGAGAAGTTTAGGGGTCATTGAGGTTGTAGTACCTTTCACAAGCATTAGATATCGTCACATGAGAATGATGGCCAATGAGTGGGCATGTTTTGTATGATATTTATAGGTTTGCTGTAAGTAACATTGTAGATATTGCAGACTGCAGTTACACTGTACTGATGAATTCTGGAAGGTTGACTTCAGATCTTTCTCAAGACAGTCCCTGCTGGACATCAAAGCCATTGTAGTTGTATTTGTCAAGTGGTATTAATTTTATTATTTAAGGAAAACGTTTGCAGTAATTGAAGTATAGGAAAATCAACATCTGTGCCTATGGGGAAAAGAGAGGAACAGATTTGACAGAAGCACTGTCCACTAGTGGCTGAGGTGTGCATTGAGAGCGGGCCTGTTAATAATCAATAGTCAAGTCTGCTGCTGTTTATCGTTATCAATGTGATAGAGTGATATGTATCAGTGGATCTCAGCGTGATTATAAGCTTTAAGCTTTGCTGCTTCCTTTACTCACACTACCATCGTAATAAGAAATAGGCTGAAGACCTCTCTACATTAGACAGATTCATAAGCATCGCTGGAGGCTGTTTTACCAGGAAGTGCCTTTCAGAATGAGGTGGCCTTTATATTGACTACATTTAGATCAATTGAATGAGGCAGCGAGTGTCATAACAGTGAATCACTGTTGATAGTCGGCTACCATCAGACCTTTATTAATAGCCTTGTGTGACCGGTAAACTAAATTGCAGTGCATAATAACAGCCTCTATTAAAGAGCCATTACAGAGTATGAAAGTGGCACACTGTGTGGTTTCTCTGGCTCCTTCCACCTTCCGTCTAATTCAGAGGTTCCCTATCGTCTCCATTTGGCATCACATTGAGTGACATCCACTGACAGCATTTGGAGCCCTTGCTCAATTGTTAACAGGATATTGAAATCACTGTCTGGGGAATGCATGGCTGGAAAGGCGCATGGGGAATGATTTAATAAGAAAACACAATACACTTTCAATTTGAATATGTTGGTGGATGGACGTCTTTAATAAACTCAGCATTTGACGTCTATGCCACATTATGCAGCAAAATCTGATCTTGGCTTGTCATACTGAATAATAAAATTCAATTTACAAAGCATTTTGCACTATATTATTTAAGGGGAATAAAAGATCAGTCCATTCTTTGCGGTGTTTTCAGGAAGGATTTAGTTCCCTTCTACTGACTGGGTAGTCAGCACTTTTTAACACACAGTCTTCTGTTCCTAGGAAGGATACATCAAGGCATCTGTACACATCTTGTCCTTTTCCCGGTTTGTAGGGAGTTGTAGCTTCTCCCAGGAACAACTTTGAAGGTTATGGTCTCTCATATCAAGCTAATCTCCAACTGAAAACCATTTGAACACATGAATGTAGGACCAGAGTTCTATAACGCCAGACCTGAAGGACATAATAAATTAAGAATAATGTTTGTAAAGGGATCTCCAGTTTCATGGAAATCAAAAAAGGTGTGACTATCAAAGGGCTTGGCTCTTAACCCCTGTTTTTTCCCTTTTAGGTGTGAAAACTGGGTCATTCTGTACTTTTAATCAGAACCCTGAAAAAGCAAAAAAAATTGACAATAAAAATTAAATGTGGAGAACATGCAAGCTCGACATAGAGCTCAGTATACACAGAAGTAAAAGCTTGCCCACAATTAAACTCTAGGAAAAGTGAATTAATTAATAGTTTTGCTTTCAACAATACCAGTAATTAAGTAAATCATTTGGTAATGCTCCTTCTTTACAGTATTTACCTTACCTTTATCTGTTGTAGGAGGAGGAGGAAGGGGTGCTTTCTGGCCATTAGATTTGTATCAAGGTAACTGAAGCAAACTCAACTTTAAGAAACAGCATAGTACAATTTATTTATAAACACACCTGTTATAGAAATATGAAAACATATATATATATACACACAAACTGCATATTGACTTATAAGGCAGGACACAAGAAGACAAGGCAGACACACATGTAACACAGATGAGGCTGTCTATTTACTAGCTATTTAAAATTCTAATTTATCTTGTTACAGACAGTTTCATGATACCAAGCATTTAGGGATGGTGATTGATGACCTGTGTTGTACATACAGGTTCAAATACACGTTTATTCTTTCTTTCAGGTTTTTCTTTCCATCTTGGTACTTTGTCAATTGTTGTCTGTACTTCCCTTAGTTAGGCCCATTGCTGTATTGTCTGCCAAAGCTCTCTTCTTGAAGTAATGACTGCTTCTCAGTCTTCTCAAACTGAGCTTAGTTACCACCACAGAGCTTGGCTTGACAGAATGTATCTTGGCTTTCAGGTCCACCAAGAGAAGGAATTGTCAGCTTTCATCTCTACAACGAGAGAATGGCTCATCAGGTTTAATATTTTCAGAGAGTGCAAAAGGTCGTTTTGGATACTGCTGATAGAATTTTTTTTTCTCACAGAGATGAGTGTAGCTAGTTGTTGAAAGAAGGTGTTAACTCTTTTGATTCAGTTAAAGTCACTTCCAGTTACAAAATCAGAATACTCTCAAAGGCTCATTACTTTGTTCATCACAGATGTCACTTGTTGAATTATAGCTGTTTATTTTGGACTTTAGTGTCTGTTTGGAATTGGCACCTTTAGGCATGAAAGGGACTTATGCATTTATGTCAGTTCCCTTTTAAATGCACATGTATACATACATAAGTACAGTATATATTTATGCATAAAGAGAAGCGCACTGATGAAATATATGAGTCCCTGTCAGAAGCCCCGTTTAATGGGTTAATAACAAGGAAAAAAACAAAAACAAAATGCAAGGTCTCTTTGGACTGTGTGAGTGATTGTTCTCATAGGCTGGGAGAAAGGCTCTTTGAACAATGAACACTGACTTCCAGTTTGGTTTAAAAAGTAATGGAGCCAGAAGAGGTGGGATTTCCATAGCTGGGCTGGAAGTGATATCAGGAGGTATCATCCTTCACTCTAGGTTCACGCCTAACTTATTCCCCGTCTTACATGCCTTCACAGAGCCTGTGACTACTACTTGTCCATGTATGTATATTATACTGTATATGTTTTATTGTGCTGTAAAAGAAACCAGTTTTTCTGAGGTATATTTCATGAATCACTTTTTTTTTTTTAAATTAGGCCTATACTTAGAGATTTTGTTATTAGATACAGTGAGAACTTGTTTAGTACTTCTTTCCAGAGAGAATAATATCCTCTGGGTAAAGTCTCACAAGCAAGTAAATATGCCAGCAGTGATGGTACAGTGTAAGTGCAGAATGACAGATTACCTTTTCTGTAGCAACTCTCACTACATTTACATTTTTTTCATAGGCATAATAAATCCCAAATTGAAGGAAATGTTTTTGAAATTACTACCCAGCCTGTAGGTCTCCTCATGGCTGTCCGGTGAGTGAAGATGTTGGTCCAAGTTGGACAGAGTGGTTTGCGTTACACATTTACCTAAAATAATCTGTCAAGTGCAAAACTCCGTTTTATTGATAGCCCTCTGCTATGTCTTTTTTGAAACTTTAACGCAAGGAAGCAAAGTGAGTGCATTACTTCATCTTTTGAAGACTGTATAGACACAACTGGGACAATAAGAAGGTCACTGGCTGGACAAGGAAATGTATGTCTGGTGCTGGAATTTAAAATGGATTGATATTTGAGCAGCAGCCTTTTTTTTTTTTTTTTTTTTTTTTTAAGCAGTGGATGGGGTGCATCATCCTTATTCTACCAGAGAATTTCCACATGAAGGCCTGAAAACATTTTGGCTTCAGAGTTGTGTTCTTTGAGGAGTATACGTGCTCTCTGAGCTTTTGCATTTCCTGTGAAGATCTGATTACCTATCACAGACTGTAAATGTCTTCAGTGTTGATGTGTGTTTGTCTCTTCATGGATTTTAATGAGCTGGCCTGCTCAAATGTTTAGCTTTGTCGGTTTCATTTGGTGTAGTGACAAAAACTCCAAGTCCCTACACCATATACTGTACTCTACATAGGGAAGAAAATAACTGATGTTCATTGTTCATAATATCTCTCAGTTTTGTTTTCATTCTCTCCTTTGTTCCTACTTTCAGGGAGTCCAAAGTTTATCCTATAACTGCGCCTGCCCTTTAAATTAGCTTGTTGATTCGGTGATCCTCTCTTGAAGTGCTGTTATCAGCACAGAACAGCGTAGAAGATCACACTGGCTATCATAGAGTTGTAGAAGATGTGAAGGATGTCATTTCCCACATTAAAAGAATGCGGTCTCCTGAGGAAAAAGAGCCTGCTCTGCCCCTTTTCTACATTTCCTCTGTGTTCCTAGACCAGTCCAACCTGTCATTAATGTGGAAGTAGTTGTAGCAATGGTCCACTACCTGAATAATAATAATCGGACAAAGGGGCTCTGTTAAGATGCAGAAAGTTGCTTCTACACCAAGAAACAAAGTTATCCACCTTACTCCTGTACTCTGTTTCATCCACTTTATCAATACACCACATAAGTGCAGAATCATCTGAGAATTTCTGCTAGCGACATGACCTGATGTTATATTTATAGTCTGAGGTGTACAGAGTGAATAGAAAATGAGATAGGACTGTGCATATTGGAAACAAAGTCCTTGAGTCTCTCAAACTGTGGTCTGATGGACAGAGTCCATTATCAGTTACACACTATAAGCTCTTTCACTTGTATATCTCTGAGCTTACCCCTTAGCAGGAATGGTTGGATGGCATTGAAAGCACCATACAAATCAAAAATCATAATTTAACCATAAACAGTGCTGCCATTGGATAAATATAAATTTCTTTGTGATTATTTAGTTCATGATTTTCTTTTCATTTGTTTAATTTATCAAAAATGTTATTTCATAATGCACAAGCTATGTGTTATAACATGCCAATCCATAGTGAACACATTCAGTCACAAGCGATATACCATACTGAACCACTAAATTATTAAAATGGCTATATACTAGCATTATGCAAAGTTTGGTATCAGCAGTTATTGGTTACATACTGGCATCCTGCACTGTGACCACCAAGGAGGACATCGACCTCCCATCCAAACCTTATAAACAGCCATGTTCCACACTAAATAAACCAGTATTTGCACATTAAAATGCTCCAGATTCCTAGGGGGATACTCATCGCTCTTTGTTTTAATATGTGTATCTTAGCGCTTTTGAAACTTCAAGGGGAAAACTTCTTTTTATAATAAGCCCCAGACAAACACATTCTCCAGGAGGCTGTGGATTGCAGTGGGGGTTGCAGATCCTGCATCTTAAGAAGCACTTTTGGCCTGTGAACATGGCTGGCAAAATGCGTCAGACGTATTCAGGGCAAACAGGGTAGTGTTTTAGTCAGGTTGCCTCTAGCTTAGGGTAATATCTGGGTTTCCTTAGACATGTCCTCTTTTTAGACACTGATCCAGACATTGAGTTGGATTTTACAAAACTGTCCTTTTGTGTGGGTTTTTCACACTGCAGCCCATTGTTCCCAAACAGGATTACTTTTTTATCATTCACCTCCTTATTTAAGTACTAACCTGTTATATTCTTTACAAACAGCAGATGAACATGTAACAGCGGTGCTGTAGATAAGTAGTTATTGAACGGTTTGTCGTGCATATTATGGAAGTAATTGCAAATGCCCAACTCTTGCAGTTCACTCTGACAGAAACTCGGAGGTGGGACAACAACAACAGCCCATAGTCTTCCTGTGCAACAACCTTCACCCCCTTCGAGGGGTGGTTTCTTCTAAAGAGACCAAATCACAATAAACCTTTCATGCCACGTGATTGGTTTTTGTTTTAATTTACTTCCAGATTTATGTGAGAACTCACACAAAAGATTAGAAAGCATATTCTTACCACAAGAAAAATAGTACCAGGAATGAATATGTGATAAAAATATTATTTACAGATCCCTTTTGTTGAGACAAACATGCGTTGGAAACATGGAAGGTATGGATCAATACTTACAGTGCATCCGGAAAGTATTCACAGTGCATCACTTTTTCCACATTTTGTTATGTTACAGCCTTATTCCAAAATGGATTAAATTCATTTTTTTCCTCAGAATTCTACACACAACACCCCATAATGACAATGTGAAAAAAGTTTACTTGAGGTTTTTGCAAATTTATTAAAAATAAAAAAAATTGAGTAATCACATGTACATAAGTATTCACAGCCTTTGCTCAATACTTTGTCGATGCACCTTTGGCAGCAATTACAGCCTCAAGTCTTTTTGAATATGAAGCCACAAGCTTGGCACACCTATCCTTGGCCAGTTTCGCCCATTCCTCTTTGCAGAACCTCTCAAGCTCCATCAGGTTGAATGGGAAGCGTCAGTGCACAGCCATTTTAAGATCTCTCCAGAGATGTTCAATCGGATTCAAGTCTGGGCTCTGGCTGGGCCACTCAAGGTCATTCACAGAGTTGTCCTGAAGCCACTCCTTTGATATCTTGGCTGTGTGCTTAGGGTTGTTGTCCTGCTGAAAGATGAACTGTTGCCCCAGTCGCCCCAGTCTGAGGTCAAGAGCGCTCTGGAGCAGGTTTTCATCCAGGATGTCTCTGTACATTGCTGCAGTCATCTTTCCCTTTATCCTGACTAGTCTCCCAGTTCCGGCCGCTGAAAAACATCCCCACAACACAGTCCTGGTGATTTCGAACTTCTTCCACTTATGGATGATGGAGGCCACTGTGCTCATTGGGACCTTGATTGGTGGATTGCTGCAGAGATGGCTGTCCTTCTGGAAGGTTCTCCTTTCTCCACAGAGGACCTCTGGAGCTCTGACAGAGTGACAGGTTCTTGGTCACCTCCCTGACTAAGGCCCTTCTCCCCCGATCGCTCAGTTTAGATGGCCGGCCAGCTCTAGGAAGAGTCCTGGTGGTTTCTAACTTCTTCCACTTATGGATGATGGAGGCCACTGTACTCATTGGGAGCTTCAAAGCAGCAGAAATTTTTCTGTAACCTTCCCCAGATTTGTGCCTTGTGACATTCCTGTCTCGGAGGTCTACGGACAATTCCTTTGACTTCATGCTTGGTTTGTGCTCTGACATGAACTGTCAACTGTGGGACCTTATATAGACAGGTGTGTGCCTTTCCAAATCATGTCCAATCAATTGAATGTACCACAGGCGGCCTCCAATTAAGCTGCAGAAACGTCTCAAGGATGATCAGGGGAAACAGGATGTACCTGAGCTCAATTTTGAGATTCACGGCAAATGCTGTGAGTACTTATGTACATGTGCTTTCTCAATTTTTTTATTTTTAATAAATTTGCAAAAATCTCAAGTAAACTTTTTTCACGTCATTAGGGGGTGTTGTGTGTAGACTTCAGAGGAAAAAAATGAATTTAATCCATTTTGGAATAAGGCTGTAACAACAAAATGTGGAAAAAGTGATGCGCTGTGATTACTTTCCGGATGCACTGTATACAACTGTCTTGGCTTGAAAAAAAGATGTATTTGGTAAGATTTTAAGCATGTTCTCCATGTACAGTTCCCTCCATTGTAAAGTGCTAGGATATATATTTTTTAATTTATAGAAAGCACTTAACTTTAGAATATAGTTTTGCTTGGCAAATGTATGTAAGCTATGTTTGTGAAGAAATAATTTTGACTTGGAAAAATACCAAATTCATCCCTTAATATGAATAGGTACCCTACATTAGAAAATTCAAATTATACCATCTCACAATTCTAAGTACTGACTAACAGATTGAGCACTGGTACTCAGTTCGTTAGGAAGATAATTAATTCTGTGAGAGAGGATTATAGAAATGTTCTGGATATAAAGATGCCAGGTGATTTTTTTTTTTGTCTTTATGCCCTGTTAGATGCAAAGTTTAGTAGATTTTTGACATTAAATGTTGAATAGCTGACAAATTAATAAAAAAAAAAAAGTAAAAGCATGTTGAAGCCTTATGATTGTTTTATTTTTCTCTTCTGCAAAATACTGCACCTGCAACCTTGATCTCTCACTAGAAAAGATCTGTTTTTTACGAATTAATAACAACCTGAATTCATGTTTATACACTGCCCTTTAATTAGCAGGCATATTCCTCTATCTATGGCCCCTCGGCCCTGTCTATTGATTTCCACACATGTGCTCCAACAGCTCTTTAAATCTGATGTATTGTGTTTAGTTGTGGTCCCTGGGGACACATTAAAATACGGCTTTATTTTTCTCTGCTTATGATTTAATTAAGTTTGGACAAATAACCATGAAGCTGACCCCTGCAAATGCTGCAGTGTTTGACGTGGGCAGAGGTACAATGGCATCTGTCACTGCCTGGCTATGTTACAAATGATTTTGCATGGTTTCTCATTTAACCTGATTGAGCACTCTTTGTAAAGAATGGATGCAGGGTGCTTATTTTGCAAATCATCAACCAGTCAAATCAATGAACTTTAAGTTGCTTACTTGATTTCCACAACACAAGCAAGGTTCAGCTGTCACAAAAACAAAATAAGTAATGATGCATTGTTGTAAATACATGCATAAAAATTAAAAAGTCAAAATTATAGAAAAGGGGTGAAATATTAAGGTGGAGTGCAGCTCTTCAGCTAAAAGTAAGATGTTTCAGCAAAGTAGGAAGAGAAAAAACAAAAGAATAATAAATAAAAGAATTTAACAGTGTAAAACAATGTAAGGAAATTGCAGTAAAAGTCTACAGAAGCTGTGCTGTATATTCAAAGAAGTCATCTAAAATATCCTAGCCTGAATTCTGGTAGAAACAATAAATGAGGAATGAGATTTAATTAAGAAATTTTCCTTGATGAATACAGTATTAGATAGATATATGTTGTGACAGATAGGGGGCACTCTCGCTCCCTTGAACCCCTGTCCACAACTCCAGGTACCAGATAAAAGTCCACAAGTTGACTTTATTAAATTGCCACAGTGCACAAAGCATCCTCTCCTCCACTATACTCATAAACAATCACAAATACAATAATAAACCAATCCTCCAGCTCCCAGACGTGTTGCCACCCTTCCACCCAGCTCAGCTTGCCGTCTGGGAGCTCCCACAGTCCTTTTATATCTCCTGACCCGGAAGTGTTCTCCATCCCCAGTCCATGTGACTCTCAATCACTTCCGGGTCAGGTACAAGTTCTTTTCTTCACCCCAGAAGCACGTCATTCCTCTTGTCCACGTGTGCTTCTGGGGTATAGGGAAAATATCCATTATTTCTCCCTGCAGCGTCCCCTAGTGGCCCCCATGTCATCCAGCAGGGCTGCGCATAAAAACTACATTGTCCATGATGCCCTGCTGGTTTTCTGGGGACCTCCATGCAGCAAGGAGGGCTCCACCTGGCGACTTGGGGGTATTGGCTGGGATAATGGGCCGGCCATTCACCACAATGTATAATAAAAAGAAATGGTTCAGTAGCTAAAGATAAAGAATATAGTTCTGCTCTTACTAGACTGCCAAGTCTTGTTGACTGATGTGAAGAAAATGAATGCCCTTATCTGTAGCTTCATGTGTCTTTCAATGAAAAACAGACCATGACACAATGAAAGAATATTAAACATATTCAAAAAGTCATGTTAGGGTCTACACACCTTAATAAGGTTTTATGAAGATGAAGGTAGGTTGTATGAAACTTTTTCTCAATCACCATTGCTCAAAGTGCAGGCCATTGACCAGAGAAATCCATCTGTCCATTGGTTATTTTTGAACCTGATTCTCCCTCTACATGGTTGCAGATAGCTGGAACACATCCTGATATCATTAGCTCATCTCATGGGACCTGAGTGTGCATTAGCGTTGTAAAAAAATATCGATATACTTGAGTATTGCATTATTATGTTTTTTGATACTGCATCGTTCCTCAAAAACATAGTATCAAACGCAAGATAACAGCTAATGTAACAACATAAATTGAGATGAGAAGTAGCTTAAGGGTTGATGTATGTAGGCTTTCAGTATTCAGGCATGCGAATCTGGTGGACAACGCGGATTGTGCAGCAGCAAACCAAACTGACTAGTAACGCGACAGCCAAATGCTGAATCCAGAGGATTTAGACTGGCTCCCGCAGCATACAGAGCGGAAGTGTGGGCTCATTTTGGCTTTCATAATAAAGAAGGAACTAAGGAGATTGACAAGAGTCATGACGTCTGCAAATTCTACCATGCCAAAATCAAATAATTGGGGAACACATCAAGTCTGAGAGAACACTTAGCAAGACATCATTCTGATGTACGGCTAAAGGAGCAAAAACTGCAAGCATTAAAAAAGTGGGTTCCTCTCAACTCACTATGGAACCAGTTCACACAACGAAGTTAGCACCAGCCTCAACTTGTGCAAATAAAATAACTCAGTCAATACTCTATTTCATTTGCAAAGGTATGCGCCCCCTGAGTGTTGTAGAGAATGAAAGCTTCTGAAATATGGTGATTATAATGGACAACACATCACTGTCTTCGCTAAGTTGTAAGGAGGTAAAAATGAGGTGACTGGAATAGTCACTTTGACATGCGAGGCTTTGACATCAAGGGCCACTGAATCGTATGTAACAGTAACAGCACATCACATAACGGATGAGTGGAAACTGGACTCGTATGTGCTACAAACAAGAGCGATGCATGGCAGCCACACAGGAGAGAATATTGCAGCATTACTAAAGGATGCTGTTCATAAATGTCAATTGGAAGCGAAATGGACAATGCATCCAATATGAACATTGCAGCTGCACTTGCAGAGGTGACACATGTAGAAGGTTTTGCATATAGCCTCACAGAAAGCATTGAAATTGCCAGCAGTGGAATGACTATCTCTGCAGCACTACTGTCAACAGAGGTCAGAAAGGGTGAAAAGGATATCCTCACACTGACCGAGGCTGACATCATATGTGCTGAGGAAGTGCTCAAGGCACTCAAGCCAATGAAGGATGTCACCTTGGTAATGTCAGAGGAGAGCATGACCACTCTGTCTATCATGGCACCACTTTATGCCAAGCTTGTTATGAGCACAGAGGAAAGACTGGATGACACACAAATAGTGAAGGACGTCAAGGATGCAATAGCAGATCTGGGAAAGAGTTATGCCAATGAGAGGGAGACACAGAGCATGGCATCAGCTCTTGATCCTAGGTTTAAGGATCTACCTTTTCTTTCTGAAGCAGAGATTAACACTAGAATTACCAGAGCCTACGAAAAAACTCGTAGGTCCGTCCCACCTTAAATCGCTTCTTAAAACCGTTCTCACCTCTCCGCCAGCGTCTTTTGTTAATCTAAATGTGCTGATAAAAGAAAAGCTGCAAGTAGCCGGCTATTCCATCCCCCCAACGACTTAGAACGTGCGCAAACTTCTCCCAGCTCATGCCTTGATTATCTGGGAGTGAAGTGGAGTTTTAGAGTGGAAATAATAGATCGTTATTTGGAATACACGCATTTCACGTGTGTTCTGTTTCTACAGCAATCGTGTAAACACATTTTTAAAACAGAAACGTTTTTCATATTGTAGTAGTAAATGACAAAATGTAAGCATAAACTATATAATGTATGAAGCCTGAAGTCCAAATATCAAACACATTTACAAAAGGTACAAATATAACAGAACAAGTATGCTTTTATTCAAAAATATAACTGCAGAAAAAAGCCACCTTAGCATGCCACATTGACACATACTTACTACCTCTGCCACGGTAGCATAATGGTATCAGTCACTGACTAGTGTTCAAAAGGTCATGAGTTCGATCCCGCGTGAATCAGTTTTGAGACGTAAACTGCTGTTATTCTTACTATTTTATAATACACACTGAAATCAAATGTATGTTTTTAACAGCCGGTGTAATTTATGATACTTGTAAAGGTTAGTTTTTTTTTAATTCACTTTTCATTCTCTCATTCGTGTTCAGGATCCTTCCCAACACCCCCCCCCCCCCAAATTGAGAATGCTGTTTTCACATAAAGATGCGCTATAGTTCTGCAGCGTATTTGTGACTGCATTCTCGTACCAATGCTTCCGAACTGAAGAGCCTGCGTGCACTTTTCGTGGCATTACACGTCTATTTTTTTTAGCATGCCCGTGTCGCTCAAACACAGGAATATATGTTGGTGTACAAGAATAACAAAACAAGTGCACTTTTATTCTAGACTATACGTGAAGAAAAAATAAAGCAAGTTACAGTAGGCGGTTGATACGACAGCTTGCGTGGTGCAATGCTAAGAACTGCTGATTTCCGATCCGTGCTATATAAAATCATCACATTCAAATATTAACAATTCCCACACACCCTTCCTACATTCACGACATGTGTACTTGTTGCAGTGTACATATCTCTTTGTGCTATGGTTCCTATTACACTGAATGAGCACCTGACATTGTACTTTCTTCCCTATACAAATAACATTCGAGTATAGCGCATCTCCAAATAAATCACATTCGAGCTATATCGCGTATCCACATAAATCACATTTGAGTTATAGCGCGTCTTTATGTGGAAAAAAAGCAGTGTCAGATGGGGGGGGGGATCGTGGACGTGACTGAGAGAATGGAACTGAATTAAAAAAAAAAGCTAACCTTTATAATTATCATGCATTTACACTGGCTCTTACAGACTGACTGAAATCAAATGTATGTTTTTATTCTAAAATAGTTCAATACATGCAATATTATTTGAAAAAGAAGAGTGTCAGATCGGGTTTGAATACACGCTGACGCTGTTACAGAAGGAGTCTGCTTATTCAGTGCAGCAGTTTCAACGCACAGTACATGCAATAGTATTTGAAAACGAACAGCGTCAGATCGGGCGCATATTCAAACCCGATCTGACGCTGTTTGTTTTCAAATAATATTGCATTAGTGCGATGATGTTTTTACATATATTGTCTCTTTCATTCATCTTGCGGTTTGTAATCAGTGACCGCGTGTTTTTTCCCCGATCTTGCCAGTTCGCACATGTTGCTGTATGGTGGTGTTTCTTTTGTACTCCAGGACATGCAGAAGACAGAATAGTACAGAGCAGTAAGTTCAGCGCTATATGCAATCAGACAGACAGACAGGCAGAGAAGGCACTAGATATATAAATAAACAGGGAAGGCATTGTATAATAGATATACCTGTATATAAAAAACAGCTAAGGGGATAGATATATAGATAGGTAGGAAGGAAAGGCACTATATGATAGGCAGACAGGGAAGCTCCTATATAATAATAAAATTACTGTTATTACTATATAGATAGACAGGGAGTTCAGGCAGGTAGAACGGCGAAGGTTAAAAATAAATAAATTTTCTCCCTAGCGGAGATTCGAACTCGGATCTCTTGAGGTACAGCAAGTCTGCTGTGCTGTAAGTGACGAAATCTTACCAGTACGCCACGGAAGCTGTTGTAAAAGTCTTGAACCTTTTATGAAAGTGTATTTGCTCTTTGGCTGTCAGGCTTCTCACATTTTATAGTTTATGTCTACATTTTGTGACATTTATTACTAAAATATGAAAAAGTTTTTGTTTTAACATTGTGTTTACACAGATTACTGTAGAAACGGAACACACATGAAATGCGTGTGTTCCAAATAACAATCTATTATTTCCACTCTAAAACTCCACATCACTCCCAGATAATCGAGGCATGAGCTCGGAGAAGTTCGTGCACGTTCTGAGTCGGTGGGGGGATGGAATAGCCGGCTGCTTGCAGTTTGTTTTTATCGGCACATTTACAGGACAAAGGAGGCTGGCGGAGAGGTGAGAGCGGTTTTAAGAAGCGATTTAAGGTGGGACGGATCTACGAGTTTTTTCGTAGGCTCTGGTAATTCTAGTGTTAATGAGACCTACTGTAAAATGACTGATGCTGTGGTGGTTGCCATAAAAAAACAAAATAATGTAAATATACAAATGAATAAATTAGGCTGTTTGTTTTTATTACAAACAATACAATTTAGTTTTAATAGTTGGATAATTATGTTCAAAAGTAGAAATGTGTACTAGGATGAATTTGGGTTCAGAAATTTGTGTTGTGGTAGTAAATTTACTGTAAAAATAATTTTGATTTTGATATACTTTATTAATCCCTCAGGATAAATGGTCTTTTCTCATGACATCTGGTTGTCAGAGTGCAATCCAAAGTTAAAATATGAAAATGTTCACTGTCAATACATACGTTATTTCTTAATTTGTTTAATATTTTCTGTAGAAATCCTGCAAGTACTTTTAATTTTCACTGATATAGGCAGATGTATTTCCTTTCTTTAGATTGCAGAAAATATAGTGTTATGATGTTGGATGTTACAGGGATAATGCAAAAAATAGAATGTGAACCTTTAAGCAGAATTTTTTATATATATATATATATATATATATATATATATATATATAAACACTGTTTGATTTTTTTTCATTTTCTTAATTTTTTTACCTAAAGATTCCTGTAAGTACTTTTATTTTTTACTGATAAAAGTGTAGTAGTTCTGATTTTGCCCTTAAACAGACTAGAATCCCTTCCATAAGTTTATGCTATACACCCAGGATAGGCTTTGTCTACCTATAACCTTCAAATTGAAAAAGTCTATTAGGATATGGATAGATGAATGACAAAAGGTTGGTGAAGTGCTGTATAATATCACGATGAAAAAACTACCCCTTGCATTTTCCTCACTTGAATTGTTCTTGCTCATGCTGAACAAATATGACAATATCTGGGGTGTGCATTTGTTAATCTTTTGTTATTTTGTTTTCCCTGTAAAGTTTCTTTTTACAGAGCATGCTGTCATTGGTGCTATATGAAATAAATATTGATAAATGACTTTAGGGTGCTGTTGTTCCTTATGGAAAAGTGCCATTTAAAATCAAAAGGATAGCAGATACAGTTCTATGAGCAAGAGCTACTTAACTATTGAATAAACATGAGAATGATTGCACAGCATATTGAAAGAACTTTCAGAAGTGTTTTTTTACATTGAGAGCAGTGGTTCTCAACTCTTTTTGCCTCTGGGCCCAGTTTTACCTGCTTTTGCTCAGTGATGACTCTTGGCAGCATTTTCCCCCATAGCATTTTATAACAATGTGTATGTACTGATAGAATATGCTGCTATGTGTTTGTATGCTTCTTTGTGCTGTTTGTGATGAGGTCAGGTTTTGGAGCATGCATTGGTACAGCGTATTGCCGCACCCACTACACAACGGAACACCTCGGTATCCTGGATGGCAACCCCCCAGGCAGACACACGGTCTAGTACTACCCTCCGGAAACGACCATCTATCTGCCACAGCCAGGTGTTACTTTTGTGTCCCTTTGGCCTAGTCCAGCCACTTGGATCCTCAACAGAGTGGATCCTACAAGTCGGATCACCCACAGGGAATTGCGCCACATGGCAGTAGTGCTGTAACTGATGCTCCCTCACAATGCAGGAAATGTGCCTCATTTGGGACTCCATGAGTAAACCAGTGGTACCAAAGGATTCTCTGAAGAAACACAGTACCGAAGGAGTCCAATCTTCACCTACGTTCACTGAATAGCATCCATTTCTCACAACCATATAGCAATCACAGCCATATAGCAAAACAGGAAGTATTAGGACTCTATAGACTTGGACCTTTGTGCTTTTGCAAAGATATTGGAAATGCCACACACTCCTTTCCAGTGACCTGATGAAGTCACCCCCTACCCGCTTTTTCAATCCATCTAATGACTTCATAGGTAGAGTCACCAGAGACATGAATGTCCCTGCTGAAGTAAGTAAACTTCTCAACAGTGTTGACACTCTCTCCACAGACGGCCACAATGCTGATGGCTGTGCCCAAGAGGTCACTGAAGGCCAGGATTTTGTTTTTATCCAGGACACATGCAAGCCCAGACACTCAGATTCCTCACTCAGTCTCTCGAAAGTCCCGATTAGAGCCTCCATTGACTTTGCAAAGATCACAGCATCGTTGGCAAAATCAAGATTAGTGAATCTCACTTCACCAACAAGCCACATGGAAGCAAAGATTGCTTGCAATGCCAGGAGGACAGCCTTACCACCAGCCTGAAGTAGTTCACCCGGGATACCACAAATCCCTGCAGCCTTTCCTACCCTCAGCTGGTTCACTCCCTGTGGAATCTGTGAAATTGGGTGGTTCACAGCTAATTGCAGGATCAGTGCCAAGAACTACGTACCCAGAGATGTCCAACGTTCAAACAAGAGGATCAGTGTTAAACAGCTGCTCAAAGTAGCCAGCCCAGCAGGTCACAACTGCATTGTCATCCATAAGGACCATTTCATCAGCCTTTATTCCTCTGTAAACAGGACGCTGGTCACTAGCTTACAGATTCCTTTAACAAATACCTCCTTTTCTATCTTCTGATAGTGATTCCTCACTACTGTCCTTCTCAGTTCCCGGATCAGGCTGGAGTTGCCATCAAGCTGTGTGCTGCGATTCTTCCCAATGATATCCAGGGTGCCCGGCGAGATGAAACACCTCCTTCTGGGAAAATTGGCAGCACCAACACAACCCTCTGCAACCTTCAGAGTCTTGTCACAGAAACAGCCTGGATCTAAAGAGTTGGAAAAACAAGTCTGTAGTCAGAATTTAGAAACTGGGCACTTCTCCAGACCCTGCAATTTTGTAAGAACCTCCAGTGTCTGCCCATGAGGATGAGATCGATCTTCTTCACTGCACCATCAGTACTGGAATACCAAGTCCAACGATGCGGCTTAGGGTGGTAGAACAAGGATCCAGCGATCTTCAGCCCCTGACTTTTTACAAGTTAAGTAACTAGACCTGTGTGGTCCAACACAATCCTCATAGCCAGCCCTATCAGTGCCAGTGATTGAAGTCACCCATGTCCAGAGGAGTGTCGCCTCAAAGGCACCCATCAACCACTGAGCGTAGTTGGGAATAAAATGTTTTACACACTGAGACATAACTTACGGAAGTCGGAGCATACACTGAGACAACAAACAAGGCACCCAGAGAGTGTCTTAATTTGAGTCTCATAATACACTTGTTGAAAGGAGTGATATCAGACACTATCGGAAGGAGTCGATCCACCACAGCAACAGCTACTCCCTGAGTTTGACAACCTTCAGAGCAACCAGACCAATAAAAGGTGTACCCACCTACAGAGATCTGGCCAGTCTCAGGTCTGCACACCTCAGAGGGTGCTGCCACTGAAATGTGGAGTTTATGAAGATTTTGATGGTGCCTTGGAAGTTATTTATTTTGTTTAAATAAACCTTGAAGTTTTGATAATTAGTGAATTGGTTCAGTTTTGAGGACTAGTTCACCCCCTCTCATCCTTTGTAGTATGCTCTTCATTTTTGATTATACCAGTAATTCAAAGTTCTGTATCACAAAAGGCCTTGCATACTTACAGTATGTACACCTGAAGCTAAATTTTCTCCCGAAAAAGTGATCACCCTCAGTGACTATCCATTCCCACACCCATCAGGTCATGTATTTGACCAGGGAAGTGGCAGGTGATTATAACTTCTGGATCATGAATGTGTGAGAAGGAAAAGATTCAAGCTGCTATTTCACTGCACAGCAGGAGTTCTGGCTGTTGATACAGATCCTCAGCAGGATGCAGACGACTTTTGGAAGGTTGCACAGCAGTTGGGGGAACAACATGAAAATCTTTTCAAGCTTTAGCTTCCCACAGCGAAAGAAGGACAGACGGAATGATTGGCAGTACTGCATGGCTTAGCAATTGACTCCATGCTGTGGTCACATGCATTTTTGCTGATTCATTAAATAAAATCTTGAGGGTTGCTTTTTTAACAATGTATTTTTGTTATTTGTTTTAAATATTCCATTAATATCTTCCATATTGCTTTAAGTAGAGTCAGGATTTCAGCACTGCATTGTCCTAATTGCCTGTTCCTTTTCTCGCAGACTGACCCCAGTACTCTATTTGAAGTACTGCATTGTTCTACTCTTTTAGCTAAAGCCTTTCTTTCAAAAATGGTGCTAGCCATATAGTTGAAGAGGAGGTAATGTGACTTTAAACCTGAGAAATATTAATTTATACATTTTCAGACTTGCTTGAACAAATGCAAGATACCTTTATTTTCACTGTACAATGCTTTGCAATTTGGAGCAAGCCTATAGATGCCTTAGATAAAAGTATATAAGAGTAGGTAATAAACTAAGTAAACTTTAAACTATGAGAAGCACTGTTTCTATTAACAGCTCTAAATATACACATAGCAAAAGTAATGGTAAACATGTAAGCATAAATTGATAAATAATTAGGGAAGTCACAAAAAAATTAAGTCACAGTGAAGATTAAAGTCAATGTAATGGTCATGAGTTCTACATGGGTCATGCATAAGTGTGTTGTTGATTCAGATGTTCAGTGCAGTCAGTGTTGGTTTCTGTTACAGGAAGAGGCAGTGATCGCTGTGCATTTAATAGGTTGATTGCTTTGTGATAAAAGGTATTCTTCAGCCTGGTAATGCAGGCATGCAAGGATTTGAAGCACCTGCCAGAGGGCATAGGAGTAAAAATGTTATGGCTGTGGTTGGTTGGATCTTTACAAATGTTCTTTGCTTTTCTGATGCAGCGGGTAGTGAAGATATCTTCCAGTGATGGTACCTGAGTGCTGGTAATTATTTGAACTGTTTTGATAATGCATAGTAAGGCCTTCCTGTTCTCAGGTATTCTGCCAGAGTACCATGCTGTAATGTAGTACGTGATCACAGTCTCTGTGGTACACCTGTAGAAGTAAACCAGAAGGTGCTGTGGGAGTTGTGCTTTCTTCAGGCTCCCCAGAAAGTGAAGCCTCTGAAGACTTTTCTTGGTCTTTGCTGTCATGTTTGCTGTCCATGACAGGTCCTGTCTAATGTGGACTTTAAAGAGTGTGAAACTCTGGACTGTCTCCAACCTCTTTCCATTAATGCTTATGGGATGGTCTCCACTGTAGTTCAGTCTCCTGAAGTCCAATATCAGTTCCTTTGTTTTCTTGGAATTGAGTTCAAGGTTGTTGTTCTGGCTCCAACTCTTCTGATTCTTGACCTCTTCTCAGTAGGCTGCCTCGTCATTATTGGAGATCAGGCCTATCACTGTGGTGTTGTGTGCAAACTTTATTTTGATGTTAGTATCATGGATAAGTTTGCAGTTGTTTGTGAAGAGAGAATAAAGAAGAGGGCTCAGTACACAGCACTGCAGTACCTCAGTATTACTGATGAAGAAAAGTGCTTACCCTTGTACACAGTTTTTGGTATGTTAACGAGAAAATCTAAAATCCAGTTACACAGATATGAGTTGAGACTGAAGTTGTTTAGTTTGATAGTCCATTTGTTGGGGGTGAGGGAATAGTGTTGAAGACAGAGTTGTAGTTGATGAACAGCATCCACGCATAGCCATCCCTTTGCTCCAGGTGTGACAAGGCAGTGTGATAAGGGCATGTGAGACAGCATGCTCAGTTGATTTGTTTGCCCTGTAAGCGAACTGGTATCGGTCAAGGGATGTGAGATGTTTCTCTTAATGTGTCTTAGGACAAGTCGTTCAAAGCACTTCATAAGAATAGGGGTCAGGGCCAACAGGTGATAATCGCTCAGGGACCTCACCAATGCCTGTTTTGGAACAGAGACAATTGTAGAGGACTTGAGGCAAGTGGGAACAGTGGCCTTTTCTTAAGAGATATTAAACAGGCTGATGAACACTGCTGTTAGCTGTTGTGCATCATGCTTCAGGACCGATCCAGGAACCCCATCAGGGCCAATTGCTTTATTAGGGTTAATGTGGCTTAGAGCCCATCTCACCTCATGTGCATTCAGCGCCAGAGTGCATAATGGGGCCTTTTGCCGGTTTAGTTTGGTTGCTGTCCTTGTCAAACCGTGCGAAGAAGCAATTGAGGTCATCAGGCTGAAACGAGTTTCAAATATTGGTTGAATAGGTGTTACTCTTGTAGTCTGTGATGGACCTAATGCCCTGCCAAATGCATTGTGAGTCAGAGCTGTTACAATGCTCCTCTTGTTTTTGCTTTGTAGCAGCAATTTGCCTCGTAAAATCCTTTCCTCAGATTGGACCTAGCTGTTTTGTAGGCATCTGTGTCTCCCATAAAGAAAGCAGTGTCACATGCCTTCAATAGGCAACAATAGGTATCCATGGTAACAAATGTCAGAGCCTATCATGATGGGATTGGATGAGAAACAGGAACCATACTCTGTTGGAGTATTCAAGGTTTCCAACAATATCATTGTTTTTTTCCTGTTCTTTATACGGAAGAGACAGATAGAGGTGCTTAACTAGTTGTGACATTTTGACTTAAGTTCCAGTTACTTATACAGCTGAGCTCAGTTCTTTTTTGAAATCCTTATGAAAGATGTGGAAATGCTTGTTTGCGATCATAGACAAACTCATCAAGCAATTTCGTCTTCCCCAGTTTATATCCAGTTGAGCCATAACTGCAGCAATTATGATTGTATCTGCAGCAGTGCTATTACCACATTGGAAATCTGTCCCCTTTGTTCTTTCCAAATGTTCGACCCTGTCTCACTTGAAGTATGGTGTTTGGTAATAAACTATTGTTTTATGGTAAGGCTTCATTATGTGGAGACTGAATACTTTGTCAGACAGACTGTTGCAAGTCAGTGAAAGTATTAACATTTACCCAGGTTGTAGCATTAGATGTTAAAGTGCAAGATTGCTGATTCAGTTCCTGCCTTCAGCTCTCCATGCAATTATGAGCAAGTCAGTCAACCCACTTGTGATTAAATAAAAAACAAATGCAAGTAATCAAATATATTTACATTTTTTGCCAAGTGTACATATATAATATTAATCAAACAAAAGGAACAAGGGTGTGAGTTGAAATCTGTAGCATAAACACATTCCTGGAGCATAAAAGTACAAATTACAAGTTAACATTGTAACATTTCAGTGTGTGTCTCAGCTATGGTGGAAACAGATAAGACGCTTTGGAGCAGCAGAGTTTCTTTCTTCATAGCTGCTACTCCTACTATACCAGCAGACAGAACGATTTGTTTTCATTTCTTTTCCTCTCATATGCTAGTTACTACTTTAACTCTCAACAGCAGACCTCATCTTACAGAAGCTCCTCTACTTTAGTAAAAGTTACCCTATTTCAGTCTTTTTGTTTCAACTGCATCACTGTATCTGTAGTTCATAATGTATATATCTTCCAAGAAGTGACAGGCACAGTAGCCTTTTACTGACTGTTGGTGTTCAGGTGGTACTAAAATTTAGACTTTGGTATTGATACCAGCTTTTGGACCTCATTACCAGTGCCCAAATACTGGTAGTACTGAAGCAATTAATAGATAAGCACAATAACCCAATAGACAGCAGAGTCCCATGGTGCACTGCATCAAAACGAGGAGCAGTCTCCTCTTGTAGTCTACGGTGCATTGAAGAGTGGTGCTTAGGAGGTAGAGTCCCCTGTGGAGACTTCAGCCTTTTGAATAGCAGTCGGGAGTTTACCCTGTTCAGTCTCTAGCACAGGGAACAGCAGTTCCCCTTGGGGTTTGCAATATGTTTAAAGAGTCATTCAAAATCATATGAAGATTACCTACCTGCTTGCACAAAAACAACTGGTGATGGTAGGCCTTAGTCTGTTCATAATATGATTAAATCTTGTCAGATTTATTTGTATACACTGTGTGTTTTTGCCAGGAAGGTGTGAATGAGTGCATATACTGCTAGCATTTTGGATTTGAAAGCAGCAGGGGTAGTCGACTGAAAAATAAAAAGGATGTGCAAAACAAGACATTTCCCAGAGTACTTTGCACTGAAGAAGTCTGTGAGGCCGCCTGCAGCCTATGTTTGTGGATCATTATCAGCAGGCAAACAGCATTAATCTCTGAACTCCTACTTGCTGAAACACTTCCAGGCCATTGTCACTAATCTTTAATCTTTTTACAGATTGATTAGATTTGTGAGCCAAGAGTTATGGGCCAAGGAAGGGGGAAGGGGAGTTAACAGGAAATGCTCAAGTGGTATTGGTTACAGATACAGGTAATGACTGCTTATGGGATACAAAAGTAGTAACATCACTGTACTTTTAAGATTTGGCATTGCTCCAGGATTATTTGAGATTTTTTTAATATCTCCCATCTACAGGCACAACCATGGCTACTGTCATGTTTAGGCAACAGATTGCCTGTGTCACATTAATTCTTCATACATCATTATTCATTTTGACCACAACATCCCTCGTCCCACTTATACTCTCAACATGGCTCAGGTGCCGTCCAGAAGGCTGTATAAGTTTTCTGGTTCTTCTACTGGTTATCAGTCTAGTGTTTATCTAGGGATATCAGTCGGTAACTTTACTTTATTATAGTGCCTTTCACAGAGTTGTCAAAGGAACTTGACAAAGCCCACAAAAATTTAGCTTACATAGCAGAGGTATCCAACTATGATCCTGGAGGGCAACAGTGGCTGTTGGTTTCCTTCCCGTGACTTTCTTAATCAGTGGACAGTTTCTGCTGTTAATTCACTGCTTTTCCCTTCACTTTAATTGCTTTGTTTTTCGAGCCTCATTTCTCGTAATTATTTCTTTTTCCCTTAAATGGCAGATAAACAAAAATGAGATGTGAAGTAAGCTATCAAATGACCAGCTAAGTTTGGGCAACAAATTTCATTCCAACCGGTTTCTTAATTAGAAGATAATTTTTGTTGTTAATTACACTCTTATTTAATTCCATAGCTTGTTAGTATTTTCGTTCTGTCATACCAGACATTTCCATATCTTCAAGATGATTTGTGGACCTGAACAGATCAACATTGCTATTGATTTTTTCGCTTTTTTAATAATTTTATTTCAAGAAAGTAATATAGTATACAAACAAGCATATACAATTTGCATAAGTTTTACAACAAATAACTTCAAAATCAATCTAAAAAACACCATGAGAATTAAAAAAAAAATAAACAAAAAACAGGGAAAAAATAAAACCTAAAACCTCAGAATAGAAGAGTTCAGTTTCCTCCAGAGAGAAAGAGATAGGATCCAAAAGCATAAGAAAATAAATTAACAAAAATAAAAAAGCAAAACATCCTTTTCCTTCTATATGAATAGTTATTCCAAAAAATTCTTGCCATGCTTTAAATACATTCTGAACAGGTTGTCTAAGCTAGATTAAAATTTATCCAGTTGGCATTCTTTTAGTTAAGCAGGATGTCTATGCGCTAGTATTGTGGTACGCCAAACATAGCTGTTAATGGGTTGGGAGTTATCAAACAAGGCTCTTTGATAAGTATGATATTAATTTGGTGCACTCCCAAAACATGTGGCCCAATGAGGCTGGAGCTTGATTGCAACGCTTGCAGGTTGTATCCTGCCCTTAATAAATTTTTCACACTTTTAAATGGGATAAATGTGATAAGTTAAAGATTTTAAGTGGAATTACTGAGTGCTTTGCACATATAGAGCTAGAGTATATTCTATGTATGGCTGACTTCCACTATTTTCTGAGATATTAATTGAAAGGCCCTTTTCCCACCATACTCTAGGATTGTTGAAGGGAAGATTCTTTGAGATGTTTTTATAAATTGTTAAGATGCTGTCTGAATCTTCAAGACTAACCTGTATTTCCCCTGGAATAGAAATAGGTGTAAGCTTTGGAACATTGGTTAAGTTTCTTTTTACAAAATTAGTAATTTGGAAATAATGGTAAAAATGTGCTGCTGGGAAATGAACTTTGAAAAGGAATTATTCACAAGATGCAAAAATGTTATCTATATGCAGTTTTCCAAGTAATTTATTAACAAAAGTTTTCCAACTGTTAAATTCAGTGTAGGGTTGAGAAGGTTGAAAAGTATTATCATTGTGTAGAGAAACAACAGACTTCTGCCTTGAAGTGTGTATTGGTTCCATATTCTGAGTGATTAGTGGACAACTGGATTATTGGTTTATTGACAAAGTTAGTATTTACTAGGCCTATAAATAAGTACAGCAAGATATAATTTCCATTGATGACTATGCCAGTGTAAATTCATTAATCTGTGTGGATTTCCTGGTCTTTATAGTATGTATTGCTCAGTAATAAAATTGAAGGTTGGGTACTGCCATGTCATCTTCTGCTTTAGGTCTTTGTACAGTTGCCTTTTGAATGCGTGGTTGTTTTGAATTCCAGATAAGTGAGGTTAGAATTGAGCATAGTTCCTTAACTCTTTCAGGGCTTTTTTTTTTTTTCGTTTTTGGTCCAAAATCTAAATATTTTTTCCAAAACACTCATTTTCCTGAAAAGTACAAAAAGCAATGGCTTCACACTTAAATCAACATAAAATATTTATTTATGAAAAATGTCCCTGTGTTTTATATTCCATGAGCCGCTACACTATGTGAATTCACATACCTGTTACCTAGCAAGGTATAGTAATGTTAGAAACAGCCAATGGCGTGCTTTGTCACATTATACTGTAGTATGTGTTACACTGGTGCCACTGTTTCAGGCATCTGTTTCTGCATACTGTGACAACTGTGGCAGCTGGTAGCTGGGCCAGCCATCTTCATACAGTCAGCGGCATCCATCTTTGATCGGCCATTTTCATGCACCTTGCAGCAGCCATCTTTGCGCAGCTGTAAGCAGTCGAGGAGCCAGTGGTGATATTGGTCACAGTATGCAGCAACAGATGCCTGAAACAGCAGCACCAGTATAACATGAAATGTAAGCAGCATATTGCTAGCAAATAGAGCCGAACTATAACTTAACAGGGGCTTTTACAGCTGATTACCACCCTCTAGCCCTGGATGTGGATTAATTTTAGTTTTTTTTAATTTATAGGAATACATTTAAATAGAAGTAGAAGCTTATGAAAGATGTTTATTTTGACAATATTGGTTCTCCGTGCTAGTGTGAGGTGAAGGGAAGACCATCTATTCCATCTTGTTTGATTGTTTTCCATGCTGTTACCAAATTGTATTAAAAAAAGATCTTTTTATTTGTTTGTGATGTTTACCCCTAGGTACTTAAACTATTTTGATAGTATGAACAGCTAGATGTTCAATATAGTATGGTGTGCTAGATAGTTTACTGGGAAAAGCTCACTTTTATTCAAGTTAATTTTGAGTCCAGATGACTTTTGAAATTCTGCTAATGGGTTAAGTGCTAATGGTAAAGATATTTTTAGATTTGATATATACAGTGCTATATCATCTGCGTATAGTGATATTTTTGGTTCGAGTCCTCCTATGATAATCCCCATTATCTGGGATGCATTTCTAAAATGAATGGCCAATGGCTGTTGCAAAAAGCATTGGTGATAGAGGACAGCCTTGTTAAGTACCACGCTCTAGTTTGAACTAGTCCAAGTTCATGGTGTTAGTACAAACTGAGTCTTCTGGACTGGTACCAAGTAATTTTATCCGTGTGCATACATTTGGGCCAAATTCTAATTTATGAAACATGGTGAATAGACTGTATAGTCTTGTTCAAAGGCTTTTTCTGAGTATAAAGATAATGAGGTCTCTGGTGTGTTCGATTTTGTGGTTGAGAGTATATTACATGAAACAAACAGAGCTTAGTGTATGCGTTTGATAAATCTAGTTTGGCCTTGTGATAATAGAGAAGGAAGCGCTTTCTCTGTCCATTTAGCTAAAACTTTGGAGAATACTTCAACATCATTATTCAATTTTGAAATTGGTCTGTATGATGCACATTGCAGTAAATCCTCATGTTTTCTTTAGAGAAATAGTAATTGATGCTTGATGAAAAGTTTGAGGTCAAATTTATATAAATGTTGCTAATAATAATGGAGCTAACGTTTTTGAATTTTGTTGTAATAAAATTACACTGGATAGCCATCAGGGCCTGTTGGTTTCCCAATTTGGAGTGAGTTTCAGTAGTACTGAAAGTGTCAGAGGTTTGTCAGGTCCTTCTGCACTAAGAGTATTGAGTTCTAGTATTTGTAATGCATGTGTGTCATTTTCTTTAAACTGAAATAAAAAAAAAATCCTTAAATGTGCAAGTTATATTTTAATGGTCAAAAATTTTGTCTCATGGTAATTTATGTTACTGCGTTGCAGACTTCCTGCTTGTGGATTTTTAAGCTAAAACCTTATTAGTAGGCCTATGAAAGTTAACACGTTAATTTTTATGATTAACTAGCAAAATACCCGCGCTTCGCAGCGGAGAAGTAGTGTGTTAAAGAAGCAATGAAAAAGAAAAGGAAACATTTTGAAAATAACGTAACATGATTGTCAATGTAATTGTTTTGTCACTGTTGTGAGTGATGAGTGTTGCTGTCATATATATATATATATATATATATATATACACACACACACATAAACATATATATATACATATCTATACATATACACATATATATACACACACACATATATACATACATATATATATATCTACATATATACACATACATATACATACACACATACATACATACATACACACACATATATACACACAAATACATATATATATATATACATACACAAACACATATATAAACATATATATACATATACATACATATCTACATATATACACACACAGCTATTTCGTATCAGTGCAAGACGCTGCTTGTTAAAACGGATAACTCCCGCTCTTACGTGCAAGTCTGCGTGGATATTATGAACTATCGTATTTGTTCAAGTTCTATTTAAATTTTAAATAGAAGGAATTTTTATTTAGTCGACAGAAATATCTTTGGTAGGAATGGTAAAAACAGACAGGAATATTATTCTTGAATAAATCAACTCAAACCTTAAACAACTTATAATATTTTGCTCTCCATAAAAATATATCCTGTCTAAATTATACAAGTTAGAAATAAAGTAAACGTTAAAAGAACAAACATTCAAATTTCTTTACTCTTATGTAATTTTATATAAAAAATAAACTTAGATTTTAAATATCCCAAAAGATTTTGCTCTCCATAAAAATATATCCTGTCAAAATTATACAAATTCAAATATGAACATGCTGCATAACAAAACCTGGAAATATAAATAAAATGTGTTCCTTTCAGCAATAACAAATCAAATCATTCAGTTGTCTTTGCTCATATGTCATTTTAGAGCTGGACGCCT
>JANRMT010062839.1:2520605-2580066 GCA_026402145.1 Polypterus bichir lapradei | reverse complement strand
TTCTCAATTATATAATGCATGTTTTCTTCAGCGCTTTTTGGGGCTCTTCCTGGTTTTTACGTACTGCGTGATTACGTGGGAGGCGTGATGATGTCAAACTCCGCCCCCACGGGTTTCAAGCTCATCTCCATTACAGTAAATGGAGAAAAACAGCTTCCAGTTATGACCATTACGCGTAGAATTTCAAAATGAAACCTGCCCAACTTTTGTAAGGAAGCTGTAAGGAATAAGCCTGCCAAATTTCAGCCTTCTACCTACACGGGAAGTTGGAGAATTAGTGATGAGTCAGTCAGTGAGTGAGTGAGTGAGGGCTTTGCCTTTTATTAGTATAGATTTGGCTTGTTTAACACATTAAAAATATTGTCCCATTGCCTCAACTAGAGCTTTGGTCAGGGAGGCATTTTCACATTTTTTTTTTTAAGTTTACAATTAAGAAAGAATAAAACATATACATAAAAAATGTAATACTTATCCTGTACCGTATTTTATATATTACCTTTAAAATTAACATTAACATTTCGTATGACGTGGTTTACAACTATAACGCTACATGTCAGTATGTAGCACTTATTTTCTTTTTCTTGCTATATAAATACTAACATAGATGCATGGGTGGGGATATCTCAGTGTCAGATTTTATGCCTCTTATTATTTTGCAAAATAATTTAGCTACAGATTTTACTGGGTCAGGAATTTCATGGTTTTCAGAAAGTTCTTCAATTCTGATGTTGTTCCTTCTATATCTATCTATCTTCAAATGCTACATTTATCCCAGAGCACTTTGTATTCGTATTCTACAGCAGTTATTTTTATTTTTATCTATGCCGGATGTCAGTTATGCTGTTAATTCAATGCTAGTCGTAAGCATCTGCTTAATATTTGCTAGATGTTCACCTTTCTTTATTTTTAAATATTGCATAATAGGCAAAGGTGGTGGCTCATTTTGTATTGTTTGGCTGCTAATCAAGAAAACAGTGTCTTAAATACGAAGTCAGTTAATGCAAATGAGAGCAAAATCTTAATTAGCAGCAATAAATGATCACTAAGAAAATGGTTCAAATGAAAACCGGCAGCTGCCGCCGTTCAGGATCAGAGTTGGATACTCCTGTTATTTAGCAAGATAGCAAAGTTGAATTGAAGATAAAAAGCTCAGGGAAATACAGTAAGTAAATAATAAAAAAAATTAAGGAATGTAGAATGTTCATTGGACTAGCATCCTGTCCAAGGTTGGCTCCAAGTCAACTTCAGAAAATTTACAGATGGATAGAGAACAAATATATAGCTTTTGTCCTTGCTTTGAGCAGTAAGTTGTTGTTTGGACATACTGTGTCACTTCAAAACTGTGTAAAGTTAGTATAGGGTGCTCCAGATCTAATTATGCAATTTTCATTACGCTATAACTTGTTAAGTTTATTACATAGAAAATCACCAAAAAATCCCGGACCATTAAGAAGTGTGCGAACTGACGACATGAAGAATCGTCTTTGCGCCAAACTAGAATCGTCCCCGCATAAATCAAAGTCATCCGGACGATCTGGATCTGCATAATTAGATCTGGACGACCCTGTATTGTCTTTTAAAAGCCAGACATCAGTTTTTCTGGAAATCTCATATTTCTATTATACGAGTGTCAAGCAGTGTCCAGCACAAACTGCTCTCCTATATTTGAAACTTACATTTTCCAGTTTAAAAGTTAAAAAGCATATCAATGAAATAAAGTGTTTAAAAAAAAACACACACTTCAGTGAGAGAAATGAAGGTTCAAACTTAATGCTTGTCTTTTGCATGATGATACCAACAAAGTCACTGCCACCCCATTGAGCCTTACCAGAGTCATACAAGCTCTACGAATCATATATGAGGCCAGAATTAAACACATAGAAAAATTTCACAGTTGGTTTCAGGAGCCTTTGGAACAAAAAGCAGTGAAGCAAAACAAGAAACAGGCTTAGCCTAGTTCTATATGGTTTCCAGTTGTAAGTGTAATGGTGTCACTAGTGTAAAGACCTGTTCTTGTCAGTGAGTTGGTAATATCTTGGTTTCTCCTGAAGACTGTTCTGTGTTGCAATAATGGATGATATTCAGCATCTCTGGGGCTCAGTGTGTCATTCTGAATGGCAGATGTCCAGTCTTCCAAAACCAGCCAATCTCCCAGCTAATGATTTTGTTTCTGTCAAATTGCTTATACAGTGAGAGGAAGGTGTTTTTAAGTTTAGACAGTCAGTTCCTCATTAGCTGTTTTGATTCTTTCCAGTAGCTTGACCTTAGAGGATGCAGTTGTCTGTTTTTGTTGGTGGCCACACCATTCATAACTATGCCTTACTTGTCTGTCTAGCTGCTGAACTAGGTTAAATGGTGGTGTCCTGCCACTGTTTTATCTGTGCTGTCAGTGTTTCCCAATTGGGTGCTGCTGCTTTTTTGGATGACAAATGTTTGTCTCTGCATAAAGAAAGAAATATTTTTATCAGCCAGATGGATAATGTATTTCAGAGATTACGTGTAGGAGAATGTGCCTTTTGTAAAATTCTGGGTTTTGTTTGCATTTCTAAAATAGGTCAATGAAAAGGGGAAAGACAGGGCCAGGCAATGGAATGACCTAATGTTGGACAACAACCAGTGAGATAGATCATTGTGTAATCATAACTTAAACAACAAACTAGTACCAGTACACTGTAGAGTCATCAAAAACTAGAATATATAAAACTGGCTTCAAGACTAAGTGATTTGTCTTGTCTTGGTGGTTCCTTAGAGTCCCCAGTAGATAAGTGAAAGTGATGTGTTACTAAGTAACAGAGTCGCTGACCTGAGGCTGTAAATCTGCTGCTTGGCAGTTGTGAGACCTGACATTGCAGAGGTTGAATAAAACTGCTGAATCTAGGCTTGATATATTGCCAGAAGTCTAACATCCTGATGGCTTATATGACCAGTGTTGTGCTTGTCTGCTTTCTTGTCTTTAAAATGTTTTCAAGATTTCAGACTAAACTTGTTTATGTAGCAGTACTTTTTATCTGAAGCATTTTACAAATTGAAAAGAATAATATATCTATTTATACAGTCAAGTAAGAAAATAAGTACACCCCATATCAAGAGTTCATCTTCATTTAAATAGTATATTTAGATAAAGGTAATGCAATGTAGCATCATCATACATCATTTGTATTTTGTAGTCTCCAAAAATAATAAATAATAGCTTTCTGAGAACTATAAATAGAAGATTATAGATGCCAGGAGTTTCAAAAAATCTTCAAACAGTTGGAAATCTACCATGCCTCTGTCCAGAAGATCATCTACCAATGGAAAATATTTCAAACTAGCCATGTGCGCCCAACTACGTTGAGCGTGTTAAAGTTGTCTGTGAAGGGCTCCCTGTTTAAACGCGGCTGCCAGTCGTGAACTGGGCCCTTCGTCGCACAGCATTATGATTTTTTATAAGGGAAACAAAATTACAAAAGAAAACCCTTGGATATTGATTCGATAGGAATGGCCTACTCGGAATCACTGTCCGAATCGTAATTATGTGGTGGTGTAGGAGCATTTCTGCTTCTGTCCGTTCACAGTCTGTCTCGTTTTCACAACGCTATTGTTTCCTCTCACGATGTCTTCTCAACCTTTCTCCAGTCTCGCAGGTTGCTTTGTGGCAATCCAAAGAGTAAGGCAATATACATGGAGCAATGGTTATAAAAGGGGGACACATAGGTATCCAGGCTCTTTAAAGCATAAATAGGGATCACTTCACTGACATGTGAGCAAGCCACGGTACAACTGTGAGATGCGCAGCGCTCGCCGTCTACAACGTAACAATAATTTCTGGAACGTGCTGTTACGTTGTCAATCATTTTACCCACTGTCTTTCTTTCATTCATATGTTACGTAGGCACGTACCTTTTACCTTCGGCAATCTCATTCTGTAACCAGGCCTCAGGAGCTAACCAACATAACACTGTCCACCACCCCTTTCGTTATTCCGGCACATTGTTTGACATCCGTGAGTAACAACAACGTACTAAACTTGAAGGTGGTCTACGCATGCGTGGAATTCGCGGACAAACAAAGATCAAGATCTAAATGAAGATCTCTTTAGTTAATTTAAAGCACAACAATTTGTTTAGTTTGAATGTCTGTGTTTTGAGGTGTGACTGGCGTACTACAGTCTTCAGTAGTATAAGCCTGGAGGAGATTCTTAATGCAATGTCTATGTTTTAGCTGTCTCTCTACTGCCATCTAGTGCTTCTTCTTCTAATTCATTCGCGGACAAACAAAGATCAAGATCCAAATGAAGATTATATACTCAGCAAAAAAAGAAACGCCCCCTGACTTACAACTGTTTTTACTTTCAGTAGACTTAATGTGTAAATATTTGTATGAACACTAAAAGAGTCAACACCATAAGACATAAACTAAAAATATTTCACAATGTGTCCCTGAATGAAGGGAGGCTCAAAATCAAAAGTACCAGTCAGTATCTGGTGTGGCCACCAGCTGCTTGAAGTACTGCAGTGCATCTCCTCCTCATGGACTGGACCAGATTTGTCAGTTCTTGCTGTGAGATGTTACCCCACTCTTCCACCAAGGCACCTGCAAGTTCCTGGACATTTCTGGGGGGAATGGCCCTAGCCCTCACCCTGCGATCCAACTGGTCCCAGACGTGCTCAATGGGATTGAGATCTGGGCTCTTCGCTGGCCATGGCAGAACACTGACATTGCTGTCATGCAGAAACTCATGCACTTTTTGCCACTCCTGTCTGGTCCAGCGAAGGTGGGTTTGTGCCCATAGGCGGCGTTGTTGCTGGTGATGTCTGGTAAGGACCTGCCTTACAACAGGCCTGCAAGCCCTCAGTCCAGCCTCTCTCAGCCTATTGCGGACAGTCTGAGCACTGATGGAGGGATTGTGTGTTCCTGGTGTGACTCGGGCAGTTGTTGTGGCCATCCTGTACCTGTCACGCAGGTGTGATATTCGGATGTACCGATCCTGTGCAAGTGTTGTTACACGTGGTCTTCCACTGCGAGGATGATCAGCTGTCCTTCCTGTCTCCCTGTAGCGCTGTCTTAGGCGTCTCACAGTGTGGACATGGCAATTTATTGCCCTAGCCACATCAGCAGTCCTCATGCCTCCCTGCAGCATGCATAATGCACGTTCACGCAGATGAGCAGGGACCCTGGGCATCTTTCTTTGGGTGTTTTTCACAGTCGGTAGACAAGTCTCTTTAGTGTCCTGCGTTTTTAGAACTGTGACCTTAAATGCTTACTTTCTGTAAGCTGTTAAGGTCTTAACGACCATTCCACAGGTGCATGTTAATTAATTGATTATGGTTAATTGAACATGCATGGAAAACATTGTTTAAACAATTTACAATGAAGATCTGTAAAGTTATTTGGATTTTTAAAACATTATTGTTGAAATACACAGTCCTGAAAAAGGGATGTTTCTTTTTTTGCTGAGTATATACTGTATAGAGATAACATTCAACTTGTTTGTCCAGGCCTCCCCTGGAACTTTGACCCAAGAGCAGAATGCAGGATGCTGTAAGACGTCTTTAAGAACTTCAGAATCTAATCATGGGACCTTCAGGTATCTGTTGTCATTGTTCATGCCAAAATGTATGAGTCTACCATTGGAAAACGGCTGCACAAATTAGATCTAAATGAGAGGTATATCAGAAAAAAGTAGGACCCAGGCAAAGAGTAGGACTTTTGGAAAAATGTGATCTAGACAGACGAGTCAGAGATAGAGTAATCTGGCCACAGTACTAGAGGACATCTGTATGATCCTGAAGTTTGTGACACTTCCCAGGAATGTTTATGGGTTCATTAACTTATACACAGATGCACATACACACATAGCAATCCTATTCAGACAAAGTCTTGGGTGGAGCCAGTTGCCCCTCATCCGGCAATACTCTACATAGAGTTCTCCCCACACACATACTTATAAAGATCATAGCCAGGCAAAGTCTTGAGTGGTGTCATTTGCCTGTCACTCTTCAATATTCCACATAGAATTCTCTACATAGGGATTTGTTAGCACCAGTACTAACAAACATGCAGAGTTAATCACGACACACATAAAAGTAAAACTCCTTTGGTTGTATACCACTTATTAACCAAACAATGTCTTGTTTTTACTGCAGTTGTTCAAATTATTGTGGAGCGACCTAAATAGCCTTGATAAACCTTGTAGGCAAGAAAGTGGCAATTTTGCCCAACATTTGCCTCCCTGTTATTATCAATCACTCTAGATTAAAGTCAATGTATAAAAACTGTTAAAGCAAGGTGGTAATTATGAACATATAACAATATCTAATAGAGAAAATAGCAAAAAATTTGATGTTTTTTGAAAAGCTTGCTGAAAATCAGAAGTGTCAAGGGGTGGATGTTGTCCTGGATGGCTTCGGATTTACTGATTAATGTTATTCATAGGTTCAGATTGGCTCACATCTCTTCATTTATAACGTTGCTTACTACGTTGCCCTTCTGTTGTGTTCTGCTCCCTTGGGCAAGCCATATTTATGTTAAAATTCACACATGGGGTTTTGGGATACATGACATTATACACATTTCATTGGCTATCTTGTCCAGATAACAATTGACTTTGATCAGTGTTTAATCTTTTAAATTCCTCCATACTTCTTCTTTCTCAACTGTATACTAATTCTACAGTTCCCAAGTTATAAATTCATTAAAACAGGTTATGTGCATCTGTACTTCTTTCCCAATCCCAGGTAATAAACTCATTGAAAAATAAAGTGACTGAAAAAGATACATAAATTACTGGTACAATACGGGAAGAATGTAAGAGAAAGGATGCTTGCAATACCTGATATTGAAGTCTTGTAAATTCAGTTCATCCTGGTTCATTTGAGGAAAATAATTACAACTTAATATAAACAGTATGCAGTTCAGAAAAGGAAGGTTTTCCACACCAGTAAGATCCTGTTGCCAGCTTTAAAGCATGGTAGTGGAAATGTTATGGTTTAGGGCTTCTTGGCTGCATGCGGGTCTAGGCTGCTTATCTCCATAGAATCCACTTTGAATACTTCATTATACCAGAGGGTAGTTGAGAATAATGTGGGACCATTTCACAGAAGATGGAAGCTCAACTGAAAATGGACCTTCCAACATGACAGTGACCCAAAACATGCCAGTAAATCCACCAAGGAATGGCTGAAAAGAAAGAAATTGAGGATTATGGAATGGCCAGGGAAAAAACCTTGTTCTGATTCCTATCAAGATGTCATGGGGGACTTTGAAACAGGCTGTGTACGCAAAATGTCCCTCAAATATCACATACATGAGAAAACTGCATGTCAGACTGAGAACAAATTTTCTCACAGTCAATGTTAGATCGTTGGACCGTTACAGCAAACTATAATTATAACTACTTCATTGGGCAGCACCAGCTATTAGAACAACCAGGGGTGGACTTACTTTTACTAGAGACCATATTTGCATATCTGTTTATTTTTTATTAAATAAAAATACTGAAATGTCAGATTTTCATTTTCCAGTTGCAAATGTCAAATTTTCATTTTCCAGTTGCATCACCCTTATCTAAAGATGATGTTTAAATGATGATCAAATCTTGATATATCCACATGTGTTAAAAAAAAGTAAAGGAACATTTCCTGAGGTGTATTTAGTTTTTTACAGTTAGTTTTTCTGTCTTGGTGTACTGACATCTGTGTTTACCTACTCCAAGTCAACAGAAAATGAGGAGTTGAACCAGCAGGCTTGTGCTTTAGAGTCAAAAGCACATCCTACAGTAAAATTAGTAGTGCATTTATTTATATTGGAAGTTTTATTTGTTGAAATGTTAAAGTTTAGATCTTGTTAAGGGGTTGGATGTGTTAATAGGGGCGTTCTTATCACCCCTCTTTTGGGGCAAGAAACCAGATCTGTCTTGTTTTCCATCACCCACCCGCCCTTGAGTACAAATAGAACAGCATACATTTTTGGGGATTTCTGCTACATTCATTCATCTATACATTACTGAACCTACACTTAGCAAATTTAGAATTTTGAGGGGCTGTAACCTACAGTAAACTCACAGCATTGAATGCAAGGCAGGAACAAGCCCTGGATGGTACACTTAACCATAAAAGGGCAAACAACCACATACATCCAAGGACATTTACACAGACCTAATTTAGAGGTGTCTGTCAATCTAACACTCAAGTCTTTGGGATGTGGGAGAATATCCATGCAGACGCAAGTCTAGTGTGCATACTGCACTTAAACAGTGACAGGACCAAGACTTTGACCCAGTGTTCTGGAGCATTGAGGCAGTAGCATTGACTACTTTGTGCCATCTCTCTAGCTTGTTTTCATTTTACGTGCAAATGCATGCAGTTCTTTAAAACAGTGAAGAAGAGAAAGGGTGAAGTCCATCTATTAATTTTTGTACCTAGATTATATAACATAATTAAGTGGTGTACCCATTAAGTGTAGCATAATTAAAAAAAATTGCTGTGTTGTAATGCAAGTTAGCAGGTGATGCCTGTCTGGTGATGATCACAAAACCATGAGAAAATGGAAAGCAGTCATTGAGCTTGTACAGAATTACACAGGATGAAAGGGCATAGTTGAGAAAATGTTATAATAGTCAGCCTACAAAAGAAGTTTTAAAAAGTTAAATATTAAAAAAACAAGACTCCATGTTAACTCAGTACTGGAATGCCTGTAAATCTCCTTTCATTGCTCCAGTAAGTCTTCTGTTCTCTGTACCATAATAGTCAGCCCTCTGTCAAAGCCACTGGACTAGTATTCTAGGCATGCTCTACAGATTACAGGACTGAAGAAAACACCAGTAGTTTCATGAGCCTTGGCATGCTGGAGTGTATAGTGCTTCCTTACCTTAAAAAGATGCTCCTTCTTAGATTGTATCCTTCACTTGCCAATACTTTTCTGTGAATAAATTAATAATTTGTTAAAGTGGTAGTTGTTGTATTATATGATTATACAACAAGGAGACATTGCACGCTGCCTTCATACACACATAATATTTTGGCACACAGGCTACTCTTGCTTCATGCAATATGTGTAATGCAGTCATACTGCTGTCCTAATGTCAGCAAGGTGTGCCACTGTACAATGTGATTTACTCTGTGAGTGAGGAACATACTAGCTGTCCAAAAGATCTGGTGGCTTTCTTCTTTGCAAGTTCAACAAAGGATTCCTTGGTTTTGAATAAGTTAGCTGCTTTAGCCTTCCAGCAACAATATATGCAATTTATATTTCTCAATAATGAAAAAATATATCTAAAGTTTAAAGCCCTAAATGGTTTTGATAAAAAAGGATGTAAGACCCATAATTGTCAAATTCCTTGGACTTAATGCACCTTTTCTTTTAGGTTTAACACACATGATTTTCTCCTAGGTAAATTAAAACACTCACTCCAAATTCTCCCAAACAATTTAAAGTAAGCTGCTGTTGGTCAAAATTGAGGATATTGGAAGCAATCAGTACACCTAGATAAAGAAAGACTCCAATTGTGATGTGAAATATAAAATACAGTTATTCATGTGGTGTCCGTGTAATGAAGGGTTGTCCTTGAAAGTAGAATTCATCAGCATCAGTTCACTGAATCACAAGAAAGCATAAATTTAAGTTATTTTTCACATGTGACAACACAAGCTACTGTACTTCCACATGAAACTTGGTACTACAGTGCTCTGGATGCCAAGATTCATGAATACACATTGTTCTGTTCTCACAGATCCACAACAACTCTAAAATTGTCATGATAGAAATGAATTATGGGCATAAGTTCACTTAGATAAAATAAATTAATTTCAGTTTTGCAAAGACATGAAATAATTTTAACTCCACCTTTCCCAGATTTAAGGCAGTACAAAATTCAGTTCTATCTTAAGGACACACTGAATACGGAACAGAAGAATATACAAAAGGAGCATTAGGCTTCCAGCTGGTTGACCCTGTTTAATGGCAGGGTGGAAAATGGTCAAAATAAACAGCACTTGAGGATTCCAATAAAAATAAAGTCAAGCTGTAGATAGTTGAGTGCTCTTAGATGTGTCATTTGCTTGTTCCAACCTAAATACTTACTTCTAGTGGAGTTGTTGGTTATATATCAGAGTCCCAGAACGGGCAGGGCTTCAGGGTAGTGGTTGAAGTGGGTCACTACTGCTCATTTGAGTGTGCATTGTAAGTTGTGGGTGATAAAGGAGATGTGGTTAGTGACTCCATGTTAACATGGAGTCTCTTCTCAGGGTGGTATTGCAGTCTTTCTGGGTGGCTTTAAGATTTCCCCAAAACTTATTTGTATGACAGGGTAAACACAAAATCCCCTTTTATGACTTGAGAATAAATTATAAAGGTATACTTGTTTATAACACAAGACAACATGAATTTCTTTTCTTTTAAACAAAGAAAACCCAAACACTGGGTGATTTGATAAAAAGGAATTATTCATCTTTTGATCAATTTTATTAACATTAGTGTGAAGTCAGGATGAGCTGGCCCTGATGCAGGGTCGTGCTGCATCTGGCCAAGTGATGCACACAAACATGTCCTTAATCATAAACATGCTCTCAGCAAGCTGAATTAAAGTAAGCCCAATTTTGTGAATGTAAACACATAAACTTAAAAGCCAGGTGGCAACAATAATTCCAGAAGATCTTTGAATAGATACAATAGTTGGGCATGAAACAATATATAGTGCTCTTTGTGATCTTATCAACACAACTAAGTGGGCTTTTTCATTTTTTTGTTCAGGATGTGTTATCCTGCTAATTATTTTATGTGATTATTTACTGTGCGCTGTTTTTATATCCATTACTTTCATATACCTTTTCTGTGAGGATTGCATGGATACTCTTTATATGCAACACATTTTCAGTCTTTTGTCAGAATCTCAGTATCTGCTTTGGAAGTTATCTTGTAGAAGAATATGTAACATGAAAGGTAATGCTCAAAACGGAGATTAATTGTTGAGCTAAAATCGTTGGCAGCATTTTTACTCTGGCCATTTTTTGTGGGACAGCAATTTTGTTTGTGCAGAAATACATGTAATAATATAATACATGTTGTAATTTGGTTAATAATGGAAATAGTCAACCCTCACATATTTTAAAAAGGTATGCCTAATTTCCTGTTATTGACAGTCCTGAACAAACACCACTCTAGGCCAACAGCTACATGGGCATCAGCAGTATCTAAAAGCAACCACTAAACCACTGAAGGTACCACATCCTGTAGCCAGTAGCCATAAAATGATGCAGGAGTTGCTGATGCACTCTACCACAGGATCCCAGCAGATGTAGCTGACTGTCTCTCATTTCCATGTTGTTAATGTTTCATATGGTATGTGAAAGATGGTGTCACATCATGTATACTGAAAGAAATTGATGAGGCTCTGTACATATCTCTCACAGCTTCAAAAATTGACACCATGCCATAAGACATCATACAAAAATATTTTATTTTTTTTTATCATTTAGCTGACACTTATGTCTAAAATCATTCACAAATCCCTAGTACTTAACAAAACTGCTTCAATATTTGTACAGTTGGATTTGTGTAGTTTAAGTTACTTGCTAGGACAGTAAAATAAGACAGTGAAGGGGATTTAACTTGCAACCATGTGGTTTTAAGTTCATCACTTTAATTCATTTAACTATAATACCCATTTCTTTATTTATCTCCTTTGTCTTTTTTGGAACAGAAGTTGATGTAAACTTGATTTTAAAACTAACAGCCTGCCATAGTAGGCATGTTTGCACAGCAACCATAAGTGTCTTACTCTACCAATCTGCTAGGTTGCCACCATGAAAATGAGCCCCAGCTCAGATGCACTCAGGCATCTTTTTTTCTACACTTCCAAAACTAGCTAAAGTGATGGCACTACATAGACAGGGAAAGTGTTATTAGGGTTCAATGTAATAAAGTGTCTTTCTTTTTTTGTAATGGAATCAAGACAAATTTCTCCAACTAATATAAAGAACTGTTAAAGTTAGACATTGGAAGAGAAGAACTGCAGCATTATCCAGTGTTGCCAGAATAGGTTCACCCTACTATCATAGTGACCTTGGTAAAGTGTGAATTGTGTGAAATGACATTTCAAAATGGAATATTAATATGCCATTTGTGTGAAAACCATTGAAAATTCTCTTAAAAGTCAGCCAGTTTCACTTTCATAAAGGGGAAATATACTGCAGACTTGTTACAATAGAAATTGCAGCAGAGAGAGATGGCATTGCTTTAGAAATGTCTAGGTAAAGGATCCATAAAGTAATGGTTCATTTAGTATGTTTCCACATCTTCTTTGTTTGAGAGAAAAAAAAATACTAAAAAGTGAGAGGGTGTTGATGTGTTGCTCTGAAGCCATTGCCTACAGTACAGTCTTGTTGAAATTCTGAAAGTGTTGCAGCCCTGCAACCTTTTTGTACAGTTTCCAGGGCTGACCAAAATTCTGATAATCTTAGTATGGTTTTCTGTTAGTGCAGTAGCGTCCAAGTTCATTGTGCTATTTTGTTTTCTGTTTTTATGTACGCTAACACTGCATGCAAGCAGTAATCTCTGAAGTGTAAGGTGTCCATAGACAGAGTCACTATATTGTGGTTATGTGAAATATAATAACGCAAAATGAAACAGGCCAAAGAGCCAGCTAGTGACCCTGACATGCATCATAAAGCAATTTTTTATAATTGATTGCCACTTTTTGTCTCTTATTCATTTACTAGGACCCCTTAATTCAGTATCATGGTCTAGAAGCAGGACTGTCCTAGCAGCATATAGCACAATGCAGGAACTACAAACCTAAACTCCAGTTTTTCATTTTCAATCCATCCAGCACTTTAATATAAAAACAGATATGAATGCTGCTCCACTTTTAACAGATGCCTTTAGCTAAAATCCACTCACTTTGGTGCTCTTTACCTGGGCCAAACATTTCTGTCCGACTTCCTCATATACTACAGATGGTGAAATTGCTTCCAGATTGCTTTCTCTGCATTGGTTTCATTTCAGTAAGCCTTTAATAGTGTCAGGACTAAAGTGGGAATACTAGACCGCTGTCTCCATCTTAGGTAAACAATAAAGCCCGTTTGGGGATCTTACTGAAGATCTATGCTAGAAACATGCTGACCACAAATATTCTTAAAATGCAAGAAGCTACGGCTGAACTGGTTCAAGCTTACAGATAGATAATGCAGCCTTAGGCTTCTAGCACTGCCCTTCAGTACGTGGTATGGTGAGAGTTTAGTAACAACAGAAACAGCTGTAAATTCAAAAAGAAGCCCTTCAAGATAGATAAATAATCGATATTTTATTTTATTATTAAAATATCAGTATTTGACTTTGTGAATTTCTAGCATGCACTTCACATCCAGGTTGTCCTGGAGTCCTTACAGGGTCTGGCAGTTCTATATGAGGAAGTCAGTTATTTGACCATTAGCACACACGGCTGCCTTTGGCCCTTACGCATGCTGTATTTCATACACTGCCTGTTATTGCGTTATCTGGAAAATCATTGAACATACCAAGAATATGACTGACAGAATAAAAGCCTTAGTAGTCTGCCCTGCATCTGCAGCAGTGCTGTCTAGGAGAAACTTATCATAGCCTTGTGTGTTTTCACTTTTGCCATTCATACCCAATTGTTTAACATGGAGCAGGCAAGAGAAGGACCTATGCTGAAAACAGACTAATCATAGTCCTAAATCTTTCCTTGTCATAGGCATCTTCTCCAGAAGGCACCCTATTGCCACCCACTGGAACATGCCTATACAAGGAAGTGCTTTGATTTTATATTGATGACTGTTCTTATTTTCAGGAATACAATATAAAATAAAAATATATTCACAACAGAAAGACAAGATGTTCTGCTTTTTGATGCTAGAAGTGAAATGAGCGATATAAAATAGCCCCAGTGTGCAGTCTGCACAAATTGGGTTAAATAAATTTAGATTTCCAAGTGTAAGGACTGCTTACTTTCAGGATCAGTGAATGCTCATTATTGAACATTTGGCCTAAGTGTTAGTTCACAATATTTGTACTAAAATAATTGAAAATACAATATTGTTCAGTGTGGACAGCACACAATGATATGTGACGTATGGACCATGATTCTGTCCTATTGGCAAGATCAGGAAGGAATGCCAATCTTCTTGCACAAGCTAACATGTTCTTATATCAGGACTGTTTAGATTGGCACATTAAACTAGATTGGAGGAATTTGGGAAGTGCTAAAGGAAGAAAAGAGAGCCCAGAGAAATCCACACTGAGATAGGGAGAAATGAACACCACAGAGGCAATGACTAGGCTTGGAAAAAAATTAATGTCTCTTGAGCTTTGAGGCAGGGGTAATACTAGCTGCTAGCCAATGGAATAGGATAATTTTAAAGAATAAACTGAAATGTAAGCCATGTTGTTTGCATTGTAATACCTTTCTTAGTGGTAATGCTTCACAAAAATGATAGTTTAGTGATGGGAAGAAAGCGCAAAATACACACAGAAGACAAGCTAGCTAGACTCCTAACCATATGTCATTGTGTGTTGCATAGTACCACTCATCTAACCATCCATTCAACCTTGGTGTTTTTTTCAACCGGCGTATCCCACTTTCTGTTACAAGAAACCTGAGTAACAGAATACAGGATGAGAAAAAAATTGAACATCATCCTAAAAAAAATCATATGAAATGTGTGCAATTTTTTTCTTCAAAAACACACAAAAAATTAATATTTGAAGGTTTATAATAAGGATTTAAAGGTGGATACCTTAAAAAGGCTGACTGAGTGACTCTATAAGCTCAACACTTTCTAACTGTGATGAACTGTTAAGAAGGGCACTAGCAATACTGTTAGAAAAATTAATAAGTAGTGCAGTCTATGAGGTTTCATATTTACAAGGGACAAATTATACCAGCCAATATCTGTTATTCTATAAAGTGTAGATTTGAAACAAGGTGAACTGTCAATAGGATTTCTTTCTGAACTGATAGCCATAATGTATGTGTGGTGCAGTATACAGTATTTTTGGAACAATGAACTCATGTCTCACTTCATTCAAGGTATAGTGTCAAAGCTGCACCCATTAACAATGTACAACGTAAAAGGCCAAAATAAATCAAGTCGTTAAGAATTAATCTTTATGTGGCAGAGCCAAGTTTCTGACAGGATACATACAACCAGGATTTACAGTAGTTCCAAAGCAGGCTGACAATATTGAATGTGCTGTAGAACTGGAGAATTCTCCCTGACAGAAGAATGGTTTCACAGTAAAATATGCGCAATGGTGGATATGTTTTAACTGATGCATGTTTTAAACAAAAATCTGCAGTTGGGTAGTTGGCTGAGATTTACTTGAAAATTCTACCAAAATTACAAATTTCATTTTATGAGTTGGGGAGCATCAGTCTGTTTAGCCAGCAACTTGAATAAGGAAACAACTAATTAAGGGTGAGGCATTTGTTTATCATAAAGATTTGTGTACAGTACACATTCACCCACACTAGGTCAGTATCAGCACAACTTTGGACTATGGGGGGAATAAACTGCATGTAAATCACAGGGACAACATCTAAACTTCACTAAAAGTGAAAATGAATTGAAAAATGAACAACATCCTCTCAAGTGGGATTATAATGTGGGATAACCAGCAGATCGTGTTGTTCCAACATTAGTGTTTTATTTTGTCTGTAAAGAGCATCATTCATAGATCACCTGGTATACCTTGAACCACTATTTTATGACTAGCAGAGCTGGAACCCAGCCTGACCTTTGCTCTGTGTAGGAATCCCATGAGAATGCAAACTTGAAAGCGGAGGAGCACTAATATTGATGAAAGCTTAATTCTGTGGTACTACACAAGTGTTTTGGTTTTATCATAAAATCTTTTGAAAATTATTTTTTTTGTCATTATGTGGTCAACAAAGAAAATGTCAACATGGTGGCCAAGTGGCTAGCTCTACTGCTTCCATTAATACCCCGTGTGTAGTTTTCATGCTGCTCCCATATTTTCAAAGCTAAAAAGACAAATCTTTAATACAGCACAATATGGGTGATATTGCATTGCAGTGGTTATAACTGTTTCCTCTTATGCATCATGATGTTGAATATTGTGAATGGTTGCTGGCAGTGTGGAATCTGCATGTTCTCCTCATTTCTCTGTTCCCCTGCCCCTTGGAAGCTCAGGGTTTGTTGTCACTTGCCCCAGAGATGCATTTTACATTAGCTGGCAAGTCTAAATTATCCTTTGTTAGTGTGTTTGTATTTTACCCAGGATGGGTTGTAGTCCTCCACGATTCTGCACTAAATAGTATTAAATATGTGGTGTTACAGTATAATGGTGAGTGGTATTGCAGATTGTATATTGATATTGGAAATATTTTGCTTTTTTTCTTCTGCCAAAAACCTACATTAACATGAGCAAGTTTTTGGAGTTCTGCCCTTGAAATTCTCCAGTTTATTTGTGCTTTATTTAGTCTTCTGACTTTTTGAAAATAATGTTTGTGAAACTCTGTACCAATTTCAGGCTTAAGCAGCATTAGACATACATTTACTGTTTCAGTGCATGCCTCACTTCATGGACTAAAATGATTTGCAAAGTGAAAAGTGATGCCTGGTTTTTCTTGTGGTACTCTGTGATTTACATTGGCCAGTGTCATATGCTTCACATATACAGTACATGTACACCCATGATAATTGGACCTTGTATTTTTTTATAACCAGTGTAATACTATAAGTAATTTGCTTATAGATGGAAGGTTTCTTATTAAATAATACTTTAACACAGCTATAGTGCTTCAGTCTTAGTTACAACTTGTTTACATACAAATCTATAAGTAGCATTTCTCTCTAGGCTCAGTTGTCTGTAAGAACGTAAAATCTATCATACTTCACTGAGCCACTGTCCTGTTTTGTTAACTCTCTAGTTGTTCACAGGGAAATGCTGTCTTTTGTAGTTTATAAGTCATTGTACTGTTTGCCTCCATGAAGACTTGATTAGGTTCTGTTACTTGTACATTGTGCATTATGCAGAGATCAAGGGCAAACCTCCATTATTCTACCTTCCTGCAGAATCAAAAAGTAAATGGTCTATCCAGATGATGAAGCTTTCAACTCATGGCCAAAAATTGTTTTACAGTATTTTACACATTTTTGTATTTTTTTTTTCTTTTCATTTAAAACATGTGCTCCCACCCTGCATTGTCAGTTTGTGCAGAACACTTGCCAAATTGCTTCAGGCAATGCATCTATGATAGAATGAATACTACAAATCATACGTGTGGCAAGATAGAAAGTAATAATAATTGTAATAATTGTAATAATTGTAACTTGTATTTTATGCTTGCAATAATAAATTATTCATGTCTTTGAAGCTGCATGTCTACCATTCAGAGTTGCAAGCAACATTCTTTATCAATGTTTTACCTGCAAGTGTTGTGTAAAGTCAGTTAATCAGGTGTTATTTTATGTAAATCTCTTAACTTCTTAAAAGTAGTTACTCTTCTATTCTCTGAACCAATTTATTCTAATTCAAGGTTGTGGGAAGTTGTAGCCTATCCTGGCAGCACTAGACTCAAGGCAAAAAGAAATTTTGGACAGTATGCCAGTTTGTTGCTAAGCATACTTGCACACCAGAGCAACAGTGAGCCAGTTTAGAAATGCCAATTAATCTAATTTGCATGACTTTGTGATGTAAAGAAAGAGAAGCTATCAAAAGCAAAGGAAACAAGATACAGAGAGAATGTGCAAACTCCTTGCTGATTATCTCTAGCAGTGTCTATCACTGTGCTGCCCATACAAAAAGATATAGTATAAAAAGTCATGTAAACTCATTAAAGAGCTTATATTCTATACAACACTCAAGTCAAATACTATGTATTGTTATTAATTTTGTAATAGTACCTTTTAAAAGACACAGTAAAAAGGTCCAAGAGTGGTAGTATGACAAAATGAAAATAGTGCAAAAAACTAAAACTGGTTTCATTATGTTGTTTTCCTTTTGAAATATTAGGGGGCTTCACTCGCCAACCCACCGGCCTGTGCTACGTGCCAGCCACTTCACGTCTCTGACGCTCGCGTATATGGATTTCACTTTCACCAAACAACAAATCTTTTAATTCTCGCGGATACACCTCTTCATTGGGAAGAAACACTACTTTTCCCTGATGGCAACACGAATTACAAGATCTACAAGTCTCTCCAACTTAAAGTTTAAATTCGAACAATATATCTCTTTTCGTTGTTCCGTTATTTCACAGAGTAATAATTTCCGTTTGTTTGCGCTAATGCGGTCTTTACTATCACTTTTTTGAGACTTTCAAATTTTAGTACAGTACTTTCATTATCTTTTAACCTGCTCTGAATGTGTATCGCATCTACTCTGTCTTTTATTTCCTGCCCCAGGCGTGGCTAAATCTCTTGGCACAAAGTCTCGTCTTGTGGGACTTGCAAGTATCTCTCTGAAAGTCATTAAAATGGTTTCTTACGTGAACAGAGGTTATAAAAGCCATTAACATGTGTAATTTAGGGGACTCTCTGGTTTCAGTTCTTCTTGCATTCCTCAAACCATCATCTACCCCAACCTCAATTCTACTGTTCATGCCAGAAATTTGATTTTCCTGTGACTGTCCAGTGTATTCAGGATCTAAAGCTAACATATTGTGTTTCAAAGATCCAACAATGTAGGAATGTGCAAAAATGAAATGTATTCATCGTCTGCTGCATACTGTATTTACAAACACTTAAAGAAATTACAGGATCTTTAATTTACTACAGCAATTTTATTTTTCTGGAAATACTGTATATAAATGCCACCTGCTAGATACTTAACACAATTATAGTGTACTACATAAACCAAATTACAATAAGCATCTGATCTGAATTTTTGAAGCACATAATATCTGCCTAAAGCTGTAAATCACCAACCCTGTCAGCATCCTACATTTGCAAGGTCAGCAGGGGCTTGTTTTTGGAATCAACGATCATGTGCTATCATGTGGAATAATACGCTTTGCATTTGTGTGTGTTGTGGTTCACTGAGAGACTTTGTGACCTCTAAAATTATAGAGCAAAGGCATTTGCATGAACAGACGAGACTGTTTAGGGCTTCAAACATGACGAGATGGTGCAGTCATTAGCATAATGTACAATCTTTGCATGTAATCAGGAGCATCAAATTATACAAACACAGGAAAAAATACAGGTTTAAAAAATTCCAAACCTAAATCTTTAAAATCAACACAATGTAGAATAAAGTGTTCTTTAAGGATAACCTTATGTCAAGAATGTTAATACTCCAGTGCAGAGTATTCTTTTGTAACAATTCATACAGTAAATATGCTACTTTAAATAAATGTATTCAATTTGCCTATGATTCTCAGTTAAGTATACCATGGCTTACTTTGTACTCATTATTTATTAGCTTCTTGTATGTGTGTTGAGATAACCAAGCGCTAACCTTTTTTTAATTTTAATTCATATCTAGTCTGATGAGCAATTTGGCCATATCGGAGGAGACTCCCAGGATTTCTCTTTTGGCAAACAACATGGTGCTACTGGATTTGGCTGTGATACAGCATTGTCTGGCTGTAAGCAAAGCCATTCCCTAAATATTTTTTATGCTTTATACTTTTCTTAGGATGTGTCCCATCTAGCAGTGCCAGGAATTGTTCTAAGTGGGTTTAAGAATGTGGCTTTATGTTGTTTTATCATCAGGGTTTACTCTCTGTCTAACATTAGTTCTTACATTGTACCTTGTGTTGCAGGGGTAGGTTCCGGTTCCCTTGACACTGAACTTGGTAAAGTTTTAAAAATGGAAACTTTACATGCAGTGTTTTTGTGCTGTCTCTTTTCACTTTAATTCACTGTCAAGCATCTACCAGACGCATGTACTATACCATATATTCCATTTATATTTTTACATATTTGGTCTTCTATTTAATAAATTTGCATTGCATTGTAATGGTTTCAGTTGCATTTTTCTGCGATTTATGATATTGCTTATCCAGTAAACACTGAGCATAAGAGAGAAGTCAGTCCTGGGTGTGACATCAGTACACTGTAGAGGACAGTCATCTACACTAACTCATGGAGCATACCATGAAGATGAAAGGCAAAACTCAGACATAGAAAGAATGTGCATGTGACAGAGTTAATTCTGGTAGATCCTGGTATTTGAACCCAGGTCTCAAAAGCTATTAGGCAAAAAGTAGTAACTAGTAAGTAAGTAGTAACTAACCCCTGTGACTTTACTCCCCCCTCCTCCGTACATTATGTTTAAGAAAAACACAGAGTCATTGTTGTAAAAGGTGCTACATTAAATGCATATAATGCACTGTAATTTGTAAAGTGAATCATTATAAAGGCACACTGTACAAAACCAAGCAGTTTATTTTCAGTGCACATTGTACAAGTCCCCCTACCAGAACCGACACGAACCTTAAGTCATATATTCGTCATTCGGGTCGATTCGGTTACTTGGTTGCCGGTCCGGTTCGGCGTCTCTTGACACTTGGACACTCATTAATAGGGTCACTTCTAAACCCTGTGTCCACCTAGGACATTGTCATTGCTATTGGATTTGGCGTCTCCTCGTGGTTTCATCCGTTCCGCACGTTTCGCGCTCCTGCGGGGTCGTACCTATTTCGTTCTGCACAGTTGACATTCTTCGCCAGCTCTCACTACTTCGTGCTTTCTCAGTTATGCGCGTGCATGCTTCCTACAGTGAGAGCCGTTCTGGCGGAAGTACGTCATCGGAGCGGCTTTAGTTTTTTTTTTTCCCCTCTCTCTTACCGCACTGACTCTTCAGTTCGATAGAGAGAGAGACGCGAAACGAGAATGTTGGAATTACCCCTGTCTCTTTAAGAGCACTCATCCTTAGTGGCAAAAAGAAGAAAAAGGCAAAGCGTCCGATGACAGCAGCGGACTGACACCGGGCTGCACGAAGGGATTTAACACGATCGCAAACTTGAGGGCCTTGGAATTATCGTTTTCCTCGTCTTCTGATTTTTTTTTTTTTTTTTAAATTTTGAGAGAGAGACAGGCTTGTTTTGACGCGAACGCGCTCAGCAATAAATCAAGATGGGAATTAAAGCCTGGGACGTGTCTGCGTGATTGTCACTCAAGGGGGGCGTTCTCTGGACTGTTCGCGCGGCCGCTGACAGTTGAAGTTCGGCGCGAGCGGCCGTGAGATGAGCAAACGATAAAACTTGGAAAAAATCACCTGAAGGAAAGCGCGACGGCGGGATCGACGGGGACTCCACTCTCGGACTGAAGGAGGGCGTTGAGTCCGCACGGATGTGCTTGCTTTCCTAGTGCCTGGAGAGAGTAGATTTTAAACAGCGGAAATGTGATTGTTTTTCCTCACAACCATGTTTTGTCCATTTTTATTAATGCGATGATGTCTAACTGGGGTCTTGTTGTCAAAACAAAGTTGCGGCTTGTGTGACAGACGGCGAACACAGCACTCCGGCACCTGTCTGCGGCGGCTCAGCTTGGGAGACTCGGCATCACCTCGCCTTTCTTGGATTACTTGGAATATTTTGGCATTGTGTATTTTCGGCTTTTGTCTCTGTGGCTTTTCCTTTTTTATTCCAATACTTGAAGGTCATCAGTGGATCTACTGGCGTGCATCTGTTTATGTACACACATAGTGGAATTACGCGCTGTTTCTGGTTCATCTTGTTTTTTAATTAGATTTCTTTTAAGGGGGCGGTTTGGGAAAATAAGGCGGGAGTAGGGTGGCTGCTGGAACAGCCATCCACGATTTAAAAAGAAAAAAACTCTTCCTTGGTGTTTTTTGTTTGTTTTCCGTGGTGTGTAAAGCCTTTGGAAATGGATGCCAAAATGAGGCAAAGCCGGAGATCTAGGTCCCAGAGGGACAGGGTACGGAGGAGGGAGGCAGCTGGCAGAGATGCCCACAATCAGAGTCCGTCGTCTGGCTCTGACAGGGAGCGCAGCCCCGGCACTGAGCGGGCAGCCCACGACGGGAGTCTAGCCGCTTCTGCCCGTACCCCTCGTCCCCCCCGGAGAAAAAGACGGGAGTCCAGCTCCCAGGAGGAAGACATCATTGATGGCTTCGCGATCGCCAGCTTCATCACGCTGGACTCCCTGCAGGTAAGAATCAAACTTTGGGGTGGGTTCTTCCCTTATTGTCTTTTTCTTGGTTTCACGTACTGCTAAGCCAAAAACAATCACGCACGACGCAGGCCGATCTTTTGTGAACATTTGTGCGTTTTGGACACGGTCTAGTGGACGTTACTCGGCTGCTTATTTTCCTTACTGGTTTTGATTTTTATTTTGGTCATTTCCATGATAATTGAACCCTTGCAAATCGTCCGGATGAACAGGTGTACACAGTTTTGTGGTCCATGCTTCAGGGCAGGCCTTGAGTGGCTTTTTCATTGGACAGGTCTTTTTTTCCAGTCTCAGCAACCAGCATTTCTTTTCATTTTTTCATTATTATTCATATAACAGGTGTGTGTTTATGCATGACATAATGATAAATATTATTGTAGTCCTCCAGTGGTAATCTGAATTGCTTTTTTGAACTGATGTTCATCAAGAAGCTACTTGTGATAGAAGTACCCATATCACTTTTATGGTTTATTGGTTATTGTGGTTATTTTTCACTTAGATACTGTATATGTTCATATTTTCCATTACTTTGCAAACTGATAATGACAGCAGTCTTTGAAATCTTTGTAGAACCGCAGTATTACATGGCTACATCTGTAGGTATAAGTTACTGTGAAAATGTATTAAACATTTTTATTTTTTTGACCTTAATTTACTTCTGTAGGCAAGTGGATTTTTTGGGTCCACCAACTCATATGAATGACTTTCATAATCAAAACATAAGCTTTTTAAGTAGTTACTGGTTATTGTTTAATATGTTAATATGTTGACCATGAGATATTGCTGTTGTGGCTTGAACATCTTGTTGGGCTTAAAGAGGCTGCTTTTAACTGGTTCAGGTCATATTTAACTGGTAGAAACTTTTCAGTGACTTTAAATTCCTCTTTTTCATCTACTGCTTCGCTTAAATGTGGTGTTCCTTTAGGGATCCATTTTGGGACATATCTTATTCTCTATATACCTTCATCCTATTGGAGCTATTTTTAGGAAATTTAACATTTCTTTTCACTGCTATGCTGATGATACACATGTTTATATTCCTGTCTGCAACTCTGCAATAAATCAACTGCACAACTGTCTTTCTGAACTAAGATCCTGGATGGCTAATAATTTTCTTGATCTGAATCAAAATAAAACTGAGGTGCTTATAGTGGGTCCATCAGCTAAAGCCCAAATTGGTCTTGGACTTCTCGGCTCTTTCTCTGTCTTTTGCAAACTTCAAGTCCGCAATCTTTGACAGTAACCTCTCTTTTAAGAAACAAAGTTAATTCTGTAGTCAACAGTTGCTTTTTCCAGCTGCGTCTATTAGGAAAATTATCAAGCCTTTTTTATCTTCTAGGGATTTTGAGTAAGCTACTCATGCTTTTATTTTTTTCTCGCCTTGATTACTGCAACTCGCTGTATTCTGGGATTAGCAAATCCCTGATACGCAGGTTACAGGTGGTCCAGAATGCTCCCGCTTGTTTTCTGGTTGAGGGAAGAAAGTCTGACTATTTTGCACTGGCTGCCCGTCAGTTTTCGAATTGATTTTAAAATCTTGTTGCTAGTTTTTAAATCTTTACATGGGCTTACTCCTGCCTATTTATCTGAATTGTGTGCTTTACACCAGCCATCTAGAGTGCTTAGATCTTCTGGTCAGTTGTCTCTTGTTGTCACTTGTACCAAGTGTAAAACTAAGGGGGACGGACAGGGCTTTTGCAGCTGCTGCTCTTCACCTGTAGAACTCTTTACCTCGTCACATAAAGGAGTCGTCTACAATTGAACTGTTCAAAACGAGATTAAAGACTCATTTCCATTCACTTGCATTCCGTGACCTTCAGTAATACTGATGGTTTCATCATTGTGATTATAAAACATAACTTCTATTTATTATTTATGTTCATATATTTTATTTCTATTTGTTATTTATGTTATTTGTATGTTTTCTTTTATTCTATTATTGTAAAGCACTTTGGCCACAGCATTCCTATTTTGTTTTAAATGTGCTATATAAATAAATTGACATTGACATGTTGCATTGTTACAAAGACACCTAAATTCTTCTCATGTATACCCTCAGGAAACCACGTAAATATAAAATAAGTTAACATAGCATAAGATCCGTAACATACATTTAACAATAAAAAGTGCAGCATAAATGATTAAGTGCAATAATGAATAAAATGTATTTTATTCTGCAGTTCTTCATTTTTAAGTTTAGTTTTTGTGTCTGGCAAGATCCACATGAAAAGCATAGGGTTTCAAGCAACAGTTTGGTTAATTGAGCTTCTCTAACCAGGGAGCCCAAATGTAGAAGCCAAAGGTCCTGGAGAAATTACATACCTTTTGGTTAAGCCAGTTGTCATCATTACAGTGTACCTTTTTCATTCAAGCAAGAGTTTAAGCTGATTATCCTAACAGTGTGATCCACAGTGCAGTCCAGTATTTTTTGAATTAACTGGAACTTAAAATTTAGTTTTGAGGCCATATTTCATTAAAGATTAACTCCATTGGTGATGATTGCGTAGACTACTTGTTTAAATATGCTCTGAGCAAATGACTAATATTTTGCCTTGAAGTCTTGCCGAGTTTAAAAGTACACACTGATGTTGTTTTCTCAAGGGGAGTAAAGTTATTTTTCTATCCATTGGGTAACCTTTCCTCTACACAAAATGCATGCTCACATGTCTCTTAGATCTAATCTAGTTTACTTCCCATTACTTATAAGAGAGTACAAATCAACATAAATTTGACTATCTTTAAACTGAACAAAATCCCACTTGGAAAAAAGACAAGTAATAACTTTAGAACTGCAGATAATTCTGCTGGATTACGTCTCTGATTTCCTTGCACACCCTAGGATTTGTCTCCCACTTCTGTACCGACAATGTCTTGTCTGAAGTTTTGGTTTGCAAACTTGTGACCACGGGTATTTTTTACACTTTTGCAAAACTGCTTACTTATATAGTAATTTGTGCTCATTTGCTCCTGCCTTTGCACTTTAGATGGATGGATGTTGGTTTAAATGGGCCATTCTCCTTGTCAGAGGCTGCATTGGATTCTTAGCAGTTTTCATTGGCGCTGTTTATCTATCATATAAAAGAAATAATCTGGTGTACCATTGTACTTGTTTAGAAACAATGTTTTAGAAGAGCTGAGGTGGAGGATGTTTCAAGGATCAGCAATTTGACAGATGTGAAGTTTTCTTAGATGTAGATTCTACATTCCTTTCCCGTTTCTAAACCAAACCTTTTATAAATAAGCTTCAGTTTTCATGGTGATTTGTTTAGGTAAGGAATAAGAGACGCTATGTCAGATTTTAGAAGGTTTTTAGTTCTGAGATTAAAATAAAAAATATTATCTCATGCTTTATCTTTCATTCCATTCCTATTACCTTAAAGCCATTTTAGTTTTGAAGAGAAACGTAAGTTGAACACATTTTTGTTTTTATGTTCTACTTTATTTGATGGTTTTGTATAGCCCTTTGTGATGATGTTTGGGTGGGAATAAACTGTTTTCTGAATTGTTATAGGTGGCTTATACTAGTCTAACTTTAAAAAGACTTGCAGAAAAAGCTTTTTGCTAGATAGAATTTTAATTAGTTTTGCTGAACAAGCTAGTGCTAGGTACAAGGCTTTTTAATTAGTTGCTGTTGGTTAATATTGTGTGATGACTTGGTGCTCAGTTGCAATGGACTGATGTCTATCCAGGAATTTTTTCTGCCTGGCACTCTATACTTGCTTGGATAGGCTCCAGCTTCCCCTCAGGCCTGCCCAGGGCAAAGCAGGTTTGGAAGATGGAGGGATGGATGGTTAATGGTTTTTTTATTGAAGTAATTCCTGAAAGTAGGGAGTACTTGAAATTGTTTTATGGTGAGAGAGGTTATTGAGTGAATATGTAAGGAATAGATGATTTAAAAACTTTACCACTCACTTCAGCTAAAGAGAGTCACCCATTGTCTTTACAGTTTTCCTACCACATGCCAGAAATTATATTAAGTTAATAGACAACTATGAATCTAGCTATTGCATTTAAAAATTATGATACATTTTTGTGCTAGCTTACTGCCTTGAATCTTTTACTGCCCATACTGGATTTATCATATATGGAAACATAGTAAAAAATTAATTACTCATTATTATCTTTTTGCAATAAAAGCCTGGACTCCACCAGGGCTGCCCTTTGTCACCAATTCTGTTCCTAACTTTCATGGACAGAATTTCTAGGCGCAGCCAGGGCATTGAGGGGGTCCGGTTGGGTGGACTCAAGATTGGGTCGCCGCTTTTTGCAGATAATGTTGTCCTGTTTATTTCATCAGGCCCTGATCTTCAGCTTTCTCTGGATCGGTTTGCAGCTGAGTGTGAAGTGGCTGGGATGGGAATTAGCACCTCCAAATCCGAGACCATGGTCCTCAGCCGGGAAAGGGTGGAGTGCCCTCTCAGGGCTGGAAGCTAGATCCTGCCCCAAGTGGAGGAGTTTAAGTATCTCGGGGTCTTGTTCACGAGTGAGGGAAGAATGGATCGACAGGTGGATTGGTGCGGCGTCCACAGTGATGCAGGCTCTGCATCGGTCTGTCGTGGTGAAAAAAGAGCTGAGCCATAAGGCAAAGCTCTCAATTTACCAGTCGATCTACGTTCCTACCCTCACCTATGGTCATGAGCTATGGGTTGTGACTAAAATAACAAGATTGCGAATACAAGTGGCTGAAATGAGTTTCCTCTGCAGGGTGTCTGGGCTTTCCCTTAAAGACAGGGTGAGAAGCTCAGTCATCTGGGAGGGGCTCAGAGTAGAGCCGCTGCTCCTCCGCATCGAGAGGAGTCAGATGAGGTGGCTCGGGCATCTGATCAGGATGCCTCCTGGACGCCTTCCTGGTGAGGTGTTCCAGGCACATCCAACCGGGAGGAGGCCCCGGGGAATACCCAGGACACGCTGGAGGGACTATGTGTCCTGGCTGGCCTGGCAATGCCTCGGGATTCCCCCAGAAGAGCTAGAAGAAGTGGCCAGGGAGAGGGAAGTCTGGGCTTCTCTGCTTAAGCTGCTGCCCTCGTGACCCGATCTCGAATAAGCGGAAGAGGATGGATGGATATCTTTTTGCAGCTTTTTTCAATAATCTCCATTCTCAGCTTTTGCCAGTTTCAGTGCTTTTCATCTTGCTTCCCAAAGTTGCGCCTTTTGGTTTAATTAGTGATTCCAAGTGAGCGGAGACGTGTGTGCTGTGCAGTGGATTGGTGCCTAATGCAAGGCTGTCCCTGCTTGTGCGTACTATTCAGTAAAGCTGGAATTAGCAAGTTTAAAATGGATAGCTGGATGGGTAGATGTAATATATGTTAACACATCACGAGAATGAATAGTAGTTGGCTATGCCATATTCTCAAAAATAGGGATTTATTTCCTTTTCCAGAACTAGCCGAGTTGGAGTTGCTTTTTTTTTTTTTTTTTTTTTTTTTTTGTAAAATACATGTTTCATTGCAATTTACAGTCTATATGAAATGGCTCAGAATTACTCTCATTGTGTTGTATATTATTGTAGTTTGTCATCTCCTAGGTTACTCTTGCTTTAAGACCTCTCAGGTACATGTATTCACTTAGATATTATTTGTTTTCCATGTAATGTTCCATGTCAGCTTTACAACTGATATTTTTTGTTCTTTAATTTGGAAGGATTAATGATGCAGCTGTAGAAAGAACAGGTAAACTTAAAAGGTCAGTCAGCATTTTCATTTGTGCTTCATGGTAAAAGTGTCACTCTTCAGAAGACTAACAAACAGTAAAAAAAAATAGCATGTAATTCTACACAGCCTTTTACATGGTTTTCTGTTCTCATGTCCAAAAGACAAAATGCTACTCTGTGCATCACTTTGGTGTGTCTTTAGGTGTTCTTTTAAACTTTCTTTCAAGTAGTTCACAAGGACTTCAAACTTCTGCTTTGATTCAGCTTCAAGATATAGCAAGAAAACAGTCATAGTGGTTTGTGAAAGATGAGTCACTTTCCAGGAGATGACAAGACTTACTTAGACTGTTGTTCTTGGTTCCAGGAGGATGAATGGTTTAGAACGCTTAACTGAAGAATTAATCTTTATTTCTAAATTGTCCCTAGTGTGTGCTTGGTGTGTGTGTGTGTGTGTGTGTGTGCCCTGTGGTGGGCTGGCACCCTGCCTGGGGTTTGTTTCCTGCCTTGTGCCCTGTGTTGGCTGGGACTGGCTCCAGCAGACCCCCGTGTCCCTGTAGCTGGAATTTAACGGGTTGGATAATGGATAGATAGATCATTCTTATGATTAGCATTATCATTCTCTTGTTTTGTGGAATAAGTCATGATTTTAAGGAGAACCTCTGAATGGATGTTATATTCTTTGTTTTGTTAGGCATATTTTGAAAAGATTTAGCAGCCCACATATTTGATTGATATATATATTTTTGCCATAGATGTGAAATTTGAGTGTATGAAATCCCCTAAAGTTATAACTGCGTAAATTTCAGAATACTCCCTGATTTACTGTCACATTGCTAAATGCTTACTCATAGCGCCGGCCCACACAGTATCTGAATCGTGAAAGTTCACAGAGAGCTAGTGACACGTTTTTGTGATAACCACCCACTATAATGCACCAGCTGTTTCAGGACAGGGAGAGAGAGTGTAATACACGCACAGATCTTGATGTTCAAGCTGGATTTTTCCATATGTTACCAGTGATTTGGATAGTTTTTATTTTTATTAACAATATGTTACCAGTGATTTGGATTGTTTTTATTTTTATTAACAATATATCAATAAACTCATATATATGATATATATATATATATATATAATATATATATATATAATATATATATATATATATATATGAATATGAGAGAGAGAGAGACCTGGTTGTTTATGGCTCATTGTAAAGACTTGTTTTTGAACCTATTCAACCCAAAGAACAGTATGTGCCCAGTTTGGTTGTAGCGCTTTATTGTAGCATAGGCTGTATTCCCGGAACATTTAGTATACATATCTGCAACTGATACATGTTATAGAACTTCTCATGACCTTTTTGTCTCGTTATGTTACCAAAGCACATGGTGATGCTACCAGTCAGAACATGTTCTGTGCAGAAATAAATTATTCCTCCAGGAGCAGCATGGTAGCACAGTGGGTACTGCTGCCACTTATGGATCCAGCATCCTGGGCTTGAATCCTACAGAAGGATGCAGTCTTTTAGGTATTACTCTGGGTGCTCCTGTTTTTCTTTCACTTTCACTTGCACACTGGGTGAACAGATGATTCCAAATTCTAGTTGTGTGCATATCCCATTCCTAGACCATTTTCCTTCTTACTTCGAGTGCTTCTGAGAAGGCTCATGCACGCATCCTCTGCACATAATGCTATTGTGCATCCAACATTTCTTTAGGTTTTTTAAACTGAACGCAAAACTCCTTTTAATGTTACCTCAGCATTGCTTTTGCAAACTGAAGGAATGTTATAGTTGATAGTTTGCACAGTTACCAGTGGTTCTCAGTGTTTCAGCTAAAGTCCACAATTCATGTCATTATAGTTAGGATCCCTTTTACAGTTCAATATGTATATTTATTTATATAACAGAGAAACAAAACAATAATCGGTGTCAAGCACTTGGTCTGATGGACCTGGAAGAATTGCTGTAACCTTCTTTTCAAGATTACCTTAAGGGGAACAGTGTTAAATTACATATTGACATTGAGCATCTTGTTTGTCTAAACAAGACATTCAAGGGCAATGTGAAAGGTCAGATATTGTCATCCATTGACATGTTAATTGAATACACAAACTAAGTTGGAGTTGGGGGCCTGAATTAATGATGTGAGCCATTATCAGTCATTCCAGGAATTTTGTAGCTAGTGTTTTGAAGTGGCACTGTGTTTGCTGTCTTACAGCATATAGGTACAATAATGTACTTTTAAACAGTGTGAGCTTTTAAAGTTTTGTTCATATACTGTACAAGTTAGGGAACCAGTAGTGGTTTTGAGAATGTGGGGTGAAGCCCTGTCTAGTCTAGCTGCTTTGCAGATTCTTATCTTCTTAAAAGTCTTGAAAGTTGCATTCATGTGGTTCATTTGGAGCTAATATTCAGCCAACAAAGAAGATAATCTAGGGTCTCTTCTGACACAGCCTGGTAGTTAGTTATCATTATTTCTGTAAGTCATAGTCTCTGCCACTTTGCTGAAAAAATCAGTACTAGTGACTGAAAAGATGCAGAAGATCAGGAAATCACCTACCAAATATACTTATTCATTTCTTTCACTTCTGCACACCTGCTCGCTACTATAAGATTTGAGCAGTGCTGTTTTCTTAGGTCTTTGAAATAGCAATTAAATGCTACCTAATATTGTAGCTTGGATTTGAACATGAATCTAAAATTTTAAATACCTGCCAGCAGAGCTTGGTAGTAAGGGAAAAGAAACAAATGTGAACAGTAGTATCAGCTTGTCTGTGTGTAATTTATACCTGGAATTTTAGCAAGCAATTAGAAGCAAATTGTTAACTTCATATCTGAAATTTCTTTCGGCTTCCAGGATGTTTAGCAAGCTATGCTGCCATTAAGCATGTGTTGATTTCTCCTTATTCACCACAGGAGGTGAAGTTAGAGGTTCATTGGGCTGCTTCAAAGCACAGATGTATTGAATGCAAAGTGTGGGCAGCCCCCACACTCCCTGCCAAGAGAATATGACTGCTTCCTTGCTATCCTGTCACATCATTGTGTGGCCTCTGATTGAGTTAATGCAACCTTTTCCCATTGTATAATTAAATGTTCAATAAAGAACACTTGGACTGCTTTGTAGAGTAACCAAAAGCAAATTTTAAATAAAATAATAGCCCTGTAGCCATTGCCCACTCTCAAATGAGCTTTGTGAAGATTAGGATTCTAAATAGCAACAAGTGAAGATCCTGAGTGATCTACCAAGTGAAGTCATCACAGTGCCATTCCCATTACCAATGTGAAAAGCTAAGGGACAGGACTGTTTCAAAGACAACGGGTACCCCTCAGAAAGAAAAAAATGTCACATGAACTAAATGATCATTGAAGGAATCAGATGACCCATTATTCCTTGCTAATGAGCATTCATAAATTTCAGATCGAAAAAGGTTATATTTCTAGATAGATGAAGAGCGAGACCTTTTGCAACAGTTGTCTTTAAGGCAAAAATCCTATGCTTGATATCAGAAAGATGAAGTGAGCATATGTCTAGTAGTTGAAACATGTCACTAGTTTCCTGAAAAAAATCTAATTCCAATTCTTTACTTTGTACAATTGGAAATTATTTAGTTTTTGACTTTTTTTCAGTTCAAACCACATTCTAGTTTGATGTTAATGTTTTAGTAGTTTATATATGACACTTACTGAATATATTTTTGCTATATTCCTTTGTTATTAAATCCTTTTTCTCTGTATTTCCGCTTGGGAGTCATTAGGCACAAGCACTACTTTAACACCTAAAAAGAATACCGTCAGCAATCAGAAACTTTTTATGTTTTAATTGTCAATAGAAACTAAATTAACAGTTTACAACTTTTAGCAAGTGACAAGAAGAATATGCACAGAAGATATCCCAGCACTGATATAAATCCATAGACCCAAGGATATTGAAAGAGACTGTCAGGCTAATGTAATATCATTTGGGTTAAACTGACTTCTGCCGTACTTGATGGGAATCTCCTGCCCTGTGCAAACAGCTGGGATTTCCTGTAACCTTTTTTTTTGTTATATGTATTATCTTTGTGGCCTGTGGTTTCTGATAAAATACTCCTTTGCTTTTAATCTGGTTGACTCACCAATATTAAAGGTTCCTTGAATGTTCTTTGTTTGAGTGAGATGTACTGATCCGTTTTAGCTTGACGATAGGTGACTCCATTGCTACCGAATGACTGGAAAGTCATTTGTTATTTAGGATTGATTTTCAGTTATACAAGAGGAAAGCACCTTTGTAGGTGGTAGTGATATATTCTTAGAGTAATTTTTTTTTTAATCTTCAGGTCAGTGTATTCTTGGGTGTATATATGTTTCTTTCGACAGTTGAAAAGAGAAGAAGTTGACATATTGTCCTCCTCTGTCCCAGAAGGTATCTTTTATAGTGGGGTGAGTTGTCCAATTTGGGATGGCTTCTGCTGCCTCACGTTTGTATTGTGGGTCTTCTGTCCAAGTAATATAAGTCATATAGGTAACAAATAAATAAATAAGAATACAAATTAATAAATAATAATACAAGAATAAACTCTGTGTTTCACATACAACTGTAAACTTCCTTTTTGCCCTCTCTTGTACATATGTGTGTGTGTGTGTGTGTGTGTATACATATATAGTACACTTCACAAATGTGCATATCTTTCTTGGCAAGTGGAATTTTTGATGGAAGAAGCTTATGAATGTATAACCACTTCACATTCTCTGGTATCTTGTGAATTCCTGTGTTCTTGCATCCTCTTCTGGGGCCTCATGTATAACGCAGTGCGTAGAACTCGCACTATAACATGGCGTAAGCACAAAAGCCGAAATGTGCTTACGCACAGAAAAATCCAGATGCAGGAATCTGTGCATACTCCAATTTCCACGTTCTTCTGCTACATAAATCCCGATCAGCGTGAAAAGTAATGCTCGTGCACGCGCTTTATGTAACGCCCCAACTCCTCCCAGAATTACGCCTCTTTGAATATGCAAATCAATATAAATCACCCTTAAGCACAGCCTTCTGTGAAAAGACAATGGGAAAAGCACGGGGGAAAATATAAGAATTTCAACGAATACCAAGTGGAGGCAAAGGAAAAACATACTATTTGTTCAAATAAACCGTGATATAATCAACAAAAGGAAGTTGATCGAGTGACATAGCGTGTTGGAGAAACTTGAAAGCTCACGTTCACAAAATCGCCCAGTGCCGGAAATAAAAAAGAAGTCAAATATCAAAGTCGCCATGAAAAGGCGAGTTGTAGCCCACTGTCTGAGTGTCATATGAAAGCTCATTAGGGTACAGAGAAAAAAGGCACACAGTGGGGAAAAAGCACGAAATGTCAACTTCAGTCTCGACATTTCCACTTTAATCACGTAGTTTATTTTGTCATTAAAGTAGAACATCATAAACTTCATCTTAAAATCGTTTAATTAACCACTTTCTCAAATCATATCGTAATTAAAGTTGCAAGTTAAATGCTTTGTTTTGTATTTGATCTTCTATGTGCTCTATGTGTGTGAATCACTACTTGCTTCTTAAACCGGCTCTCTTCCTCCAACTGGACACAGAATCCATTACATTCGTGATATTACCGCTCTCTGAATAACTAAAATACTGAGATGTATACGTGATATCATTTTTATGATGATAGGAGTTAAAGCACATTATTAAACATGGGTTTCACTTCGATGAAATAATTTATTGCAGCAGTACTCAGGGGCGGCTCTAGACTTGTGGTGGCACTGGGCAGAGGAAGAATCGGTGGCTCCTTCGCCCTCCAATGTCAATATGGTATCTTATGCACGGTGGATGGCCACGTCCGTTGCAGACACTGCATAGCCGCCTCGTGCTCATGACACAAGCATTTAACTTTTACCGAAATTTGTCACTGCGTTTTTAGCTGTGTTGTTATTTTATCTTTCTGTTTTATATTCAATATAATATGGTGTAGCCGCCACTGCAGTCCTTGCTTTTCTTTCCCCAAGTAACCGATCGCCACACAATCAGCTCTGTAATAGAAGTTAAGCCATCTGTAAGCTTAGCGCCGATTCTTCAATACGTTTAAGGAACATTGAAATATCTTCGTAGTACATGTTTAATTATTTTATCCTTCACGACACTCCCAGTGAAGAATATCGATTATTTAAATGAAGTTAAAGTTTTATCTGTAATATTTAATAAACATATTTTGCTGCATTTCACCTTAAAAATGATATCGTCATCATATGTAAATACGCGCTTTATATAATGCCTCAGGTTGTGCGATATTATAACTATAGTGCAAGTTTATAGTGGGGTGATTGTACTTATAAGTACAAACAGTTCTACAAGGTGCAATTGATTGAGTGTATTTAAAGTTCTTGGGATGAAACTGTTTCTGAACCGCGAGTTCTGTACAGGAAAGGCTTTAAAACATTTTGCAGTGGCTGAGACAGCGTGTCCTTGAAGCTGTATACCAATAATTCTCTTTCCGATCAGCTGCTGCTGTGATTCACACTCAGATACAATGATATAAATACTCCGAGTGGTGCAGTGAGAGTAATATGGAAAAAGATGATCCACTGTGGCAACTCCTAACGGGAGGAGCTGAAAGAAGAAGGAGAAGTGAGAGTAACAACACTAAAGCAGTTATGGTATTTGGAATACTATGGCTGTTCCCTGGACCATTATATTGTTACAAGTTAATTACAATCAGATGGATTACACTAATAAACAATATGCAGTTAGTTTCAGTGTATTTATAAAGCTGCGTCAGGAATGTGGTTCTAAGAAATAAAGGGTAACCACACAGGAACAGTAGCACTGCTTTTTCGCTGGGTGCCGCCAGTCTGCAAAACCAAGCGGAGAACTTGCGTACGACAAGGCATGAGGTACCGTAGAAAAATGCGTGGCTTTACGCCAAGTGTAGGTTTTATACATCGCGATTTGAACGTGGAAAAGTTCTTACGCAACATTTCTGTGCGTACGCACCGTTTATATATGAGGCCCCTGATGTTTTTAGTAGAGTAGGGCGATTACTCATGGGGTTTGTTTTTCACTTATTGGAGCTACATGAAACCTACATTAATTGAGTTTGTATAATTGGAATAAAGTTTTAACTGAATGTTCTTTTCAGAATAAGGGTTTAGTACATAATCTGAATGTTTACATTCTGAAATTTATCAACGCTTAATTGTGCTCTACCAGTTGATTTTATGACTAATTACAAGTAAACACAGTAGCATGTACATAAGCTGCCACTGTAATCTACTTTGTGATACTAGCTGGTGGATGCTTCATCCTGCCTATACCCTTATGATTAATTTTGACCTCTAACAGGGTTTTGTTTATATGAATTTTTGAATCCAGGCAACCATGACTGGCAAGTATCACCCTGTCTTAATTGTTAAGTTTTCAGGTGATACAAAATTTTGTAAATATTTACTGGGGTTTATAAAGGCTCCTTCTTTATAGCTTCAGTTTTTAATTGTTCTTATTCTTACGTTTGTGTTCATTTTTGTGAAGTTTTTCTCCTGCCTTACTAAAATTTTGTCCAGTTCTCTCCCTTTAGCTGAGCTGTTGGAGTACTGTATTTAGAGATTCAATGAAATGTTGTTAGTGACTAGGCATTATTGCAAGTTGTGATTTCTGATGGTGCTCTCTTAATGTGAGCTCGCCTTGCACATGTGATGGCCACCATGGTCAGTGCTAGGCTACATCTGTTGCAATATGTAGTGCTTTAAAATACAAAGACTGCATGTCTCTTCATAGTTATAGTACTCATGTTTTGTATAGAGGTTAGCATATCATTTCTGTTCATTTTGACTGGCCTGTAATGCATCTGAAAGTTATATTCTCATGTGTTCTTTTAATTTTGTCTTGTAATCTCACAATTTCCCTTTACAATTTTCCTTGAAATATACACTGCCAATCACGAGTGAGCTTTGCATGACACTGTATGTTTATATGCTCAGACAAACAGAAAATATTTCTGAAAAGGTATACATTGTGCGTATTTAAACCTATTTCTCCCAAGGATATCCTGGACATTCTTTTATGGCATTAACAAAACTGTATTGTGATTGAAATATCTTACCCACATTTGTTAAGTAAAAATGCAATGAAGAAAGGAACCAAGTATTTCATTGGATTACACCATACTGTTAAAGGTGCTTTTTTTCCCCATTCAGAGACTTTTTGTTTAGTAGTAGAAGATTCTCACTTTGGGTGCAGCCTTTAGTAACCTTCAGATGGCTCATGTGAATCGTGCTGTTGGCTTCTGGGTAAACAGACTAGTTTTAATTGACAGTTTTTCCCATTATGTGCATTGTGGTGACGCCCCTTTCACTTCACCATCTGTCACATGAGAGGCTTTTTATTATTTATTTATTTATTTACTTATTTTTTAATGGCAATGAGCCAAAGAAAACAGTACTGTGCCCCTAGCTTGCGCATATGAAACCATGATGATATACTGTTTGCTGTCCTTGTAAAACGGGAACTCATTGGTTATATAAGAGCTCAAATTCTGATTTTCCCACTAGTGTGATTAAATATTCTTTTATTCTAAATTGGACCTGTATGTTTATAATACCCATCTTTCTTAGTTTAAATCTTTATTGTTTTACCATTGGAGATCATCTTTGTAGTGAATGTAGTGTATGAGGTACTCAGCTAATTATGTCTAAAAATGCCCACTGTCAAAATTATACCAGCAACACATGTAGTAGTTTTTAAATAAAAGTACACTTTGCCTCGAGTTTAGATACATGTGATTAGAACTTTTTGGCATAAAACTTGAGCACTGGCCTGTTCTCTTTTGAGTCATTTGTTCCCCTTTACCTGCTTTTCCTTCATTTTAAATGCATCAGACTTGTCTTATATTTTCAATAATCTTTAGCAACATTTTTAGAAGCTCTAATATCATATCTAAAAGAGCACTGAGTCTCCAACAATACATCTGCCTTTGGGGTTTTTTGAGAGTCCTGCTTCAGAATAGTGTGACATGTTATCGCTGCTGAATTTGTCGGTGGGTATTATGGTGCTTAAAGTCTTACTTACAAGTACTAACCAAATAATACCATAACTGGAAATATGACGTCACGCTTGTAATCAACAGATAGTTCGGAAGATGATTGTTATTTAAGAAAATAAAGCTTTAAAGAACTGCTCAACAACTGTTTCTTAGATAGTGTAAAATACGTGGCCTTTGCAAGAGGTCAGTTTGCGAGCACATTTCTGACTAACAGATTCCATGACAATTATGTCTTGTGATTAGCTGGCTGTTCTGACAGCCTTTGAAGGAAAGTTGACAATTGAATGCTGAGTTTTATTAAAGACGAGCATCCGTATTTATATCATAGCCACATCGGCTTCTGGCTTCACGTGCTCCTTCTTAATAAGTCATGCTTGTGATCTTGGAAAGTCAACCTGTTTAAAACAATCCTGACTAATAAATATATTTGGTATCTCTCTGCTTCTCATTATGCAAATAGAATTGAACACTTAAGCCTGTCAGGTTTGTTCTAGCTGACTCCCCAGTTGAGACAAGTGGATCACAACAGGCAATGCTAACTTCAACCTGCTTGTCTTTCATTGATTTATCTTTTTTGTGTAATGCTGTGTTAAAACACTTTAGTTAAAGGCATTTCATACACTAAGCAGCACATGAATTAATACAGTACAAAGGCACAGAAGAAGTTGAAATATAGTGGAAAAAGTAGAATACATTTAGGGAAATAGACTTCTGGAATTCCATGAGTAGCTTGCTATTCATCATTCCTATTTTGTTACGCTTACTTCTACTTGTCTTGTGTGTTGCAGCAATATTTATTCAGGGTCCAAGCTAACAGAAATTAACTGTCAGGAATTCTCCAACCAAGTTTGCTCATTGGATGTTTCCTTTTTTAATTTGCTGTATATGTGTAACATATTCTGGTGAGTTTTCTTACCCAATAAAATGCAGGCAGATGGATTTAACATGAGATATTTTCACACCTTGTTTGACTGCTTTGGTTGTAAGACTGATAAATTTGTGGTTTTGAATTTTTTTAAGTTAAATTCACTTTCACATTGTTAATTTTTTTTAGCCGTTTTACCCAGTCTACAAGAGCTACTTGCTTCTTGTGTGTACAGTATGTTGATGAAGTAAAGAGAAATGAGAGTCACCACAGAAACCATAAACAGTTGCCAGATGCTTTTGTTCTGAAACAGTAATGGTATCAATAATATGGGTGAAAATGTAAGAATTTGAACAAATATATGAATATACTATTTTATAGTTTTTAATATAGTCATGAACTAAAGATGTGTATATTTATCCTTTTCTAAAATGAGCATGTAATGAAATGAGATGATCTGCTGTGGCAACCCTTAACAGGAGTAGCCGAAAGAAGAAGAAGAAGTGCATAGTGGAAAATGGTATATTGCATTTACTTTTGAATTGTGCATCTAAATAGTGAGTGGTAGACAAGTACAAATGTTGCAGGAGATAAAATAAGTTGCTTCGTTTCAGAGTTTTAGCACATTTTGTAACTAGCCAAGCTTCTTTGTGGCACATGCAGTAAATATACTTTATGTGAATTACGCTTTTGAGATAAAGTTTATGAATCCTTGGCACTTTTCAGGATTTCTACATGTATTGCTCCTAGAAAAGGACAAGACCTGCAGTTAAATCATAATATAGGCATGTCATGTTCTACCCTGCAATGCCTTTATCAAACATGGAATTTAAATTCAGGGTCAGGATGAAAGAATGTTCTGTGTTCTTTAAGGATGGTTAGAACAGTTGGCCTTAAATATTTAGTGCATTTTCTACATCTGTGTTGAAACTGGTCCAAGGGTTTGTTTTTTAGTCGGGATGTTTTTGATGATCACAGCAGTCTGAGTGAATCATTTATGGCAGGATTTACTGAATTTTGGACTTATGCGTATCTAGTTTTGCAAAGATGTGTTCAAAGTAAGTACAGGGTGAGCCAAAAAGAAGTACCATGTTTCAAGTGTTATTTCTACAAAAACACTACAAGATAAAATAAATTTCATTACGACACAGGAAAGGGTTTACAAAATATATTTTTTTCACTGTGTTTTAAAAATGATAGCCACCAGCTAGACGAATTAGCGATACATTCTTTGAGACAATTTCCGAACGCTTGTGTGACTCTTTTGGCCATTTCAAGGGGAATAGTGGCGATTTCGTGGTGAATAGTGTTCTTGAGGGCTTCAAGGTTTTGAGGTTTGTGTGTATACCTCGACTTGAGATAGCCCCACAAGAAGAAATCGCACTGAGCTAGATCAGGTGAATTTGAAGGCCACCCGACATCGCAGCGCAAGGAGATCAGCTTCCCTGGAAAACTTGCATGGATCTCTCTCTGTACTGTATGAACTGTTGGTCCATCCTGTTGAAAACAGGCATCCACCACATACATTTCTTCCAGTTGGGTACGCAAAAAGTTCTCTAGCATTTCAATGTAACGTTCTGAAGTGACGGTGACTGTTGCTCTCCCCTCCTCAAAAATGTAAGGGCCTACAATCCGATGCTCTGCAACAGCGCAGCAAACTGTAATACACTTCCTGTGCAGGGGTTGGTTTCAGCCCAATAGAAAAGTTTGCTTATTTACACAACCATTGATGCACATGACAATGGCATCTCAATGAATGGTTTGGAGAATGTTCGCACACAACTCTCTACAGCTCTCCCAGTCTCTCTCAGTGAGTCACTGTACTACCATCATTTTGTTTGGATGGAAATTAAGGTTTTATGCAAAATCCTCCTCAAAGATGTGTTGGAAATGCCTAAGGTAGAGGCATGTTTGCACGCTGAACGTTTTAGGAGTCTTCAAAATTGATGCTCTTACAGCTTGAATGTTTTCAGGCATTTGTACAGTCCGAGGACAGCCTGGAGATTTTCTATTCAATGTTTTACCCGTCTTTCTAAATTTAGCCACCCACTGAAGAATTGTTTTCTGATTTGGGACGTCACCGTTAGGCGGAATGCTAAAGTGCGTTTGGAGGGCGCGTTGCATAGTAATGATAGATATGTTGTTTTTGAAGAATGCTTTGACAATGAAAGCATGGTGCTCACTGCACCAAGGCATGTTGCTGACTGAAACTACAAGGGATCGCCTATCAAAGGACCCCCACCTCAACCCACTCAGCTTCCTCTACCTTATGCAATGACCTTGAGAAATGTGGTAGTTAATTTTGGCTCACCCTGCATAAGCAAAAGCTTCCGTAATCTTGGTAAATTGGTAGCTCTGAGTCATTAGCAGGTAAACTTTAAGTAATCATTCTTAGGTCTGCTGGATAGGACCACTGATGAAACCTGTTTGAAGCAGACACCTTTTTTTCTGTCCAAATGTATATTTTATAAATACATCTTGTCTGTAATATGCAGTGCTTAAAGTGAAGCATTGATGGCCTTGGTAAAGAGTGCTGTGTCACCCTAGGGTGTTAGCTGAGGAGATCTTATTAAACAGGCCATTGAAGAAACAAGTTGACAGTGGGATTGTTTATTGGTTTGGGAACCAGATACAAGTAGGAAACCCTGCCAGGCTGCTCAAGGGACAGGGCCTCACTGCAAGAATAGAATGCATTGTTCACCGGAAAATGCACAATGGGTTTTCTGTATAGATGGGCCTGAAAAGCACTGTGTAAAGATCTGATGACTTACGTTGTTCTGTTCAGGGCGCCACCCAATGTTAATCCAGACAGTGTCTACCTGCCAGGCCCTGGGTGCAGCCTCGGATACTCTTGTTAGCTTGAAGGTTTTACCTTTGTTTATTTGGCAATAGTGCTGCAGTCCACATAAATGTCCTTGAACATACCCATAGGTTGGTATTGTAAATTTAATAGAATATGACATGAATCCATTCTGGGTATTCCCTGTGTATCCCTTGCAAGCATCTTTTTGTATTTATGTCATATGAATTTCTTTATTTAGCATTTCAAATTAGAAATGCAATTATATGTGGAAATGATCTACTTTTGTTATTTTTTTCTTTTTATTGTGTTTGATAGATAGCCAAAATCTGAAATTGGCAGGCTATACTAGAAGCGGAGAATTGGGAAAGCCAGTCAGTTTGAGATGGTTTCATTAAACATGTTACTAAAATTGAATCAAGCTGTTGAAAATACCAGAGGGAGAATACATAAAGAGATATTCTTGCATTATAATTTAGTTGCAGATTAATGTATACAATAAGATATTGAAGGATATTTCCAGAGTTTACAGCATGCAGGAATGGTGTTCTGCATGTAGGCTCAAATTGCTCCATTTAGGATTACTCCTACCCACTAGGGCTCCTCTTATGAAAAATGTAAAGACACCTGGTTCACACTAGCTTTGTGGTGTGGTGGAAAAAGACTGGCTTGCTGTGGAAGTCTTAGTTGTAATTTTCATTTATTCATGTTAATCAAAAAAAATTATATATATATATATATATTTGTAGCTAGAGATCCACAAAGGGAGAAAATGATTCCCGTATCTTAAAATAGTTTTTTTATTTCTAAGTTTTTGACAACCCGCCAGGTGTTATCATCAGAGGAAAATGATTAGACATACAAGAATCAAAGGCAATATATAGCAGGTGTATGCTGTGGGTGCAGGGGGAGGTAGTAAAGAGGTAGATTAGTAAGGTGGTGTTTGGAAGGTGTTGGTCAAAAACTCCTTTTTATTATTTAGATGTTCTTCTTTTTAAGCCTGCATATGCTGGGTTCAAGTCTAAGTGTCTGTTAATGGAGTTTTCATTAGAGAGCCATGATTCAGCCAGCTCTCTGGCACTCTTAGTATTGGCCCTGAATTTTACTTTCACAGTGCCCCAAAAATGTGTTTCTGGTGGAATTTGTATGTGTATATATCAGAGACCACAGGTCTTTCCTTCAGACAGCATTGCGATGTTCCTGTATACGTGTTATGAGTCTGTTTGTCCCACATATTCCACTGGACATGCATTGAAAGGAATAATGTAAACTGCGTTTCTCATCCCTTTGGTTGATTTTTTTTTTTTTTTTTTTTTTTGCTTTTGGTAAGACAGGCTAGTATAATTGTATTATTAGTACTTCAATTCACTGTGGTTTCCTTTGTGATGAGATACTGTAAATACAACTTTCCTGGTGGCATTGAACCCAACATTTAAAAGCAAAGCTTGTTCCAGAGTGTTTCCATAAAACTGTATGTGACCTCACATTTAGCCCCTGTGAGTATATTCTGAGGCACAATTATTCAAATACGGGAATTTATCTTCTGTGATTTTTTGCTTTGAAATATTACTTTACATTGAGACAAACTTTTTTGATAGGCTGCCCCTTAGTATACTTTTTAATGCCTACATCCTAGTTCTGTGAAGAAAATGATGTTGCTTACTTTAAAAAAAAATTGGTGCTATAGCAACAATCGGAAAACGGCCACTTTGTCACCTTCCCTGACACTCATGTCTTAATGATTTCATTGAATGTAATTTCATCATTATTAAAACTACGGAACCATGACTCACAAGTAGAAGTACCTCTCGAATCTCATGTGGCCACTCGCCCATCTGTCTAATCCCCTCTGGAGTTTCAGAAGACAATAGCAGACCCTGACTCCCAAGATGTGGTCCCCTCCACCTTCGTGCCTTCACATTGTTGATTTGCCAACATAAGTTTTTATTGCCCTTGATTGTGCGTGTGTGTTTTTTTTATACACGTCACATTACCTTGAAATTATCAGGTTTATATCTTGTGCTGCTGTAAGATTCAGATTGTTTCCTTAGTAACTAATCTAAGCAAAACATTACATTTTATGTCCTTTTCAGCTGGTAGAAAACATTTTTAAGTGAGTTTGCATATAATGTGAAAAGCATAAACTGTAGTTACCATGCTGCTTGTCTGTGTGTTCACATGAAACAGTTCATCTCCCAGTGGACTCATTTTGTTGAAATTTGGCATACATATTGTTGAAGAAAGGTTGTAAGGAAAGTTCAGTTTTCACTGCTAGATCTCAAATAGAGTGTACTATGCACAGTCTTGAAATTTCTTAACTTTCCTTTTAGAAAGCATTGGCAAATTAGTAAACTCATTTTTGTTAAAACGGAGAACAATTCCATGTGACTTCAATTAGAGTTTAGTAATTGAAATTTACCTTGACAGAGGTCACTTCAACTTGTATATTTTTGTATTGTTTGCTCTTATATTTGACCAACAGCTGCTTCTGGTGGCTCAACAGGTATCTTAAATAAGATATGCTGGGATAGGGAGCACATGTGCAAGTTGCAACTCTAGTATGCCAGCTTATTTCTGCTGCTTGAGTTAAGTTAAATATAAGAGTATTTAAGCAAAAGAAAAACACCAAACAAAAGGTAAATTATCTAGAATTAATGTGGGAGGAAAATAATTATATCACCATTACTCTGTAAGTATATAGTAAGTAAATAAATACTCAGTATTTATATTACACTATAATAACCTCATAGATGCTCAATACGCACATTACATTGATTCACTGTTTCTCAAGTGCCATACTTCATTGGAAGAGCTTCAGACCCGCTTTCAATCATGGTTTGAAGGAGTCTACAGTTTTCCTTTAAGGCCTCCATTGCGTAGTACTTTCAAAACTGTTATCTTTAAGAAATTAGAGCTGCAGTTAAACGTAGATCATCCACAACCAACAACTAACATTAGGACATCAACAATGTAAATTTTACATCATTTGATTAGGAATCTACTGTGTATAAAAGCTACTGAGCTTCCATGAGACTTTGTGGACCCGTTTTACACTATAAGGTACTGTTAAAAAGAAAGCATTTAATGTTGCCTAATAATGCATGTAATTGCATTTGGTTATCACTGTTATTTTTAATTTGACTCATTGGTAGAAAAATATTTAACAAACAAAAATGTAATAACTCGTGGAAGTAAGTAAAAAAAAAAATGTAAATGCCTCTGCTTTGCCTCTGCTTTCTAATCGGTTCAGCAAGTCCCTGAATGCACGTTAAAACAGTATATATAGATAGATACATAGACAGATATGCCATATCTATCTTGTGTAAAGTTTGCCATTAATGTTTTGGACATGTTAAGTGTGAGTTCACTTACAAATATCTCCTTGCATTTAAAAGATACCTTTAGTCTCTAGCCACAATGCTGCTTTTTTTGATACATTAGCAAAAATATAAGTTAATAACTAAGCATCTCTGAGCTGTTTTAAAATGTAGTCATGTCTTAATTTTTTTTTTATTTTCCATGAAACCTTTGGTTTTTTGTACATTTTCCTGCAATAGGTAATAACCATATGAGAGAGAATAATCTGACAGTCAAGTTCTGCTTAGTAACACATTTTGGAGTGCTTTAAGTAGTGCCCACAATAGTCTTACTTTACATATCTATGTGCCAGTGTAGATCGATGCATGGTATTTAAAGACAGTAATGGCTTTAAGTTTGAACTTGGTTATCAATAAATTTTACTGCTGTGTTTTCAATGTTTTAAACACATGGTCTTGGATTCTGTCAAGTGAAACCTATAGTAAACTTAAAGTGGAGACTAACTTTGCTAGGTATGCATGAAACTGAATTCTGTATCTGCATGTGAAAAGTTTTCATTCTTTGCGCACTTTGGCTTTGTGCATACACTGACATGTCTAATAAATACTGAAGACGAAAGAAAGAGTTTAATTTGCAGATTAAACAAATACAGTATAAAGCTCAGATTAGTAGAACTGCTCTTTCTCTTTCAGGTTATTGAACACTTCTTGTCCCTTTGCTGGATATGCTAAGATGTGAAGTACCTAGTTAGAAAAGATGTTAACTCTCATACATTTTTGATCAATCATGAGCAAACTCACCTGGTGTTTGGCTATCTCTTGTTCCTCTTGGAGCAGCTTAGAGAAACAATTCCTGTTATGTTATGGATGAGGGAAGAGCAACCAATTAACTTGCAATAAAGCAAAGCTGAAAAGCTGCTATTTTAGAAGAGAATCTTCTATTAAAACAATTAGTGATTAATATTAGCATTTCTGTGCATCCTAGTGGTGATGAGAATGTAATGGATAAACTTAATCTAAACAGTGTATTGTGTTGTCCAAAGTGAGGTTGTTCAGGCTAACTCTTTTTTATATATAATTTCTCTTTATTGCTGCTCAGTTTCACTTTCCTTGTGGCGAGACAGTACTGTCCAGCAGAACTGAAACTGTTGACTTGCAAAGCTGTATGCTGCAGTACAGAGAGGGAGAGAGAGATTGCATCACCATTTAAATGTTAGTCTGAATGGTGCAACAGGAGATTTACGAGAGTACCCAGTCTGAAGTTGCATGTTTCACCACTGTGTTTGTTTGAAAAATAAAGAGCTGAAAGTGATGTAAACATTTATGTGATATACTGTATATACTTGCGTTTAAGTTCTCCTGCGTATAAATCAGGGCTTGATTTTACCGTATAATTTCTGGTATTTTATAATGTTGGTCGTATGAGTCGAATGTGGAAAACTCATGCTATTGGTCCAAGAGATTATGATATGCTAACACCCACCTGAGAGAGTAACCACGAAGCACACTGCCTTTTTTTTTTTCTATGTATTGTGCTTACGTGAAAACACTGTAATACCCAAACTATTTCAAAGCGACATTTATTATTTGTATTCAAACTAGCGTCAGTGAGGCAGGGCAGGGCAGTAAGCAGCAGTAGTAAGTAAATAAACCTGAATTGTAGTAAACATCAGAAACAATGATTCCTTAATGGGGGGGGGGTTGGGAGGCAACAGTTGACTTCAGATGTGTAGAGAGAAGGCCTGAGCGGTGCGTGGGCAGGCAGCTAGTGATAAGGTGCCGAATAGGCAGAAGTAGCTGTAGGAACAGATAAGACAATACAATACAAGACAATACAAAATTAAATAGCAGCAGATATTCAGTAAGCAAGTTTTCTTGATTGTTCAGAAAAGTAGAGCAGCTAAGAGGGTGACAGCATAAAGGTTTATTAATACGACAGAGCACAAATGGTCTGAGTGGAGAGCTTTTAAGTAAGGGCCAGTTTATACTTCATGCACACATCATTGGTTCCCCACATTCCCAGATTTCATTTGACAAGTCCTCTGATTACTTCCTCAGAAATTAATGCAACATGTGCACGAGTTGCAGTACCAACAGAAAGTATAATCAAGGTGGAACATGACGTCAGAGTCTCTATTTACTATCTACATGTAACAGAAAGCCGGTTTGCTGATCCCACAGGATCGATGTGCGTGCTTCAATGTTTTATAAATTTTCTGTGCCATTTTTTTTTTTTTGCACCTTCACAGAAGCTTCAGAACGTACGGCAGCGTATTTGAGCCATAGGGGGGAAAAAGTTAGAAACACAGTGAAAAGGTATATTTTATGATTAAATTGGAAATTTTGGCTTAAATCTGGAAATGTCTACTTTAATCTTGCAATTTATTTTATCATTAAAAGTGGACCTTCGTAAATGTCACCTTAAAACTGACCCAGTTGTTAATCGCTATGTGCTTCTGGGGCTTCCTCCTGAACTGACAGCAGTGGCAAGCAGCAATCACCACACAGAACATATTATAATAAAATGATATTCCTGCTCTCTGCACATTTAGAATCCTTAGGTTTGGCGTACTTGACCCAAGTGTCCTTTAGAGAGATTATGAGCATGCCTAAGGTGGCACGGGAGAAGATTCCTGACAAGACAGGTAGAGATAGTTGGGTCATGTAAGGGGTGCACAGTGTCTGGGAGCATCAACTCCAGAATTGGAAGTGTCAAACCGTTTTCACTTTCTTGCGGATCTGGATGGTGTCTGTGAAGATTCCAAGGTGGTAGACAGGCATGAAGAAACCCAATGGGCCTCCTCAAAACCAGCTCCTAAAAAGAGAAAAGTAGTGATAGTTGGAGATTCAGTCATAAGGGGATGAAGTGCAGCTTTGCTCTAGAGACAGAAAATCTCACATGGTGAGATAATTTCTTTCTGGATGCACAAGTGGGAGACCTCCCTGGAGGGTTGATAGACTCCTTGCCAAAGCAGTGGTGGATCCAGTGGTCATTGTCCATGTTGGAACAAATGTCATGTCAGTTCTGCGATCCAAATTTAAAGTTAGGTGCCAGGTTGAGGAGCAGAACTAACAAGGTAGTCTTCTCCAAAGTTCTTTCTTTTTCCACACCCCAGTCCAGGAAATATTGATGAGATTAGAAGGCTTAGTGTCAGGCTCAAATATTGGTGTAGGGTAGAATGATATAAGTTTATGGGGCATCGGGACTTCTTTTGGGACAGATGGGGCTGTTCCGCCTCAACAGGTAACATCTAAACCGGAGAGGCACCAATGTGTTGGGGAGGTTTATGAATAGATTAGCTCAGGATTTTTTAAAGTAGAGCATGGTGGGGGGCAGGGAGTTTAGGACAGGCCAGGTTTAGAACTGTACATAAAGGAAATTTGAAAATACATAGTAATGTAAATTTGTTCAAATGTTAAAGTAAAATGAGTACCACATTAAAAATAGTTTGCCTTGATGCTATAAGTATTAAAATAGGACAAGTGAGTTGGAGTTGTATGTAGCAGATCATAATTATGATATTATAGCAGTAACAGAAACCTGTCTACATAACAAAGCTGGGGATGAGTATAACATAGAGGGATACATATTTTTTAGGAAGGATAGACAGAACAGAAACGGAGATGGGGTTGTTTTTTTATGTCAAACATAATTTAAGTGCAAGTCCTATTCTTTTCAACAGTGAGCCCTATCTTAGTGAGGACATGTGGCTTCATATGGAAAACATTAGAGCAAAGAGGCCTTATTTTAGAAGTGTGTTATAGACCGCCTAATGCAGACAATAATTTCAATGCAAATTTTTTTTTTGGTAATATTAGTAAGGCAAGTTTACAGAGGGATATTATAGTCATGGAGGACTTTAACTACTGGGATAACTGTTTTATCTTGGTAGAGTAATTAATATATATATATATATATATATATATATATATATATATATAATATTGCTCTACTTTCCCCTTTGTATTATTAATATGTAGCCTTAGAATGCCTAATCTCGCAGACTTACCACTGTTTATAAGGTATTATTGTATATAACGTATCCCCTCCTTCCCTTCTATATCTATAACCTCAGGAAATTAGATGTCGTAAAAAGACAAGCAGGAGTTACACATAAAATAATGTATTACTGATAATATTCATAAATAATAACAAAATACAAAGTACATTTGAATATTGGCAACCATACAACCTGATTAAATGGTGATATGTAGTTCAGGCGGCACATAGACTTGTAGTTACTTAAAATGCCTCTAGTTAAGGCATCATTGGTGCTCAGCTTTCAGCCACATGTCTGTTCAATATGGCTGCCAAGCTGTGCTCTCCATTGTGTTGTCTTCTTCATCAGATGTTAGTAACAGAGATGCTTCTTTCAGAACATGTTGGTTAGTAAGAGAGAGAGAGTGAGATAAAGCAAGCAAATTTATGGGTTTTCTGTCCAACCCCTACAGCCAATAGGACATCATGGTAATTAAAGGCCTCTTAGAAAAGCCAGTTTCAAACAGCCATACCTCAGACCAATGGGGGAAATAGAACATCTTAACATCTGCCCCCAAACAATATGTTAAACATCCTGGCTTCCTTGCGGGGGATTGAAAGACTTTAGCAGAGAAATACTCACCAAACTGGTTTAAGACGCATCCTCTCCCAACTCTGTTGTAAAATTCAAAAAGACTCAGTCGTAAAGGGGGGGGGGAGTAAACACTAAATTACAAATAAAGACATAAAAAATACTTATCAAGTTATATGCAAAATCTCACATCACAACAATAACCTTGCAAACAGAGAAGCACAGGAGCAGGAATTTTTAGAAGTAATCAGTGACTGATTTTTACACAGTATGTTAAGCATCATCACGGGGTGAAACCTGTCTAGATTTAGTATTTGTATAATTAGGATAAAAGTGAGGGTGTTGAAGTGATGGAACCACTAGGGTCAAGTGACCATGATATACATTTCTCATTTGGAAGAGTATGAATGCTTAGACTAAAACTGTTAAGTTTAACTTTGGTAGGGCAAATTTTGAGCAGATGCGAAAGTGTGAGGAGAATACACTGAGATAAACTTTTAGGTGCAGAGACGGTTGAAGAGCAGTGGAACAGGTTTAGAAATGTTTCACATATAATGCAGGAGAGGTACATACCTAAATTTAGAATTAGTAGGAAATAAAATAAAACTCTGTAGTGGGTTAATAAATAGTTGAGAAAGAAAGTACCAAAGTAAAAACAGCTGTATAAGGCATGCAAGAGTAATAACTCCAATGTTTGAGAACATGAGGGCAACCATTAAGAAGAATATTATGGAGGCTAAAATACAGTTGGAGAAGAATTTAGCAGATAAAGCAAAAGATGACTCTTCATTATGATTTTTTTCATTTTTTAATAGTAAAAGAATGGTCGAGGAAGTGACGTGCATCAAGAATAGTAAAGAACAATTAAAAAATAAAGACAGTGAATTAGCAGATGCTCTAAACTTGCATTTTTCGGAGGTCTTCCAACCAGTGAAAGGGACTATGAAGGAGGTACTGAGTGATTTGTAAATTGTAGAGGGAGAAGTACTGCTCAGATTAAATAGGCTAAAATCAATCAAATCATCAGGACCACATAATATTTACACTCAAGTTCTTAAGGAGGTTAGCAAGTACATAAATAAATTCTTGATGCATATTTTTAGGAAGTAACTGTGCCCTGTGGAAATTCTGAAAGACTAGAAATTGTCAAATATTAACCGTTATATAAAAATTGTGATAGGGCAGATTCAAGCAACTGTAGGTCAGTAAGTGTAACATACATCACATGTAAATTAATGGAAATAATTATTAAGAGAATGATGGAACAGAAGCTTTATTGAACAGTCAAATGTTCAGAAGAGAGAGATCATGTTTTACCAACATTCAGGAACTAGAGGGTTATGGTGTGAGGAACCCTATCAGAATTGGCTGATGTTAAGACTGGTGTTCCTCAGGGGTCAGTGTTAGGAATGCAGCTATTTTTATTATATATAAATAATTTGGATAGGAATATAAGTAACAAGCTGGTTGAGTTTGCTGATGATACCAAGCTTGTTGGAGTGACATAATCTAATATCCGTTGAATCATTACAGAGGGACATGAACAGCATACAGGATTGAGCGTATTTGTGGCAGATGAAATTTAATGCAAGTAAAGGTAAAATATTATATGAAATGAAAATGTTGGGTTTGAACACAAAATGGGAGATCTGAAAATCTAAAGTACACTTTATGAGAAGGATTTAGGAGTTGCAGTGGACTCGACACTATCAAGAAAGAATCAACTGCCAGACAGTGTTCAGAATGTTAGGTTACATAGCATGATGTGTAGAGTAAACAAGTCCAAGGACGTTATGTTCAAGCTTTACAACGCACTGATGAGGCCTCATTTGGAGTTCTGCATACAGTTTTGTTCTCCAGACTACAAAAAGGACAGAGCACAGCACTAGAAAAAGTCCTGAGGAGAGTGAGTAGGCTGATTCGAGGACTGCAGGAAATTGAGTTTTGAGGAAAGATTAAAGAAGTTGAACCATTTCAGTTTAGGAAAAGAAGATTTAGAGGATATATGATTGAAGTGTTTCCAATTATGAAAGGAATTAGTGCAGTGGATTGAGACTATTATTTTAAATGAGTTCATCAAGAACACAGGGGAACAGTTGGAAACTTGTTATGGTTAAATTTTGCACAGAGAACTGTAGACACATTGAATAATCTACCAAGTATTGTGGTAGACCATAAGACTTTAGATACTCTCAAAACTAGACTTGATATTATTTTAGAAGAATTAAGTGGATACTAATGGCGAGCTTTGTTGGGCTGAATGGCTTGTTCTTGTCTAGATTATTCTAAAGCTCTAAAAAGAAGCCATCTTTAACATTTATCAGAATTGCTCAGGTGAGAGCTCCAGTAGATCTTTTTCAGATACTACTATTGCAGTTTCGTCCAGGGCCTTACTTATCTTCTTTCTTTGAATGGATCCTCTGGTGATAAATTTTTTTCTTATTTGGCAACACTTTACATTTTGTTAGGAACTCAAAAACATGCACCAATATCAGAGTATCTAGACTTTCAATCTGTTGATAACATTTATATTTCAAAACAGTTTTTGAAGTAATTATAATGATTTATGACAAATATCTCAGTAGAATGGTGGCAAAAGCTTATACCAATGACTATATTCAACATGCATTTTTTTTTACCAGCCATTAAAATAATTATTCAGTGTTATCTTTTGTAACAGTTATTGGCCAGATATCCATCCAGCCTTTGTTGAAACCTGATTTTCACGTTTTAGGCCTAAGTTCTGTGTTGAATTGTACAGAATTAATACATTTAGTTTGGTCTTTTAACAGATTTTGACCTTTTTGGATTTCTATTTTTTTAACTGCATTTATATAGCATCAGTTAAAATCAACTCATTTACATGTGACTTTCTCTCATTTGAATATAAAATGCAGTTATTCTTATTTTGTTGTTTCCATTAGTAGAGCTGAGCAAGTGAAATCCTGCAGGGAAAGGGGCATGTGATCAGTATAATCTAAAAATGCTGAGATGCATTGCAGCAGAAATATTATTACTTAAGCACATAATCAAGTTCAAGTTTAGATTATACCATCACAAGTATGAAAAGCTGGAAATTCTGTAAAAGAGCATTCATTATTGAGCTGTATTTACAAACATAGTTAGGAATAATTTTAGCAGTGCTACTTTATTATTTATTTTTATGATAAAAGAAAAATATCCAATTTTGTTTTTGTGAAGATTTTTGTAATATATAGTCTAACACAAGTTCTTGCATTGCCATATTTGCTAGTCAGTGGTTTAAAATGTATATACAGTGCTTGAAAGAAAAAAGAAAGACAAGACCCTTTTCATATTTAATTGACTCCCTGTCTTGTTTTTGTAAATTGATTCTCATACTTCAGCTATACTGTCATAGATTTGCAGGAAGCATTTGCTATTGTCTTAATGGTATTTTGAATAGTAGTATTATAATGTGTTGTTAGCTGACAACTCGATAGCATGGTTCCAAATACTTAACTGTTCCTATTTTTCAATTAACAGCTCTCCTTGTCTACTTAGCTGTATAGATCTAGTAAGTCATTCATTAAACTTCTATTCAGATGCAATAAACATATTTATACATCTTACATATTAATCAAAATTGGAAATATTTACAGAAGCTTTGTTTTTAATATTGCTTCTGCTGCTCAAACATTTTGTGAACATTTGTGTGTAGAAAAAGTGCTATGTAAAATATATATTTTTTGCATTAAGAGCCTGTATGAGTGTTACTAATGCTGGAGAGTGTATTATTACCTACAATCAGATCAGAAGCACATGCACTGGTTTAAAGATACTGAAGATTTAGGTTTTAAATATGTGTGAAGTGACTGGCATTGTGAGGTTAATTGTTTCTGGTTTTGTGGATGTGGGTTTATGAGTTTTGTTTTGTACTCTTTTTTTTTTTTTTTTTGAAGTATGTTCTTGACTAAAAACTCGGCTTTTAGCTTTCCAAGGTGATACTGTCTCTAAAACATTAAGGTGTGCAAAGTGTGGTTTTAGTGTAGCTCTTTTATCTTTTCCATACAGTTGCAGATGGGGTTGCTGAGTGAAGAACAGGCTGTTTGGTTTTACTTTCTTTCTGCATGCCTCTAATGAAACAAAAACAAACTTTTACTTTTTATTAAATGGTCAAGCAAGGTTTGGTAGGTTTTTGAGAGTACAGAGCTTTTAGCAAACTCTGGAAACAAACCAACTGGCTGCACTTTGGCTCCTTTCACCATCTAAACATTAGGAGGAAATGCTTTATTCAGAAGGATGCACATATGTGATACACAACTTTAAGACTAATTTTTCTGCCTCTGGCATATCACAGACATCTCTTTATAGTTAAAGTCTAAAGCATCTATGATAATTAAATGCGTCTCTTCCATTATTTTCTGCCGTTCCAAGATTTCAAATACCATTGCCAGTTTTGACCGGCCTTATTTTTGTTCATTGTTGCTTTTGACTCTAATTCAGTAGCCTCTTGTGGTATTAAAGTTCTCTCAGGGCAGTGCTTTGTTTTTATAATTGTACACTGTTAGGAAGTTTTGTATATTAGAATTTAGGAGTGTGCGATATTGGCAAAAAATTATATCTCAGTATTTTCTGGGACTTCGAGGATAACAATAATTAGATAATATTTTGCATCCTTTATAAATGTGTTTGTAGAAGTCTTATTGATCTCGCTTGGTCTTGATAATAGGATATTATTTGTACCTTACTAATAAGATTGATGAAAACTAGGGATGCTCCAATCAGGTTCCTTAAGGCCAATTAGATCACCAATCATGTTACTTGATCTGATTTTTTTTTTTTTTTATTTCTTTTTCACTTTATAAACATTTTACACAAATCTCCTGCATTTGTCTGGATGACAAATTAAAGTCTTATGTTGTATATTAAAGTGTATTTTTATAAATAAACTATATACTACAGGTATTAACTGTTAATTTTTTATTAACAAAATTAAATAATGTAGGATTATTGCTCAGTGAACATAAAATACTAAAATTAATATAATTTCCTTAAAATACATAGAAAAAGATTTATTCATAATGTATATGACATAAAAAGCAGTTTTCATCTTTTTTTCTAACAAAAATTGTATCAAATAATTGATTTTGTAGGAATCAATTAATTGATATTGGCAATTAAATGTTGCTTAAATGTAAATATACACTCACTTATATGTTTTAATCATTTTAAATCATTAATTGCACTGCAGCATTTTGCTGTTAAAATATGCATCTACGATATTTATACAGGTGTTTTTTTTTTCTTCTTCAGTGCATCAACTAGACATTCGTAATTCTGGAGGTGTAATTATAAAATATGGACTACCATTTTAATTATGTAGCATTTGTTTCCTACCAAAATATGACATGCAGCAACAAATAATAAACACAGTACAAATATTTTTAAAAAGCCTGTTGTTTACTAAGGTGCAGTTTCAAATTTGTCTTTTTCTTTAATTTTTCTAATGAAAAGTGTATGCTGCTGCTATTTTATACTAGCTCGCTGTCCAAAGTCAAGTGGTATCTGTTTTAATTTAAAGTACTATATAAAAGTACCTTTTGTCACTTGACTAGTTGCACAGGATGATTTCTTCAATTACTTTTTTTTTTCAGTTTATTACTCCAGTTCCTTTAACAAGAAGGATAATATGCCAATCACCTCTCATTCACTGACAAAACAAGTTTCAACTAGCTACTCTTGTTTACACTCTAGGAAGTTTGCTGCAAAAAAAAAAAATGGATTTGTGTTGGCTCAGCTACTGCAGTACCCTGCATAAAAAGACCACTGTCACTAAATTACTGTATAGCTTAGAAAAGTAAAACGGCAGAATCTGAAAAACATCATTTTGTCGTTTTACTAATCAGCAATAGTTTTTTTTGTCTGTTGTGAAATTCAATTTCCATCAGCAGCTGATCGATCACAGCATCCATAATGGAAACAGCAATTAAAGAAAACAGGTCTTGTTTATTTATTTACATTAACACCACCAGTTGAAGTACTATTGAGATCAATCAGTGCAAGCATAAGTAAACAATTTCAAAGTGGCCTACAAGATTTACACACAAAAAAAATTGCACTAAAACCAACAAAACTATTATAATGAAGAGCATTTTAAACATACACTTGCACTTAATATAAACAAGATATGAATCTAAACAGAATATTATAATTGAAGTACAGGATTTGTGTATTGAACTAAGTCCATACAGGTTTTAACTAAAAAAGAAAAAAACTGTTACAAGTTGCTGATCTGAAAGAGCATCTTTGAAGTTCAGAAGAGGGTCAAGTGCTTTACTTACTGCCTCCAGCACCTCAACATTTTGCCATGATGGAACAAGATAACCTGTGCTTTTTGTCTGCAGTCAATATATGAAGAATGGCCTTTTCTTGTTCAATAAATCTGTCTATCATGCATTGTCTTAAGCCCCATGTTGTTGGTGACTTGGTGGTGAGACTATGCTCTGGAAGTTCCAGCTGCTCTTATTCATCAGCAAGTGCTTTCTTGTTTTTCCAGCTATTGGGAAAAGCTCCCATCACCTTTTTATGCAAATTCCAAGGGTGCTGTCTATACTTAGATCTCTCATGCTTCTCTCTGGAAATATTTTAATATAAAAAGAAAAACATTATGAGTCAGTTGAACATTCAAAATGTGCCGGGATGTAATAATTTAATGTATTATTTTATTTTACATTTATATTGAGTTATATTATTTTGTCATTAACATCTTTACTTATTATCCCTAATAAATACATGATCAATTTTACTTAAATTCCATTTTGTAGAGGAACCCAAATTATTCCCCAATGGCAATATGAAGCTTATGTCCAAAACAAGGAATCCTCTTTTACTTGTTAATCTGTAGTGCACTGACAACCTTAACCCTGCTGTCTGTTGTCATGCAAACCATGTAGTGTTCTTGCAGCAGCCATGATGCCAACACATCTTTCAGACCTTGTGCAATAATGTTGCCCTTGTGGTCTTCTGAGAAGTAGGATATTTGCCAACAGCTGCTTTGCAGTTGCCAGTCTTCATCATTGAAATGCACTGTCAAGGAGTGGTATGGCTTATATGTTCGGTTTGACTATAAATCCGTTATTGTGGCAAAATGTGAAACCTTATGCAGTTTGTGTCAGAGTTTGCCAACATGAATCATGCAATTTAGGCAGAGCTGTTTGACTGAAATGTTTTTGGCCAGGAAATATTTATCTTGGGTCTAAAGTATTCAAAAATTGTTTGAAACCATCCCTCTCAACCACTTGAATTGGCACCATATCTTTTGCGATGTAATTGGTGAAAGTCATGCCATCTGTTACTTTTCTTGTTGTACAGCACTTTTTTGCAGAATGATTCTGCTAAAGTTCGCAAAGTACTGTTTTTGTGTTTGTACCTAGGCTGGTGTAGACTTGTCGTGGACAGCTGACTACTGAAGCTTTTCAAATTCTGAGAGGTGGTTATTTTGCAGATGGTGAAACAAGTTAGTTGTCTAGCTGTCTTTAATAACAACCAATTTCCGATACAGTTTACAGATTGATGTCTTTTGAGCAACATCAGTCTTTTCAAAGCCAAACCACCTCCACACTAGTGAGTGTGATCCGTGTCTTGCAACTAAATATAAAAGCAGAGATTGTGAGTCTGTTTCATCCCCTGGCACTGTTTCCTCACTCAATTTTAGGCAGCTACGCTAGCTTAACTTGTGGTGCACTAACTGTGCACGCCTATGCGCACACTTTACGCACTGGCAGTAGTCGGTCTGTTTGGATTACATGAGACACTGAATGCATGGAATCTTAAGGCATATTATTTTTTGTTTTTTGCAAAGTGAGTGACATATTTGATAAGTTCAGCTTGCACATTGTTAAAACAACAATTAAGATATTATTGTAGATGACCCATATTGTGCACTCTTAGGAGATGTGTTCTTAAGTGAGTTCACCAGGTCAAGTGGGCTTTCAGGAACTGTTACTAGTACAGTTCATCGTTTACGATATGCGGGTCCATCTGTTCACAGTTTGTCTTCAATAATTAAATGTAAATTATTTTGCAAGATTTTGCAATTTGCTGCTGAAAACCTCAGACAATGCTATAGCGCTACTTAAACGAACTGCAAATCCTAGCAACCTTGGGAATACTTTGTCATTGTGCAGCTTCAGCGGTTTGTACAAGGGGTGCTGGGTGAAGCAAGTTGAAAACTCTAGCTTTAAAAGTGAGTCAAAAAAAGCAGGTAATTTTCAACTCTTAACTGCTTAATTGGTTTGCAATTATACCCATTGGATTACAGTTTTCTCTGGATTTTGTTCTTCTCCTGTGCACACTTGTTCGAGTGATTTCGTTTGGGTTAGAAAACATCTTTGTCTGGGGAGCATTCTCAGCTTATACAAATCTTCACTTATTTTGATATCACAATAGGACAAAACTTTACATAACTTTCAGGAGGCTGTTCACAGAGGATTTCATTTTATAAATACACCACCATTATCTGCATTTGCAAAACTGGACTGTGTCATGAGTGTCATTTGTTTTGTGCTTAGTGTTTAGTTGAATTTCATTTCTATCTGCAATATTAATGATTTTTTGTTGTTTACTACCATACATATACACACAACTAAATTATAATAAGTTGAATTTTGTAAAATGTTAGTTTTGTAAAGAGCTGCTAAATTACATGCTTTATCTTGGCACCCAGTCTCACAAAAATGAGTTATTTGCACAGTGATCTCCTTTTTCACATAACTTTTTGTCTCTTATTTAGTGTGGTAAACTTAGAATATGCAGTAGTCATGGGCCCAAAAGATAATCATGAATTTTCACTGGACATCCGTGAATCACAAAGGGATGGCAGCCCTTATGTTACAAGTAATTTATTATATGTATTGCACAGCTGTTGTCACTAAAATCAGTGCAACTTCACTTGCATTGTTTGATAGTAAGGATCCTTTATCCTCTTTAGTTGATTTAGAATAAAATATCCTTTTTTACATTACTATCATGTATTTCTATTACACCCTACGTTTCACTGAAGTTTATACTTTAAGTAATACAGAGGTAATTTAAAAACAAAAACTTCCCCAGACACTAATGCTAGTGTTTTACCCGTGTGCATTTCCAGAATCTGGATGTTGGAAAGTTCCAATACATTCTGATGGATTATTCTTTGAAAGTTGCAGAATTTAGCCAATGATCGATAATAATCTGTGGGCAATGAAGACAGCATAAAAGGCAGGCAGCCCGATAGTAGTAATGCAGGAGAAGCTGTACATGTCACTGGCTGTATGGAATTTAAGGATTGTAGTAACCACAGGTCTGCTCTGCAGGCTGACGTCAAAATGATGTTTGTGTTGATGCTGGAGATGATCACAGTAAGAGAAAGAGAGGAGCAGGGAGGAAAAGCACTAAAGTAAAAGATATTACTGTAATTATTTCAATAAGCTGTATGCTTCTCTGTTACTAGTAGTATTTATGAATGTAGCCCCATGTACTCTCATGGGGGCCCTCAAGTTCAGTCCCATAGGGCTGCAGTAGCTGCAGATTTTTGTTATAGCCCACTAATTAAAAGCCAATCCTTACCAGTAACTGAAGATGTTATTTAACTTAATGGCTTGTTAGGGCTTTCATTTTTGTTAAGTCTTTTCTGAGAGTATCATCCAATTGACTTGTGTAACAAAGCAGATTAGCAGTTACCATCCCTTCACATTTTTTTTTCTCTTACTCACAGTTCCAATTATTTTATTAAAACAGATGCTTCCTGATGAGCACATACACTGTTGTAAACTGGACCAAATTAGATAATTTTTTCTCTACTTATGAGGGACTCCATATAGATTCAGATTTCTGTTTCAGCAACTTTCATTACCAGTGATTCATTTTACTTCTAACTGATATAATTTTTAGTTAGCTTTTTTTTCACTTACTCAGCTCCATTTATAATAAATTTATAAATCTTTGTATTTTTGACAGGTATCTTTTTTTCTTTTTTATTAATAGATCTTTTTTTCTGTGACATTTGCTCTCTTGATTGTAATCTAACAGTGACAGTTAACAAGGAGCAGAGATAATACCAACAACCCAAACAGCACCCGAAAATTATTACTAGGGCCAAAGTTGGGGACCCTGTCTGTTATATATGGCACAGCATGTATGTAATCAACCAGAAAAACTGCAGTGTATAGATGATAAAAAGATAATTGTGGTAACTTGGAATGGTATTAGAAGAGAAAAAAGGCACTTGTACATAAAAAAGAACTATGAGCATGGTTTTGCTTTTGTAGATTAATAAAATTGTCACTTGTTCTTTTTCATTAATTCTGTTGGCTTATTTTGATTCTTTCCATATACCCACATACCAGAAAGATTTTGAAGCACTACAGCTACTGATGGCAAGAACATCAGATGTTTTTTTTTTTTTTTTGTATGCATTCCTCCTAAACCTTTATTCATTTAGTAGTGTGTATGTTTGGAAACAACCTAATTACTATAAATAAAAACCTAAGTACCCAATGGATAGAAGTGTCTGAACTTTTTAAAGTCGCTTTGGTTTGACATGTTAACTGTCACCTTGTGGACCACTTTAACCATGGTTGTGGACCACAGATGGTCAGCAGACTACACTTTGAGAAACACTAAAAGTTTTACAGTATAGAAACCTATCCAAGACTGTTATCATGTTGCTGTGACCAATAATCTATCATATTTATGTATGTTTGAATACCCAGAAAGGGCTGGGTCATCGTTTGGACTCGGTAGCTTGAATTTTTGTTTTCCTGTAGTCCTTAGCCATCTGATTATAGCATTTGTTTTTAAAATTGGCCACTTGTTGTAACCTCTTATAAACACTTGTTTATATTTTTTTTTCTTTCTTTTTGTACCACTTTTTGATATAACTATATTATAAATACAATTATTGTAAAGCACTAGACCTACTTATGCGTATTAAAATGTACTATATAAATGTTATTGGTTTGCTAACATAATGTTTAAGCTAATATTAGTAATTCTGTTAGCTGACTAAATTAACCCATTAATAAAAATCATCAAGGAGATAAACCACATGCAGACATGTATCTATACTAATAAAAGGCAAAGCCCTCACTCACTCACTCACTCACTCACTCACTCACTCACTCACTCACTC
>JANRMT010062839.1:2483338-2505228 GCA_026402145.1 Polypterus bichir lapradei | reverse complement strand
ACTGTTTATATACAGTAAAACCTAAATATTATTTTAAAGATATTGAGTGTCTCCGATATCACATATGTTACAGCCATTACGATAGACAGGTCACCAGCAATAAATACGTACAATGCAAGAAAAATAGTATACAGTAAATGTGTGTACAGTGAAACTAAACGTACGTACATGTACTAAGCACTGTAAGAAGAAAATTAATTATGGTTACTCACCAACAATGACACGATGACTTGTCTGATAACAATGAGTTTAATTTTACTGCACAACAAAGGAGAGCGTTACAGCCCTTGTAAAGGAGCCACTTCAGGCGATTGTGTAGCACTGCCGTTGTTCTTCTTCTGGCAGTCTTCAATCCAAATCCCTAAAGCAGATTCCATTCAGACTACTGCCTTATTATATCCACTTACAACTCGTTTTGCACCCTGGTTAAAAGGACGCTGCAGCCGTAGATCTTATATTCCTTTCCTACTTTTTAAATAAAAAGAATCCTATCCTTCAACAAATCCAAAACCTTTTCGGCAATCGTTAACATCTTCTTCTTGCGCTTGGGCACGGCCCCTGAAGCAGTAGCAGATTGTTTTGGAGCCATAATGAAGGGCTTGACTATGCACAAAGATAAACACAAAAGAGCACAACTCTTTACACAGCGAAACACGTTGATGCTGAATGAGTGAGACGAGACTTCCTGGTTAACACTGCATTCAGCACGCAGGAGCTCAACTGCGTGCTCTGATTGGTTAGCTTCTCAGTCAGGAGAACTTAACTGCGTGCTCTGATTGGTTAGCTTCTCAGCCATCCGCCAATAGCGTCCCTTGTATGAAATCAACTGGGCAAACCAACTGAGGAAGCATATACAGGAAGTAAAAAGACACATTGTCCGCAGAACCCGCGAAGCAGCGAAAAATCCGCGTTATATATTTAGTTATGCTTTCATTTAAAATCCGCGATAGAGTGAAGCCGCGAAAGTCGAAGCGCGATATAGCAAGGGATTACTGTATATATAAAAGTCAATGTGTGTATGTATGTTCCAGCATCACGTCTGAACGGCTAGAGCGATTTTCATGAAACTTGGTACACATGTTCTTCATTGGTCAACTAAAAATACTGTAGGGTGAAATCAGCCGTAACCCACCCCCTTCTGAGCAGGGTGGGGGGTGATCTTGCGGTCTTGTATGCATGTTATCATTCAGTTGACACTTGGAATGACCACCAGAGGGCGAACTGGAGGTGACTGTTAGCATTCTTTATGTTTGAGCGCCACCGTGCCCCTGTTGCTTTTAAAATTAAATAGAGTTCTCCACGTGGAAGTGTGTGTCTGTCTGGCCTGGAACTGAAAAGTAGAGTCTGGATGAGGATACACAAGTGAGGCCAGTACACTGGCAAAAGGAAACCTAAGAAAGACAGTCGCTTAGCTGCTAATGCACAAATGATGCAAGCACTTCGGCAACATGAGTACTTCTAGCAGAGAGATGCCCAGAGTAATTCTGACGATTTAAATACTTTCTAGGATCCCATGCTGGCTTACACAGTTACTATATACCAGGCGACCGCCAGCATTCTTTATTTTTGAGCAGCACCGCGCCCCTATTGCTTTTCAAATTATATAGAGTCGACCGGTTCCAAGAGTTAACTAGATGATAACATAAATACAACACCGCAAGACAAGGACATTAGTGAGTCTTTGTTTCTTAATTTTTTTTTATTTTTAACATTGTGTTTTTTTAATTATGTTTTTCTCAAACAATTAAAAAAAAACACGAGGGCGAACTGGAGGTGACTGCCAGCATTCTTTATGTTTGAGCAGCACCGTGCCCCTGTTGCTTTTCAAATTAAATACAGTTGGCCGGTTCCGAGCGTCAACTGGATGATAACATACATACAACACCACAAGACAAGCACATTCGTGAGATTTTATCCATCCATCCATTATCCATCCCGCTATATTCTAACACAGGGTCACGGGGGTCTGCTGAAGCCAATCCCAGCCAACACAGGGCGCAAGGCAGGAAACAAACCCCAGGTAGGGCGCCAGCCCACCCCAGAAAACCCACAAAGACACGGGGAGAACATGCAAACTCCACACAGGGAGGACCTGGGAAGCAAACCCACGTTTATTGTTTGTTCATTTATTTTTATTTTTAAAGTTGTGGTTTTTTTAATTATGTTTTTCTCAAACAATTAAAAAAAACTTTATTTTCCTCCTGGGCAACGCTGGGTATTTTAGCTACTTACTATTCTATCATTGGAACGTGAAATGTTTCTTTGCTGAGAAATCACTGCAAATTTGTTTAATGCTGAAGCCACTTTCATTTCAAATACAAATGGTCTCTGCATTGTCACAAAAGCCACGATGAGACAAAGCAAGTTTTGGGGCAGCCACCCGTGTAATTTGTTTTCCTGACTGCAAAGTGTCTTTTTTCAAATGATAGCACTGCTGTGCACAAAACCGAGTCCAATACAGAACTGAGGGCATAGGGAAAAGGAGGAGGTTTTTAAAGGGGAAGACAGGAAGTGAGATCATAGGGGTCGGGCTCATTGAGGTCTTCAGCCATTGGTTCGAGCCCGGACGTGACATCACAGGGGCCGGAGCCGGCAAGGTCTCCTTCGATAGGCTTGGTCCCGGAAGTGACGTCAGGAGAGCCAGGCGGAATCCCCGGGGAATGGCCTGCAGTCAAGGAAGAAAGAGTCGGTACACTCTGCCACATCCTGGTATGTCTCAGAACTGTCCTTACCCGAGCCCTTTAGCTGCCTCCCATGCGCACGTGTGTGACAGCATATAAATGCAAAGCTGTGCTCAAGTTAAGAAGCATGACTGCTGATTTATTAAACTAGGTGTATTTAAAAGTTTTTTTTGTATCTTCGTTGCTTTTATGAGGACTAATTTGGAAAACAAGCTGCTGTTTTTAAAATTGTCACAAGGTCCAGGATAATAAGATTGAACCTGACACCAAAAGAAGAACGTTTGAAAATACAACAACAACAACAACATTTATTTATATAGCACATATTCATACAAACAGTAGCTCAAAGTGCTTTACATAATAAAGAATAGAAAAATAAAAAACACAATATGAAAACAAAATAAATCAGCATTAATTAACATCGAATAAGAGTAAGGTCCAATGGCCAGGGGGGACAGAAAAAACAAAATAAAAACTCCAGACGGCTGGAGAAAAAAAAATAAAATCTGTAGGGATTCCAGACCATGAGACCGCCCAGTCCCCTCTGGGCATGCTACCTAACATAAATGAAACAGTCCTCTTTGGATTTAGGGTTCTCACGGAAAGGCTTGATGATGATGGTCAAGTAGAATTCTGCCTTTTAGTCCATCCATCATTGTTGGAGCATCATGAAGCTTTGAGTAGGTGGAGGTGGCGCAGGCCACCACCACAAAGAAACCGGAAAAAGAAACAGAAAAGAGAGTAGGGGTCAGTACGGATTGTAGAGCTACCCTGAATAGTTAATATGAGGAAATTGAACATATAGAGTATCAGGATTAAGTTAAATTAAGTTAAATTGAAGTTATAGAAAGGCCATGTTAAAGTAATATGTTTTCAGCAGTGTTTTAAAGTGCTCCACTGTATTAGCCTGGCGAATTCCTATTGGCAGGCTATTCCAGATTTTAGGTGCATAGCAGCAGAAGGCCGCCTCACCACTTCTTTTAAGTTTTGTTCTTGGAATTCTAAGGAGACACTCATTTGAGGATCTAAGGTTACGATTTGGAATATAAGGTGTCAGACACTCCAATGGAGGCTATACACGAGTTAATTTGCTGGAGAGTGTGTTGCACATTTAAAGTCTGCCATAATGAGGTTCAGACATTTTTTTCTATCCATGTCAGCAAAGTTTGATGACATCATTTAGATATTTTTCAGACCAATAGGTTGAAACTGAATGCAATTAATCTGGGTTCCAAAGCAGAACCATAATAGTCGAGTAGCGCAGTAATTTAATGTGTATAATTATTTCTCTAATAATCCACAATAATTTAGTAAACTCTACTTTTTTATTTTCCAGTATAACATAACACTGGTGAATAATCTGCAAACTATTGCATTAAACTTGCAACTGTTTATTACTTTCAATGGCAATTTAAAGACACAGTTACCTGAAAAATACTGCTATTTACAAACACACACACACATACACAAAGGTTTTCTAACCTCCTTAATCTATTCTGTGGTCACAGGACTGGAGCCTTTTCTAACAGCACCAAATACAATATGGCAAACTCCTTGAATAGGGTTCCAGTCCATCACAGACAACACATGCACAAACACACTTATTCATGCAGAGGTTGATTTATATTGGCAGATTAATCGAAATACAATTCTGGAGGAAAACTCATACAGATAGAGGAAGAGCAAATAAACTTCACACAGATGGCAACTAGGCATAGGATTCAAACTCTGGACACTGGATCTGTGAGATGGCAGCACTTACCACTGCACAAGCATGATGCTCTTCTTAGAATTCTGTTAAATTGTAATAAACTGTGCGTGTTTTACTGTGTATGTTCCAAGAATTGCTTTTAATCTTGAATTATTTGTGCACATTGATAAACTATATTTCACATTTATAGCAGACTCGGGCATTCCTGTTAGAAACATTTAGCTCTGATATTTTTAATTTAATTAATTGTTTAGGAATGTGAAGTGCCCTGTGTACCAGTACTGTGGATGTTCTCTCATTGTCCATCCATGTCTCCTGAGCAGTCTCTGCAATATGTATTTATTTTCTAGCAAGTCCATAGCATGTTAAATGTGGTGGTTTGTATGCTATGAATTAGGCCGTTTTGTTGCTGATATTGAATCTTTTTGGTGATTGCATATATCATACACATTATTAGAAAGACATTCCCAATTCTTGCCCAAATCCAAATCCAGCAGTGCAGCCAGTAAAACTTGGAATTTTAGAAAATCAATTTCCTATAGGCAAACATGATTTCTTCATAACGAGTCATTTAAATATGACAGCAAGTCAAGTACAGTAAAAATGATTATACATATGCTAAAGGCATGAACTGAAAATGTATCCCATTCGTGGACTGACACACTTGTGAATGCAGGTTGAGGAAGCATACTATCCTGTATTGGAGAATCAAAGTGTTGAAGTTGTTTATTCCTTTACTGTAGTTCCTGGCATTATATCTTGTAGTTAATAACTGTTCACTGGACTACATGCTAAGCATATACATCCTCGCAGACACACTAAATGATGAGAGCATGTGTGTGCATGATGTTACACCAACTGCAGCAAGCAATGTCTTTTCAAAATAATTCTTTTTTTTTTTCAATGCTGAAAATAAGCTTCTGTAAATATCATGAAGACCCTTTCACTTATCACTGTATTTATGTGCTTGTACACATCTGTATGTAGTCCTGGAGTCTTTCACAATGTTATCAAAGTTTTTAATACAAATTTCAGAATTGTCCTCAAGGCTGTCTTTGCTGCAGATTAGGGACAGCCAAATATATGTGTTGACAAGAGTAAAAACACTAAAGTCATTCAAGACTTTCTGGAGACCAATGATGCCTCCCTTCCGGATGAGCTGAACAACTTCTTCACGTGGTTTGAGGCACAGAACAAAGAGCCTGCGAGAAAAGCAGCACCTCCCTCCACTGACCAGGTACTCTGTCTCTCCATTGCTGATGTGAAGAGGACTCTATCCATAGTCAATTCATGCAAGGCTACAGGACCTGACAACATACCTGGTTGTGTGCTCAAAGAATTTGCCAGTCAACTGGCTGGTGTCCTCACAGACATCTTCAACACATCTCTGAGCCATTCGTCAGTCCCAGCATGCTTCAAGTCGACCACCATCATACCAGTGTGGAAGAAGTCATCAGTGACATGCTTGAATGACTGCCAACCAGTTGTACTCACGCCAATCATAATGAAGTGCTTCGAAAGGTTAGTCATGTCACACATAAAGACTAATCTCCCTGCCTCCCTTGACCCTCTTCAGTTTGCATACCGCTCAAACAGTTCAACTGAGGATGCTATATGCTCTATCCTTCACCTCTCCCTGACACATCTGGATAAAAAAGACACATATGTCAGGATGCTGTTTATAGACTAGCTCTGCTTTGTAAAGCTGGTTGTAAAACTGAGCAGGTTGGGCCTAAACACCACCCTCTGCAATTGCATTCTGGACATCTTGACAGAGAGGCCCCAGTCATTTCGGATGGGCTGCAATACTTCCAGCAGCATCACATTGAGCACTGGAGCGCCACAGAGCTGCGTGCTTAGTCCACTGCTGTTCACCCTGCTGACTTACGACTGCACAGCCACACACAACACCAACCACATCATCAAGTTTGCCGATGACTCGACGGTGCTGGGACTGATAAGCAGGGATAATGAAACAGCATACAGAGATGAGGTGGAATGGCTGTCTGCATGGTGTGAAGAGAACAATCTATCTCTCAATGTTGACAAGACAAAAGAGATAATCGTAGACTTCAGAAAATTACATCCTGCTCACATCCCACTCAGCATCAACGGTTTAGATGTGGTAACTGTTAGGAGTACCAAGTTCCTCGGGGTGCACATAACTGAGGAACTTATGTGGACGTGTAACACCTCATCACTAATCAAACCGAGCAAGTCTTCCCCCTTCCATCCTCACCATGTTCTACAGCGGCACCACTGAGAGTGTTCTGACCAGCTGCATCACTGTCTTGTATGGCAAGTGCAACATATCGGACCGCAAGCGCCTGCAAAGGATAATGAAGACAGCAGAGAACATTATTGGGGTGCCTCTCTTTTCACTACAGGACATATTTTACAAACGCAGTGTCCGCAAGGCCTGCAGCATTGTGAAGGACCCTTTACACCCCTCACATGGACTTTTCATACTACTGCCATCCAAGAGAAGATACTGCAGCTTCAGAGCCAGATCTGCCAGGCTGCAGGAGAGTTTTTACCCCCAAGCTGTCAGACTCCTTAACACCATGCTGCCCCCGGGATCTTCCACACTACCTCAACCACCTCTAAAAACAGAACTTTCATACTTGCCAGCCACTTTTCTGCAAAAATGAGTGTGCATGTAGAATAGAACTGATAATCTCATACTGACCTTTAAGTATTTTGACACTCTTGATATCCTTCTGCTGTGAAACATTCTGATCTGTCATTGTTTACACATGTCTTAAACATCTGTTATCATACACTGATAATTTCTGTATTATCTATATCTATTATTATTATTTATTTATTATATTGCATATCTATTGACTATATTTATGTATCTAGATTGCAAATACCATACATTGCATCAATGTTCATATTGCTAACTACACATCAATATTGCTGCTACTTCTTTGTCATGTCTTTGCACAATGTTTTGTCTTGTTTGTGTTTTAATTTTAAATTTAAATTTAAATTTAATTTTCAATTCATTATTTACACGTCATGTTGTTACACTGTGGACCCTGAGCTTTGCAATTTCGGCTGTCTGTATACTTGTATATGGTTGAGATGACAATAAAGTTCACTTTGACTTTGAAAATGGTGGCAGGAAATTATGTCAAACATTTTCCCTGCACAACGCTTGAAAAATACTTGTAAAATGTCAGTAGTGATCTTGGAAATTTAAATTGCTTTAGTTTTAATGGGCCATTAAGTAATAATGCCAATATGCCCATATTTTTGTATTCAATACCAACCCCATTGAAATTTCCATAGAATTGAAGTTTGATATAATGGCAAAAAAAAGATAATCCAGCTTGTTTTTATTAAAGATACCTCCATTATTTAAGTAGTGTAAAGTAAAATATATAAATATTAGCAGTTACAGTAGCTTTATAATATCATGAAGTTACCTGATTATCATGTAAGTAAACCAGTGTTGGCATTCATGAGTGCAGAACTGTAACGTAGGGATTGACTTTTAATTTGATTATCTTCGGGAGATTCCAACCAAGGATTCTTTTCATGTATTACTTTGACTTCCCAGTACTGTTATTACTGTAAAAAGTTAGTATTGTTACATTTTCAGAATTGTGGTATCAAAGTATTGGCTTTTGTGACACCTCAAGCTTTAAAGAGCCAGGACTGTATGACTGCCTCTTAGCTGCTCTTCCCTTATTAACACAGCTGAGACCAAGAGCACATTGGTGTATTGGATGTGAAGATGGCTTTTATTTTTTGGAATTGATGACCTATAACTTAAAGGTCATTGTGGAAACAAGTTTAGTAGTTCTTTTAGCTTCAGAGTACCTAATGGCTTTCATATATTTTAATATCTTGTTAAGTTTACAAGTAGACTGCCTATCAGGATTAAATTGCAGAAGGGGTTTGAGTGAAGAATTTACTATGGAGCATTTAGCTAAGCTTCATTTAAAGATTATAGGTTTAATTTCATTAAGCATAGTAATTTTGTGTATCACTACTAAAATACTGCATGTTTCAGAATTTACCATGCTGGTCAGCATCTCTTTGAGGTAGATACATTTCTGACAGTAAAGGTGTGTTAGCCTAAAGTATTAACTTTAATATCTTTTTTGTTAGACATGTTTCCAAGATGAGAAATCAGGCGTCACATTTTCAGATAGCTGTGTTTCTCTGTCAGCTTCTGAATCATTTAACCTATTCTCTAAAATACCACTATCAATTGGGTTCCAAAGTTATTATTTTATTGGTCTCTCTGCTACCAGTGTTAGGTTTGTAGTCTACTCAATGGTTATTAAGAAGTGCACCAAATAATCAGTTGCTGTCCTTTTCAGGTGTATTTCAGTTTGTTCAGATTGATATTTTGGTTGCTTTTTGCATATTGGGAACATCTGGAGGCCCAAATTCCTTTCTGATTGTTCTGTAGTTATTTGTGTGTGTTATACCTATACCAAACAGACTGATGGCAGGCAAAATTAAATTACATCTGTGATGTTAAATGCGAAATAGTCATCTCAAAAGGTTATGGCACTCAACCAAATAAATTGTTTGTTATTTGAACTTGTTTCTGAGAGGCAAGTAAAAGTGCTTCTCTGTTTCTTAATTTTGAAGTAGTGTATCTCTCTATGCCTAAACGTTTTCAGTACAGTTTCACTATGTACAGTTGTACAAAGCCTCTAGTATTTGGCTCTCATTGTGCTGAAGATATTTACAGCATGCAGGTATCTGAAACATGTCTCAATGTGCCTGTGTTTCTGCTGGCTACTTTGCATTGATATCTTTTACCATACCTACCTGCTTTTAATACTAGCTGTTTACTGAAATAAATCTTGGATTATGTCTGAATATATTTCTTAACTGTCTACAGTCTTGGTATTTTCTAGTCTTCAAATGCTGTTTTTCGAGAAAATATTTCTAGTCTTATCACAGAAAACTGCCCTTTATGATCAGCTTTTGAATGCAGATTGATTTTGTACTTTAAAAATATATTTTAATGCTAATGAGTATTAAAAAATTATTCTGACATTCTAAATGTTAAATTTTAAATAGTAATCCATACTTTTTTCTGCTTCATATGCACCTTGCACAGTTATGTCAAATTTGTTGCAAATGTTGCGGATGTACAGAAATATATGTATTAGGTAAATCCATCCGTTACTGAATCCATATTGTCTAGTTTAGGGGTGCAAGAGCATATTTTGGTTCTGTTGCTCCAAGTCAGGGACAAACCCTAATGTAGCATTAATCTGTAGCAGGTCATAGTTACATCTACACACATTTAGACAAGGACAAATTAGAGGAAACCGTTAACCTGACACCCAAGTCTGTGGGATATCAGAGGAAAATCCTTAGCAGAAAATGGGACATATATAAAATACAGTTTATGGTTATTAGCAGAGGAATAAGACAGAGAAATGTTATTCAAAAAGTGAAGTCTAATTTAGAAAATCACCAACAACTTTGACCAATGGCCATGTGCTTACTAGAAATGTATTATCTTTGTATTTTTGTATTTCAAATGTGTGGCAAAGTGCAATAGTGGTTAGCAGTACTTATTGCCTTAGTAGAGCAGTGTTTTGGTTTTGAAACCCACATGTTCTGTGCATGCAGTGCTTAAACATTCTGCCCATTTTTTCCCTTCTATATTCTTGATTTGTTTTTTTAAGTGTTCTCAAAGAAGTTAAGGTTTGTTGTTATTATAATACCATACCATCTTCAGGCCCACTAAATCCAATTTTAGGTCATGAATATTTGTGGCCTTTATGTATAATATATACAGTATGTATTGCAGATCATTTTCACTTGCTCTTATTCATGAGCTAGCAAATGTCCATAGGTTAACATGAGAATCTTAAAGGAAAAAAATATTTTTAGGTAATTTTTAACATTTGTATAGCCTGACGCACTTGGGTTAAGTAGGGAGTTTGAAGGGCATAGATCTAAAAGTGTGGGTGAAGTAATAAAAAACTGACAGAAGAATAACAGCGCAATCAAAACATATTGTGCAGTTTTATGGAAATTATCCATCCATCCATTATCCAACCAGCTACTGTATATCCTAACTACAGGGTCACGGGGGTCTGCTGGAGCCAATCCCAGCCAACACAGGGCACAAGGCAGGAAACAAACCCTGGGCAGGGCGCCAGCCCACCGCAGTATGGAAATTATACTAAAGTGAAAACTGGCTTTATATCATATGCCTAGTTTATAAAAACCAAAAACAAATAGTAATATGTAGAGGTAGTAGAACAGCAGGTGCTTCACTTTTCCTTATTTACTAAGAAATCCTTTTGTGCAGGTCTTTAAAGAAAGAACAGATTAAAATAGTTCCCAAATTATTAAAGTGCTGCATGAAGCAAAATAAACAAATTGTTGCTATAGCCTTCTCAGTTTGTGATCTTCTCTTTTTGTTGGCCTGCCTGGGTTTGCATTCACTAAGTTGATAAAGATTTAGATTCAGCAGCATTTGCTTGGCCATACAGCTTCATCTCTTCTGTCTATGCCCCACATTTTTTTTTAAACGAGCATGTAGTAATGTGGTTAATTTCACTAGTGTGTAGTTGTGCTGTCCTAAGTAGTGACATAACAATTAAATACCAATTCTGAAATTTTGAAACAGTTCAATGCTTGTGTTCTGTGGTATCGATTCTGTCCATATAAGATGCATTTTCCTTTTCTTTTGGTCATCATTTTCTTTATCTTTGGTCATAATTTCCCTTTTTTGATTTGATACTGTACATGCGCTGTTCATACAGTGAATGCACAACTTCCTTTGCTGTATGCTCAATCTGTATTCTTAAAATAAAAATCACACAAAACACATTTAAATTAACTAGGTGCTCTTTCTTTGAAAGCAGATGATACACTTTATTCAAAGTGTGTCCAATAATCCAGCTTTGTTCAGAGTATTCGGTTTTATCTTTAACCAGACAGGTGCATATTGTATTCTGTTAGCAATAAAGAAGAAGAATTTGTTTCTTGACACTCAGTATCTTTATACAAAGACATCTAAAAGACAAGCCAGAAATGGGCTCTTCCACTTTCTTTAGCTGTTTTTGAAACATTTGCTCAGGTAGTTCAATTACATTTTACGCCGGTTTGTCAATCAGAATTTTAAAAGTTCTTTGGCGGTTGCTGTTGAAAAACATTGGCCAAGCGCTGCTTTGGGCTACAACAATATTTACAGAGGATTGCACTACTTGCATTTTACAGACTTGAATGTCTCTTGAGCATGCGCACTACTTCAAGAGCAATACTACTTGAATATTAAACTGTTGTTAATGTTTGCAAAGACTGCACTGCGGTTGTTTTTTTGTCATTTTAATTAACGTGTTGAATGTGTGAACTCTTAATCTTTATATTATGTTTTTTTTATTATAAATCATAAAAATAATTGATCTTCTGTTTTCCCCTTTGCCCCCTTTTATACCACCTGTGGTACTGAAAATAATATCTAAAATTAATATGTTTCCAAGTATTGTATTGAAGTTATGGATTTCCAGTGTTATGATGACCATAGCAGGTATATGAAACTGACATGCTGTTGATAGTTTTCTTGCCTCACTAGAATAGATTGATGTCTTGATATTTTTACTGTTATGTGGGGCCACTCAAATGTGTTCCTAGAGAAGACAAAGTTTAGAACAAACCCCATTTTCAGTATAGTGGACTGGTTCTAGTCTTAGAGAATCTCTGAGACAGAAATTTTGCTTTTCACTTCTCCAGTTCCTGCTAAAATTTTTATGCTATCTGTTGTATGTTTCCTAATATTCTGTCCTCTGATTTGACAGAATTTGGCTGCTTGTTGTCTTAGTTCATAGGTGGCAGAAGCAATTGAAAATACAAATACAATATTAGGTAATATTTTAAAAACAATCAGTATAAATCAATGGAAATCATGTTCAGACTCCATAATGCATTAGTTGAGACTAAATATGGAGTACTGTGAATAGCTTCTTTTTTTTTTTTTTACCATGCTACAAAAAATATCTAATGTGTATGTGCAAAAAAAATCAAAATCTGTATCTCTGTAGAGCAAAATCTGGTTAAAGCTGATAGTCCTCTAGCATATTGCCCTGTTAATAATTGTGCTAAGTTTCGGTTAGAGTAAATGATTTGTGTACGTGTTATCATGTCCACTCACTTTCATCCACATATAAACATCTCCATTAAAGTGTTAAAATCAGTTTCAGGGGCACCTAATATTTTTATTGAAAGGAATGGAAGTTGCTTATGTTTTTTGAAAGTAATCGTCCATTTAAGAAAAGGTTTAAGTAATAATTCAAATTAAATTACCAGTATGATTTTTTTCCAATGTTAATAGACTCACTATAGTCTGTTAGTGTAAAATAATTATGTCAACCATTGCTATCCTCATCTATTGCATAAATGAGGTTTGGATAGTAGACTGTACTCCATAAACCAATTTTGGGGATCACTGTTCTAAATGGATATCTATCTTTGATTTCTGATTACTTATCCCAATGCTTCTGGCAATAGCTAACATGATTTATTCAATGTGTGCTAAAAATATTGTCCTGCCAGTTTTCTTCCCTCTGGTTTGTTTAAATATGTTGTCTTAAATAGCTGGTTTTAACAGTATTGTCGGCACATTTTCTTTGCTAAACTGAGATATGCGGAGGGGCTAGTGGGCCTAATAAAGTGGAGCAAGCTAAATGCTCAGGACTGATTAATTAATTATTGTAGATAAAAAAAAACACCTGAACTATTGTAGCCAACTTAAACTTATTTCACATTGAGGCTTTCTCATATAGTAAAAATACAGCTTCTTAGATCCAGTCTATATTGTCCTTTAGCCACCTCAGCCCTTTTACTTAGAGAGGTTGAATAGAATAATTGAGTTTGCATCCAAGTAGATTTTTGCAACCAGACAGCACGTACATGGAGGTTATAGCTCAGGTTATTAACTTGCCAGCATGCGTTCATGTAAGAAAAATGCTCATTTGGAGGAGAAGTGTCTTTTGACCCACAGAATCAGTCAGTCAGCACAGGAATGATTAGCAATTGCTGTGAACCCTGGATGTGGTAAAGAAGATGACATGAGGCAGGTATCGGTAGGAGGTTCTTAGATAGACCTTTCTGGATCTGGTGCAAATGCTAGAGAGCTGAAGCATACATGCAACAAATAAAAGAATTAGATCAAACATAGAAAGTTGGATTTATAGTTTTGTGTCAAACAAATGTGCTTTGTTTTTCACTGTGTAACTGGCATTCCTGTGGCCTAGATGCAATAGTACAAATATGTATACAATGCTGGACCCCCCTTTAAATTTTCCCAAGGCTTATAATCACAGAGGCAGCTGTGAACGACAAGCTTCTTTATGCCAGTTAGCATTCCCTGTGGAACTCCAATACTTCTCCCTCAACCTCAGGAGATTCAGCATAACTGATAATGTAAGTTTTTTCTTCAATCCCATGTGATTTTTGGAGGAACTACAACAAGTTGTGAAGAAAATGCCTGTATTAGTAAGGAAAATGGTTATAAAGAATGTGAAAAATTAAGTTCAGATGCATTAATATTGATTAAGAGGAATACATTTGCTCAAACCTGAGCTTTTAAGTAACACCAGACTAAGCATTTGGAGCAAATTAGGGTGCATAACCCATGAAGGAGTGATGAAAATTCAGAGTGGAGCAGTCAGTGTTTTGTGGTCTAACAAAGCCAGAGTCTGACAGCACTGTGTGACGCCAGCGTCCCATGGTCTGCTCTTAGACCCTTGATGTACTGCCAGACGACTGTAAACTAGTCCTAGTAAATGCAAGCTTCAGGCAGCTGTGTAACAGTAACCATTTAATGGACTGAAGACTTGGTGTGACAGTCATTAGACTGGCCAGATGCTACCGCACACATAGATGTAAGCTGTTACACTATCTTTGAGGTGAATGCCATTTTGGGAAACTGTGGGAATTTAAAGAGACATTTATCAGTAAGTGCTGGGCAAAGAAGAAATAGCTTTTGGATGTTTCAGTTCAGGTTTCTTGGTCCCAGTAACTTGGACTTAATTAGGAGAGGCTTTTTTGAGTGCCCACCTGCAACAGGCTCTGTTTCACCTTTTGTTGAAGTGTCTAAGGGTTTTACAGGTCCTGGCATATTGCAAGTGACACAATTGTCTGTCTGATGACAGTGAGGGAGAAGTGATGAGCATCACTGAGCAGAGAGTCTGAAAACTCAAATGGTTTGTAGAGTTAGTAATACCAGATTAAAATTAACTGGTTCAAAGGTTGGTGTTATTACAAATATTTCAGCCAGACTTATTGGACGCAAGTAGTGGCAGTTACTCTCTTACCCACTAACACTTATACTTAATATATGTTGTCCATTTTACTGATACTGATATGTATTCAGGAACTGGTAGAATACTTTAAAAAGGCTGGTTAATGACATTGTGTGATGATTACGATTGCCAAGCTTTTGAGGTTTATCTCTGACATTATCTAGAGGTATTTGATGTAGCTGTTATTTGTGACATTGTAAAAATTTACACTGGATTCTCTATGTGTTCTGGTTGCCACCCTTTTGAGGCTGCCACATGACTGGACATGCTAATTGCTGCTTTATTTGGGCTGACATGTAAAATGGAAATTCTGGTTGATTTCTTGCTGTGGGTATTGCATGTCCTTTGGAGGTGCACATGCTATTGGCATACTCATGATGAAAGGATTCAGTTGCTACCTTGATTGAAGTGTATAAACTGTATGTCATCCATTGGTAAGCTGCTTAGGACATTACACATATTGACTGATGCATAGTATAATATGGATAACTCTTCCAGCAATTTAGTAGAGCTTGTTCATTTAGGTATCCCAGTATGATGTTATTTTTTAGCACATGCATTCAGGACAGTGGTGTACTGCCATTTGTTTTAAAAGTGCTTGAAAGGTGTAATCATCTTCAGCTTATATGGATAGTAGTAGTAGGGTCTTTATTTTAGAATCTTTCTAATTTCTAGACAATTTGAAACAGCTTTAAAACCTGCAGATAAGCTTTACATTTATGCTTATTTTTTTGAAAAGTCTTGAGCTATTGATAAGTTGATATATTACACAACATGCTTTACCAATCAGTTTTTATGGCTTTTTTCACATTTAAGCTAAGACAGTACATTTCTGAAAATCCTACAGTTGTTCAGTTGTAGAGAATGTATAATGTCTAGTAGCAATACATCCTGCTTGTTAATGTTTTTGCATAACATTATGCACAGATAAAATAATATAATAAATAATAAAAGATAAGTCAATGTTTGAATGATCATAGGGAAATAAACTTGTTAGCAATACTTGGTTAACTAAGACCAATAAGAGAGAGATTATCAAGATTGTTTTAATATTCCTTAGAAATACCTAGGCTTTAGACCAAGAATATTTAAAGATTGTTAGATTTATGATAAATTTTCAAATATTTTTCCTTTATTAGGAATTTTCTCTAAACACTTCTGAATACTTTATTACAAAGTATAATAACCTAATTCTAAGTTGGAACCATCAGAATAGGTTTTATACATGAGAAAAGCCTGCTGTCTCCATTTATTTATTTATTTTTTGTCTCCAAAGCATGTTCACGTTTCTGGGTCAGGTAACATTGTTAGGAGCCTTTAAAGTTTGCTCCATCGCTGAGCCTGTAAGTTTTGAATCTTCCATTTTCTGTTTCTCTGCACAGTCTGATGCATAAATACAAACTCTTTTCCAGTACTGTTTTGTGCTAGGCTAGTAGAACCTCCTAAATTGTTGATTTTCCCCAAACTTGTCCACAGTAACATTATTGTATATATGTTTTTCATGCTTTAGTAATACTCAGTCATACCTATGACTTCCATTTGCTGCTATTTTACCTGAAATGCTACTTACATGGTAACATATTGCAACCAGTAGTTTGATGTACTGCATACTGGAACACAATTTCTGAGCTCACCTAGGATTGCTTGTTCTTTTTTATTTTGTATTTTTTCTGTTAGATTTTTAGTTTCACATATTTTAATTGGAGCAAGTCAGAGCTATGTTCACAGTTATACAGAGTAAGCTTGGCTTTCTGCTTGAAATTGTATGTTGCTGTGGTTCTAAGGTAGAATTGGCATTTTGCGTTAGTAAAACAACCTTAGTCTTGGGCTTTGCAATAAAAATTGTAAATTGTGTTTTGTTTTGGTTTTTTTAAAGACAGAAATCTCTACATTTTTTTGGCTTTAACTTTTTATTTGTGTCCTTATCCAACCTGCACAATAACTTGCTTTATCCCTCCTGTTGTATGTTCTTTAATTCCAATAATAACGTCTACGGGGTTTTTTCTTTACAATCATGGTATATATTCATTTCCAATGAAATAAATATATACCATGATTGTGTTCTAACTAAGAATTTTAAAATGGTTGATTGATGGTTTGATTTCATCTTAAAATACATTTTATAAACTTCACTTCAGAGTACAACATAATATGGGAAATTAATATATATACAATTATTGTGGACCAAAGTTGAAAAATTCAAAGCTTATCTTTAGAATTTGTACAGCTGAGCTGTCACTTTAACAATATTGTTCTGGAGGAAATTACTTCCATTTCTTAAGAGTAAATATTTTTACACCTCTCGGGCGATGCCGACAAGTGTGCATCTATTTAGCGTGGGCTTACATGATATAGGATTTAAATGATGGAGAGACAGAGAGCTGCCATCTTCTGTGATGACTTAGCTTCTGTTCTGATTTGGAAAGCATTAGTACAGGGGTGTCAAACTTCAGTCCTGGTGGGCCACGGTGGCTTCAGGTTTTCATTCTAACCATCTTCTTCATTAGCAACCTGTTTTTGCTGCTAATTAAATTATTTTTCCTTAATCTTAATTAACTTGACTCAGGCTGCTTTGCTGTTTCTTTTTCTTTAATAAGCAGCCAAACCATAATGAAACGCAAAACAGGCCGCCACATGACCAGCTCACTTGTGCCCATCACATAATATCTGAACATAAAGAAAGGTGGTGGTATTGGTAAGGTCTCTTAGGTCACCAAAACATTTTGACGGTGTTTTTATTAAAAACAGAAAATCATTTTGGAAATGTCTACTGTGGCAGAATGAGAGTAGCAACAAGCCGTGGAATTAAATAATGGGTTTAATTAACAGCAAGAATCGGCTTCTCATTAAGAAAGTGGTTGGAGTGAAATTGGTTGGTGTTTGAAGCTCCAATTTAGCTGGTCATCTGTCGGCTCGTTTCACATCTCATTTCTGTTTGACTGCCATTTAATGAAGAAAAGAATCAATTCAGAGGACTGAATTCTTAAAAACTGGCAATTAAAATGGAGGGAAAAGAAGTTAATTAGCAGTGGAAACTGGTCAGTGATTAGGAAAAGGGTTAGAATGAAAACTTGCAGCCACTGCTGTTCGACACCCCTGCATTAGTAGAAGAGCTTTACACGACAGTGTTAGGTAATTAAAAGGTTCTGCTGACCTTTTATGCAAATGTTCAAAAGTCAGAAATGCAATTGAATTTATTAACAAATGAAAGCAGAGAAGTAAGATTTAGTGAAATGATTGTACGCTGTCAAAGTATTTTTGTCCTGAGGCGTTCTCTGAAACAAAGCTACAGTCTGTTAGACTGCCTTGCTTCCTGTGAGTATGATACTACTGTATTTCTAACAAGGCTTTCAGCAGTTAGTGTAAGTGTGTTAATGTGGGGGCTGCTGTTTCTCTGTCTGTATGTTTTACAGAGGGTTGCTATGCTACTGGGAGTAGATTGTCTGTTTGACTGAAGCTTATGCTTGCTAGTCATTTGGAACCGATGAAGACCGATATTTATAAAAACAGCCAAACCGATGTGCTTGTTTTTTTTTTGTGCTTCTCAGCTTAGATGTTGTGTTTTCACATCAATCAAATGCCATCTTGGCCTTTTTTGGGATCCCTGTGATAAAATCACATCCTTAATGATGATTGACGGCTGTGCGCCCAGTGGCTTGTATTACTTTTTAGTTTATTGCTACTTAATGGCTGGAGATTAGGAGGCTTGTGTCTGAAGTCAGGTGGCTCTGATGAAGCAAGTCTAACACGCAGATGGAAAAATATGTGCTCTTCACAGTTTACAAGATAATGGCAGCTAGTATTTTTTTTCTATTTTCTTAAAGCACTTGCACGCTTTAAATTAAGTGGCATCAGATGTTTTTTGTCCTGTTTTTTTAATTAAATTTCAAAGCATCTCTCCCTGTTTCTCATTTTGTTTCATGAATTAAGTTAAAGTCCACACATTCCAGGGGCCTCATGTGTAAACGGTGTGTACTTTCAAAAATGTTATGTTCACCCGTTTTCCACACTCACTTTGAGATGTATAAAAACTAACTTGCCGTAAAGCCGCACACATTTTTATGGCAGCCTCAGACCATGCGTTTGCACGTTTATGCTCTGTTTTGCAAGCTGCCTACACTCAACGTCAAAGCAGTGCTACTCATTCTGTATGGTTTTCCTTTCTTTTTCATATTCATATCCATGACGTGGGCTTTATCAAATATACCAAAATTAATTACATATTGTTTACAGATTTAAAGCACTTGATTGTAATCAATCTGTAACAATATAATGGTGCACAAAATGGCCAAACTGTTCCAAGTGCCATGGCTGCTTTAGCGTTGTTAGAACACATCGCAAGTAGAAGAATTAAAAGAGAGCATTACTGTCGGTGTTTGAGAAAGCCTGTTTAAGATGCACTTAGCAATTAATGACTGGGTCGGGGAAAACTTAGAATACAAAGCATTTAATGTGCTACTTTAGTTACTATGGGGTTTGAGAAACTCTAGTAAATTAAACATCAATTTTAAGATGAAGTTTATGATGTTCTACTTTAATGGCAAAATAAACGGTGAGATTGAAGTGGAAATTTCAAGGGTAAAGTCAATATTTTGACTGCAATCTTGTCATAGTCTTTTTTTTTTTTTTTTTTTTTTTTAAAATACATACGGTGGGCTGCGATTTGCTTTTACCCATTGACTTTTATATGTGACCACTTCTCTTTTTATTTCAAGCACTGTGAGACTTTTAAGTGCCTCCACCACACTTTACCATTCCATCTATTACCTTTTGCTGCTTATACCACTGCTTAAGCCATAAAATAGTATGTTTTTCCATGCCTTCATTTCACTGAGTGTTTTGTCGGTGTTTGTCTTTTAACAAAATACTGAATGGATACTGTTTGCATTGAAATATTTTGCTGTTTATTTGTTTTGATACATTGACTTTGGGTTTCAGAAAGTGCTTACTTAATAATTTACTGCACTGTATTATTATTGCTTGCTAAACATTCCAGATTTTTAACTGTACAGGTTAAAATAAAAGACATTCTGTTGCAATTTGATTGCCTAATTGATTGATGTGTTGTTAGCGTACAGTACTGGTGCTTCATGCATTGAAATATGTGTGTTCTCCCTATGTCATTGTTGGTTATTCTCCTGATGTTCAAGTTTTCTTCCAGGCACACATATTTTGTGCTTTAACTGGTTATTGTAAGTTCTGCAAGTATTAATCTGTTTGGGCAATGTGACTTGTACTAAACTGGTATCCCAACCAGGGTTGCTGCTGTTGAGGAGCCGCGATCCAGAAGTATTAAGTGGGCCTAGAAAATGGAAAATAGTGAAACTTTTCAAGTATAGGATATATTAGTTATGATTGTGCAGTGTTTTAGAAGTTACACAATGCCATCATCCTAAAAACTGCATAACCCTATGTGCAGAAGTGTTGTTTGGGTTCCACCTTATTTTCAACAGATTTTATATTTTGAAATAGTGTTACCTTTTTAACGGAGTTAACATACACATTCATTTATATTAAGCTTGAATATACTCTTCAACTGCCCTCATTTATTTAGTATTTGTGAATATCTTAACATCATATTGCTGTTTATTTTCACATTTAGCAGATGCTGCCTAACTAAACACTTGGCTCACTTCACTTGTGTACGTGTCTGGTATTTTTACTATATACACCTATTGATATTTACACAATAAAAGATGATCTCTTTCTGCTTGGTGCTTCTAATTTTCACTCCCTTCTTTGTCTTCAACTGTGTGACAAAGTAACATTAATGGTAAAATGATTAGATCATCATTTACGTAAACTGAGTCTTTTAAAACTCAATAACACTCTAAGGCTGAAACAATGTTTGGTGTTTTCAAATACTCTTTATTTAGAAAGGGGTAGAGTGTTGGCCAAAAGTAGTTGCATATTTTCAGTTATGTCACTGTTTTTCTGACATGCACATTTCAAAGGTAATGCTTTGTTCAAAACTTAAAAGTTTGAATGAATGAATGATGTAAATAAAGCTCATTTTTATATATATTCCACAATGCTGTGAATTTTTTACATATGTTATAGTGTACTAATATTTATTAATAGTTTGTATTTTCATTATACTTTTTAATTTCTATCAAAAGTTACTGTACTTCCTCTAGTCGTAAAAGTTTACTAGAAATAGTTAAAAATATTAAATTGTTTAAGTCATGTTGGTGACTATAAGCATTTTTCAAGAGCCACATTCTGTAATATATCTTAGTTTGTTTTTTAAAAAATCACACTCACATGTGCTTATCAGGCGGTTTTACAAGATTTATACTGCGTTTAAATGATCTCTCATAGTATTTATCAGATAAGTGGATTTGCTAAACCTTTACCAAAAACTGGTTAATGTGAATAATAGAGTGGGTGAGAAGACTTACATGTATGTGCTCTGAAATATTTCTAGAGTCTTGTTTGAAGAGGAGCGATTCAAGTTCAGCTCCGTCATTGTTGACTTTGCGGCAGCCTATAAAGGCTTGGCGGCGGCTACTGCCGTCCTGGCTCATGTTTAACTTCATTACTTCCCACTAAGTGGAAACATCTGTTTGGTTTGGAAAAAGCAAACTACTTCTGAGGTACTGTATGTGTTTAACCAATGCCACATGGATAACTGATGTCTGTGAGGGTTTCCAGCACTCTTTTTTTTTTTTTTTTTTTTGTTGTGTTTTGAGTTCCTTCCCCGATTTTTGGAAGCAACAGGACAGGTTTTTTATGTATATCCATAGTGAGATAGTGTAAATATTTATTTTATAAAACTTCATTCTTGTAGTTTTTCTAGAACTGGACTATGTATATTTAGTTACTTTAACTATTTCTTATTATGGTATATTGTTCAGTGAATGATGCATTTTAGTTTAGAAGGGATGGTAATCAGAACAAGAATTTTTTTAGGCTAACAAGGTGTTTTGGGTATAATTTACTTTTTATAAGCTTGTTTGTAACTTTGCGTGCAATTGTAAATCGTAAATGGTTGAAGTCTGTTGTGTTATAGTGGGCTGCACAGCGTTTTCAAAAATCATGTTGCGGTTATTTTGACACACATTGAATTGTAATTTACACTGTGAAATACAAGTTTTAAAGTTACCATTTTATGTTGCAACTTCAAGGCTTAAAGGAAATTAATGTATCACCAAGATGATACTTGCTTATTATATATATATATATATATATATATATATA
>JANRMT010062839.1:2410990-2483238 GCA_026402145.1 Polypterus bichir lapradei | reverse complement strand
AAATGTTTTTCAGATAACAAAAAATAATACATTTTATATTCTATGATGTATTTTCTAAATAAATTAAATGGATTAACTAGTTAAAATAAGTGAAATAATAAAAGACGAGGACCACTGTTTTCTTTCACATCCCTTCTTCCCACTCCTTTTGTGCATCATCTGTTAAAGAATTAGCTTGTTAATTAAAATGGAGTAAATAAATCCTTCTAAATGAATAAGTAAATATATTTAAAGTAAAATTGTGTTTGTTTAATAATGTGTACACACTGCGCAGTAAAAATTTCATTGTCATCTGTCTAGTCCTAAGAAGGTAAATTACATATGGCTATCACATTTCAGTTTACTATAATGCATAGAATGTAAATGTTCACAAATGTTATGCATGCCATTTAATAAAAAGAATAATAAGGCCAGAGTTATACTTCACGTGACGCGATGCATGCTGCAGAGGACTCTCCTGCTACGCAAGCATTGTAGTGTTCACTAGCCAACCCGCGGCGTACCATACGCCACATAAGCAGGCCGTTTTTTTTAATGATTTTTAAGCACAGGGAGAAAATTAACATTTGAAAAATTGGTAATGTAATAAATCAGCAAGAAAAGCAACATTGTAACAATGCAAAGAACGAACCAACAGACAATTGTCCGTGACTGAAAACTGGCGGACCGCTATCACCCCTTCTCCTCCCAGACGGAGGGATGGGGGTGGATGGCACTCAGGCGCGGAGGGTGGAACGGGAGGAGAGGAAAAGGACGTCCATTCCGCTCCCTCCGTCATGCTAGTCTGCTGATTTCTCGTTCAGTATGCACTGCCTGCTCATGTGCCCATCTCGGCACTTGAGTCGTTGTCGTCTTTGCACAGTCCAGATGCACCTGTGACTCACGTAGACGTTTCATTGCTCTGTGCGGTTTTGGCTGCTTTTCTATATATAATCCACCAAGACACCCGACCACGGTAGTAGCGAGGTGGGAGGGGGGTGTGTACAAAGGGTAGGGACGTAATCAGTGGGCAGGGAAATTTCTTGCGTGTTCCTGCAGGAGCATCTAAGAAGACGCATGTTTGTCGCGGATGCGAATTGCTGTATGTAGCGTGTAAAACAGTTTGCTATGGTGCACGTGGTTGTGCGTCGTAACCGAAAACTCGGTTTTTAAAGACTGCTTACTTCATTGTGTTTTAACCTCAGTTGTAAAGGATTGTTTTAAGGATCCCATGGGATACCCCTCGCAAAGCGTTTTACACGCTGCATATGGCGACTCACCTCCGGCGAGAAACATGCCTCTATGAACAGTCAACGTGGCTCGGAGGTGCATGTGGCCTCTACGACTGATGAATATAAATGACGCCGTTTTTTCTGTGTCATCGCGTCCGAGTTGGTGGGCGTGGCTCTGCGAGTTGTTGTCGTATCCAATGGTCTTGGAGTTGGTGGGCGTGGCTCCTTCCTGCGTGTGCCATAGGTGTCTTACTTGTCGGCGGCTTAGTGAATCCACACCCCTTCTGGCGTGCTTTCCATGGGTGTCTTGCCTTAGTGAATTATATAAATAGATACTTGCGCACGTACTTTACGTAAATCTGGAGGAATCCACCAGGTGGCAGTGCGAGATATTATCACGGTGAGAACATGTTCGGCTTCTCTGTGTTGTGAATTGCCTAAAACACCTATTAAATTCCGATAACACCTTACCGCAATATCTCTAAAAAGGATGTTTATTGATTAAATCCATAAATCCAGGGATGTGTCCATTCCAGCAAGCATTGGGCACAACTGAGAAACAATCCCTGGACGAGGTCTCAGCTCATCGCAAGGTGAATACAAGCACACACTAGCGTCATTTTAGCGGCACCAAATCCCCAAATCTGCATATCTTTGGAAGGAAACGGAGCACAGTGTGGAATACAAGCAGGAAATACCAGCAACATAACTCCGTGCGAGACAGCAGTGCTATTACTCCGCCACCGTGTCACCCCCATGTGTGTAATTATTAACAGTATTCATTATTTTAACTAAATTATATGTAAAATGTAACATAAACACTTTAATGCATTTCATCATGAAAGTGATATCAAGTATGAATCTAAAGATTCTAAATGTGCAGAGAGCTGGAATATCATACATTTAATTTGTTCTGTGTGGTGATCTATTGCTGCTTGCTGCAGCTGTCAGGTCCAAGAAGCTCGTAGCGATTAAAAACTGGGATGACGTTTACGACCGTCTGCTTTAATGATAAAGTAAACTATGAAGTTAAAGTGAACAATTCGAGATTAAAGCCGAAATTTCCACTTTAATCACAAAATACACGTTTTCACCGTGTCCTTTATTTTTTTCTCAGTGGCTCAAATACAGCGCTATACATTATGTTGCTGTTGTGAAGTTGCAAAAAAAAAAAAGATGGCACAAAGATGTTATGTGAGACTTTTAAAATGCATTGCGTCATTACGATCGGGAACATGCAACGCATGAATACAAAAGCACCATGAATGCATCTGTATGTCGGCATTTTGCTTCACCACATCGAACCATTCATCAAACAGCGAAGCACGCACATCGATCCCCATAGAATCTGCATAGAGGCTTTCTGTCACATGTAGATAGTAAACAGAGACTCTGACGTCACATTCCGAGTTTTAGCACACTGCGCCCCCCGACTTTTTGCTGGTACTGCAACTCGCGCACACGTCGTGTTAATTTCTGAGGACCTGCTCACAGGACGCATGAAATGAACGCTGGGAACGCGTGGCAGCCATGATGTGGGGGGTACGCTTTCTGAGCGTGAAGTATAAATGAGCCCTAAGATATAAATTACAATCAGACTGCTAAGCTAGATTACATTCTGCCTAAACTATTTGATTGGAAGGTAAAACCTGTGGCCAAAGACTGCATTCTTGTACACTTATTCAGTTCCCCCTCTTTGTCTGTATTAGATGTTTTGTTTGTGGTTACAGCAATTAGATGCTTCTTATGCAGCCCCCTTTAATACCTAAGGTTTTGTTTTTAGCCTAGAGAAATGCTTTCACCTCTGATCTGCAGTGTTTACAAACGTTGACTATTCAGTTTAAATTTGTCACTTTTGTGGTGCAGTGTTAAGCTGATATAAGGCTTGGTCTTCCTGCTTTAGCACAGTCCTGTGGCTGATGAGATGTATTCTAGTTATCATAGTCAGATTTACCTTTTCATCTTATGTACAGTTTAGGGATGTTTGTGAGGAGTAATTGCACAAAGACAACTTATATCTCCGGTCAGTTTGTTGGTTAGTTTTCAAACCCCCTTTGTTGACGCCACACAAGGGCAGCATGTCAATGTGTGACAGTGTCTGTGAATTTAATGTGTGGTATAAAACTCACACACCATTGGTGTTGCTTTGGCTCAGCCAAGTTTTTGGCTATGGAGGGTTTTCTGGGTTGCAGGTTTCCACTGTAGGGTTGTGAGTTACTGTTTTTTTTAATGGTAGTGGATCGCAGTGAGTTGATTAAGTGATTGACAATTTTCCTCAATTACCCACCCATGCACTTAAAATCATCGGGGTATTTAACAAGGAATGGGTCTCGACGCCACTATAAAGGGCAAGATTGTGTCACAGCCAAAAAAAAAAAAACTTTAAGAAACCCTGGACTATGGCATTATTACTTGGACTTACCTTTTTTGCAATGCAAAAGATTTCCGTGATAATAATAGAGACCTTGGGTTGTCTGCAATGCTGATATAAAGTACAATAGTTGTGCTTCATTGTGACACAGCAAGTTTAATTTTACGCATTTTGCACAATATCATGATCTGATTGATGTCTCCGCAGAAAAAAAATCCAAACTACTGCCAGATGACAGAAGTGTATTTTTTCTCAGTGCCTAATTACCAAAACAGCCAAATTCACTTTCCTCTTTTGTAGTCATTTTGTCAGAGTAAACAACAGATTAGATTATACTGTCATCTCCAAAATGTCTTGCCATGTGTTCCATTCATGCATTAAACATGTTTAGTACACTGAAAGCAAAACTACCTACAAATGCAAGCAGCAACTGGAGACAAAGTGGGTATATTACTGGTAATAAGTCATATTTTTTTGCGGTTTGTTAATTGCACACATGCAGATTACCATTTCAGTTTTCATTCAGTCATTTTTGTATCGCTAGTTACAACACTGATAGCACTTTGCATGCATGCAGAGGATATCATCTGACATCTGCTGTGGCTTGTTACCCCATATATAGCAAGACTTTGATTTACAATGTATTCCCTAGTTTTGTTTCCATTTAATCACAAAACAGTTACTGGTAGTGTGTGAAATGATGAGCTTGAGACATTTACGTGACAAATATTAATGTTTGTTATGCTCTTCACTGTATATTTACAGTGCCTTCAGAAGGAATTCAGACCCTTTCATTTTGTTCACCTTTTGCTATTTTGCAGTCTAATGTTGAAATCATTTAAATTTCTTTTTTCCCCTTAATACCCTAGAAAAAGAAGCAAAAATAGGATTTTCAAAGGTTTTGTAGAAACTTGATGACAGACAGCTCTTTATTTGTGTTCTGTGAGCAAGGGTGTATCCCTTTCTGGTGTATAAAACGTGTCACATATGTGCAGGATCACAGTACTTCAGCTGTTAACTCTGGTATTATGATTTGTAAACTTTGTAAATTGGCATTTAAATGGGAGAAAAAAACAATGAAGCATATAAAATAAATCCAAAATTAATAGAAGCTGCTTGCTTTCTTACTTGTTAAAATTACCTTTTTGAACTTAATTCTCATGCTTGAGCATGGGAAAGGTGCTATATAAATAAAATGCATCACTATAATGCCTTCATTCTTTATTGAATATCTGAATGCCTAGTATCCTGCTGCTTCTGTTCTTCATTTTACACACAATGTTTTCTCACCCAAATTTCAAAGGGGATTCTAAAAAGAGACATTGAGTTTTCTAAGTACAGTACTGGAAAAAGGCTGAACAACTCTGTGTACTGTAGATATTGAAGATCCCTAAACATTCCTTGCTTATGATGATATTTGGCTTGGGCCAAACTAATATAATATACTTTCTTAAAGATGTCTTTAGTGCCATCCTTGTCAGTCTATTTCCTGTGGTATCATTCCATGGCAACAGGAGGGAACATCATTATATTATCTTTGTAACATTAATGATTTAGTCAGTTCTGAAGTTTAGCTGTCTGTCTAGCAATATAAAATGGTACCTTTGGTTCATTCTGACTTGTCTGTCTGCTCCTTTTGTAGCTGTAAAGTGTGGTAGGCCTAGCTTAATGGATTCCCAGGTTAAGCCAGTTGCCATTTACAGGTTATAGTCTAATTTATAGTACTGCTGACTAACTCATTTAGGTGATGCTGGCTAATGCAATGTGTGTCCATTATATTGTTGAAAATAATCAATCGAGCTTTGAAGAAAACTCTGTGGAGTGTGAGCACAGTTTACCTAGCTTTTTGAATTGATTGTTACCACACAGAGAAGTGTTCTTGAAGCTGGGCACGTTGACCAACTCATCTTCCTCCACAAAAACCTTGACATTCAAAAATTAGCACTCACCTACATACAAACTGTAATAACATTTGCAATCCAAGTTTAAGATCTGAAAATGTTCACATTCAATCTGTATGTATTTTTTAATTTGATTAATATTTCTTTAGGAATCCTGCAAGCGCTTTTAATTTTCACTGATATAAGCAGATGTAGTTCCTTTTTTCAGATTGTAGAAAATATAGTGTTATGATGTTGAATGTTATATGGCAATGCAAAAAATAGAATGTGAACCTTTAAAGCAGAATTTTATATATATATATATATATAACACCGTTTGATTTTTTTTAAAATTTTCATAATTTGTTTACCTAATCATACCTGCAGGCACTTTTATTTTTTACTGATATACTGTAAACAAATGTTAGTTTCTTTGTTCAGATCACAGTGCTATGATGTTATGCATTTTCTTATAAACTACTTGAAACAAAGTGTGGCATACTGTGAACCTTTAATACAGGATCAAAAGGTACAGTAATTTTTTTAGTGATATAGGAACATGTTAATTCCTTTCCTCAGATTGCACAAAAGGTATTTCTATGATGTCTGAAGTTATATGGACTGTGATAAATGCAGTTGCAGATCCCACTGTTCTGATTGCATTAAAAAGTAAACTGTTTTTACTCAGATTTTATGCATATGGTGATGTGTTCTTTATACTCTGACAGTTTTTGTGAAATTAGAATTAGAAATTGCAGTATATCACCTTGCTTACAATATTGCAATATATTGAATCGTAACCCCTTTATTATGATACATATCGTACTGCAAAATTCTTGCCAATACACAGGCCTATTAATTATTGGGGTTCCTCTTGCTGCTCCCTTGCCTCCTTGCCTTTAGAAGTAAGATGGTGCAGTTTTGCTCAATTTATATGAAAATGTAGCAGGCACTCTTGTTTTTTTTTTTTTTTGTAAAGTTCACTGCTGCATTTGTGCACTTTTGCTTACTTTTATGGAAGCGCTCAATTTCAGAGAGCTGCATCCGGGTTACAAGCTGATGAGGCATGGTTATTTGGAGAGCATTTTTCTTCTATTTATACTGGGTTCAATATATTCTGTAGCTCAGTTGGTTGTGTTTTTAGTCCATTCTATGTCAGTGTTATGGGAGCTGTAATGGACTTGGATTTTAAAATAGGGATGAGTTGCAGTTGCTCTTAAATTAGATGCTACATCAAACCAATTTTAAAATAATTAGAATGTTGTATTTTACTGCTTGGTTTGATGTAATTTTTTTTTTTTTTTTTTTTTTTATTAATTTTATTACAATCCATACAAAGCAATCAAGTTTTTACAAAGAGAAAAATTAAGAACAGATCGATCCCCACCCCTGAGAGAGAGAGCAAGCCAAACGGCGTTAAATTTAAGGCTTGGAGACATACCTAAATTAATAAATTCTCTGTGCCTTTTGAACTTATTTTAAAATATTACTGATTAGATCCTGCCATGTTTTGAAAAAAGTCTGTACGGATCCTCTGACTGAGTATTTGATTTTTTCCAACTTCAAATAATATAACACATCGGTTTCCCACTGACTTAAAAGAGGAGAGTTTGGGTTCTTCCAGTTTATGAGAATAAGTCTACGTGCCAAAAGTGTAGTGAATGCAATCACAATTTGTTTGTCTTCCTCCGCTTTAAACCCATCTGGAAGAACACCAAACACAGCTGTTAATGGGTTTGGAGGGATTGTAAGTCCAAGGCTATCTGAAAGGTAATTAAAAATGTTTGTCCAGAATAATGTTAATTTGGTGCAGGACCAGAACATGTGACCTAGTGAGGCTGGGACTTGGTTACAACGTTCGCAGGTTGGATCATGCCCTGGGAACATTTTGGAGAGTTTTAGTCGAGACAGATGTGCTCGATATATAATTTTGAGTTGTATAATTGTATGCTTTGCGCATATGGAGCTCGAGTGAATTCTCTGCATTGCTACTTTCCACTCCTTTTCTGATATATTAATTGAAAGATCTTTTTCCCAGTGTCCTCTTGGATCTTTAAAAGGGAGGGATTGTAAAATGATTTTATATATTGTAGAAATGGAGTCTAAATCCTTGAGATTGAGCAATATTTTTTCCAGCATGGATGAGGGTGCAAGATGAGGAAAATCTGGAAGGTTTTGTTTAACAAAGTTTCTGATTTGAAGATAGTGAAAGAAATGTGTAGCTGGAATGTTAAATTTGGAATGTAATTGCTCATAGGATGCAAAGACGTTGTCTATATAAAGATCTCTAAGCAAGTTAATTCCAAATTTTTTCCAAATATTAAAAACTGCATATGTTTGTGAGGGTTGAAAGAGGTGGTTCTCTTGCAGGGGTGCCACAGATAGAAGCTTCTCCGTCTTAAAATACTTTCTACATTGGTTCCTGATTCTAAGTGAGTGGAGCACAATTGGGTTATTAGTGTATTGCCGATAACGTGTGTTTATTGGAGCACAGAGTAAGGAATACAAAGAAGTACTGCAGGAATTTAATTCTATTGCGGACCAAGCCTGTGTATGTTCTTCTATTTGTGTCCAGGTTCTTATCGCCTGTATATTTGCTGCCCAGTAATAAAACTGGAAGTTAGGTAGAGCCATGCCGCCTTCTGCCTTTTGTCTTTGTAGGGTCGCTCTTTTGATGCGTGGATGTTTTGAATTCCAAATAAATGAGGTTATTGTCGAATCTAATTGCCTAAAAAATGATTTATTAATGTATATTGGGATGTTTTGAAATAAAAAAAGGAGCTTAGGAAGAATATTCATCTTAACAGTGTTAATTCTTCCAGCTAGTGTGATATGAAGGGTTGACCATCTATGCAAGTCTTGTTTAATTTTTTCCATGCAAACGGCGAAATTTTGTTGATATAGAGCTTTATGTTTACTTGTGATGTTTACCCCTAGGTATTTAAACTGTTCTGCAATGATAAAAGGTAGGGTATCTAATCTAATATTATATGCTTGAGAGTTCACTGGAAAGAGTACACTTTTATTCAGATTAATTCTGAGACCAGAGATCTTTTGAAATTCTGTGAGTGTTGCTAAAACTGCAGGTACAGAATTTTCTGGGTCTGATATATACAGTACCATGTCATCTGCATATAATGAGATTTTCTGTTCCAGTCCTTCTCTGCTAATCCCCTTTATCTGATCAGTATTTCGACAATGTATTGCCAGTGGTTCAATGGCAATCGCAAACAGCAGCGGTGACAAGGGGCATCCTTGTCTAGTGCCACGTTCTAGTTTAAAGTAGTCTGAGCAAATGTTGTTGATGCAAACTGAAGCTTCTGGGTTAGTATACAGTAATTTAATCCATGCACAGATGTTTGGGCCAAACCCAAACTTCTCCAATATAGTAAAAAGGTATTTCCATTCAATCATGTCGAATGCTTTTTCTGCATCTAATGATAATAATATTTCTGGGGTGTTTGATTTAGTTGGTGAGTATATTACATTAAACAGGCGTCGAAGATTTGAAGATAAGTGCCGGCCCCTAATAAATCCAGTTTGGTCTTGTGATATTACCGTGGGGAGCACTTTCTCCACCCTTCTGGCTAAGATTTTAGAGAGTATTTTAACGTCGTTATTCAGAAGTGAAATTGGTCTGTATGATGCACATTGTAATAAGTCCTTATTTTGTTTTGGAAAGACAGTGATTAGTGCTTGGCGAAAGGTTTGTGGAAGAGATTGGTTATCTCTGGCTTCTGTAAATGTTGCTAATAAGAGGGGGGCTAGCTGAGCGGAGAATTTCTTGTAAAATTCTGCAGGGTAACCATCAGGGCCTGCTGCTTTCCCGCCTTGGAGTGATTTTATAGCATCTAGTAATTCTGGTAGCATCAGAGGTTTATCAAGTTCCTCCGCACTAAAAGCGTCTATTTGTGGTATCTGTAATGTATCCAGAAATGCATTAGATTGTGTATTGTCTTCCTTAAACTCAGTAGTATATAGGGATTTATAGTAGTCTCTGAAAGTGTGCATTATATTTTGGTGTTCGACGATTTTATCTCCGTTCGTACTAGTGATTACCGAGATTGCGTTGCGCACTTCTTGCTTGTGAATTTGTTGAGCTAAAAGCTTATTAGCTTTCTCCCCATGTTCATAGTTTGATGTAATTTTTAAACTCAAAGTGGTCTGAGATAGGAACACTGAAGGATAAAGTCAGAAACCAGTGATAATAAATTAGGATTCCAGTCTAAAATAAGTAAATGCAGCTGTTGCTTGGTGTTTTAGCTAGGGCTTCCCCTGCCTTTTTCCTAATTCTGAAAGACAGTATTGCAAACCTGTAAAAGAAGAGATGGAGAAGCTGTTATAATCTGGGTGGAATTTTTTTTTTTTTCTGCAGGGTAACCTTAAGACTTCCTATAAATTGTTATTATTTCATCATCCAAACCATTTTGTCACTGCTTAAATGTAGCCAGTCTGATTGTGTTTACTTAATATATGTCTGTTAAAGTGTCTAATGATCTTATGTTTTATGGCAGGTTTAATATCATACAGTATTACAAGCATTAAATACATTTAGATGTTGTATATTGGGGAAAATTATGAAAGTTTATTTTCATATTAATTATTTAACATATGCAGTTGATTTTTTTAGGTTTTTAATTGACTTTCTATTTGAGTTAGTGACAATAAATCTGTACTACACATTTTATTTTCCGTTTTTCTTCTAGAAAGTCATTTATAATATTTTGATGGCAATATGTCTAATATTTGATTAAGTTGCTGATATAGCGCTTGTCATTTCTCATCATGAACTCAGTTTTATTCAACAACAAAATCATATTCATATGTTACTTTTGTTTCTAATGGCAAAACTGGTACCTCAAAAACCTATTTTCTCTGCCTTGAATATGTTGTTTTGATGAGGCTGTGTTCATTGACAAACTGTACTTGAAGTGTTGGGCTGTGGTTTAGCAATTGTTTTGCTGTGCGCAGTGTAGCAGCTATTGCAAGTTTAGCTTGTACACTCAGCTTTGGAGCCCCCACCCCTCACCACACTGGAAGTTCAATGGGGAGCATTAAAACTCCTTTGCAGTTCCCTTCAGTACACTTACAAATTAAAATAGCGAACCTGTGGAGTGCAGCAAGGCAGGGAGACATGCAGTTGTGTGGCACAACGGAGGATGCTGTTGTGAGATAGGGGAGTTATCTGTTATTTGGGTTTGAACAGTTTTAGTACTGGTATTGAGGTCTGAAAACTGGTAGTGGTACCAGTTACTACTCAGTGTGGTTTATGCTGACTTCATTATAAAGGAGCTTTGTTCTAAGAAGATTTGTTAACTGATGTATTACTATATATAATTTTGTTAATCTACTGCTTTCCTTTTCATATCTTCCTCATTTTTTCTGAGGTTTGTTGTTTGTAACAATATCTTTTTCTTATATCCTACTCCACTGGCACTTATCAATTTAAACAAATATTTAATATCAAAAAGAGCATACAGTATAATGTCATGGTCATCTTCAGGTCATATGCTTTTCTTAGTTTGCTCAGCAGACTCCCCGTAAATATTTATTGTCTGTTGTGTTAAACAGGTAGTTGTAATGCACAATGTTCACTTTTACTAGCATGAAAAGTGCATACTAAAGTACTTTTTAAATAACATTTTTAAAAGATTTTCAAGATTTAGCAGAGAGCTCAAACATAGGCATTTCTTATCAGTGTGAATACTTTTGGATTTACTGTGTTTGCCTCTTGATATGATTAAGTTTTAAAAAAAAAAATTCCCCCTCTTAGTGGAACAATATGACAGCAAAGGGCTGATCGTACCCCCAATGCCTGGGTAAGAGAAAATAGTCATTGTTAAGGTAATTATTCAGTTGAATATCAAATTACAGCTGTTCATACTGCAACACTTTTGGATACCCTGCTGAGGGAAGCGCAGGCTTCTGTAATTCCCTCTGTCTGGCATAGCTGCGTGAAATCAACTGACTCTAATTTTCCTTGTTGCTTTCTGAACACTTAGCATCCAGGTCTCCCTGCTGATTTTATATTACTAAGCCGTTTCATTTCATCAGCCGTATGTTGTTGTGGAGATCAGAACAGGGGAGACAAATAAAAGTGTGAATTACCATAATGCACACAACGAGCAATGCATAAAAGCCAAGGTGACACCTCAGCAGAGTTGACTTTCCTGCAGCTGTGGCCTGCTGTCTTTTTAGTGAAGTCTGTAGCAGTAAGCAAGACAAAGCAATTATTTCTTCATTCAAAAATAAATACAATAACTAAGCCAGCAAATGATTAAGCTTTTAAAAATACAAATCAGTGAAGTACCAGAATGAACAGTAGTTTATTAAAATGCACTCTCAGAGTTTCTACCTTTTGCAACTAAAAAAGTGGGAAGACCTATGACAGATAATAAAGAATAATTGTGCAAATCATAATTAATTCTTGCACCAATGTACCAATTTACTCCGAAATTTGTAACAGGTGTTTTGTTTGCTGTGACAAAATTGTGGCATTAGTAATGGTTCACAAACCATTTCCTGGATTACCACAGCGGCTTTAAGTTATTGTCGCTGCCACTTTGAGCCATTGATTGAATAGCTTGCCTAATTGTACTACTTGTTTGCTTGTTACAGCAATTAATGGAATTTGGTAGGATGGACTTTAGCTTTATCCAAAATATTTCAGGTTTGTATTACTCTTGAGATCATGAAGCTATATTTATTCTACCTAGTTCATTATTATTTACTGAAAAGCAGGCAACCTTTAACTTCCAGATGCCTTTGTGATTAAAAGGTGCAAATTACTACTGTCCGCTCATTGAAATTCACTGTTTAATTGGAACAATTTAAATAAAAAGAAGCAATGATTGAACTTAAAACATTAGTGGTATTAACAAGAGTGGTCATAGCCTACTTTATCTTGTGATTGTTAGATTGTAATGAAACTCTGACGTCTCTACATCTTTCTTGTGATGATGTACTTGGATAATCCATCCATCCATTATCCAACCCACTATATCCTAACTACAGCGTCACGGGGGTCTGCCGGAGCCAATCCCAGCCAACACAGGGCGCAAGGCAAGAAACGAACCCTGGGCAGGTTGCCAGCCCACCGCAGGGCACACACACCAAGCACACACTAGGGACAATTTAGAATCACCAATGCACCTAACCTGCATGTCTTTTGATTGTGGGAGGAAACCGGAGCACCCAGAGGAAACCCACACAGACACGGGGAGAACATGCAAACTCCACGCAGGGTGGACCCGGGAAGCGAACCCTAAATTTCGATGACCATCTTAAATTATTATTCTAACTGCTGAAAGTATTCAGCAATGGAAAGCGTAAACCTTTTTAATGTCCATTTACCATTGCCACTGGAGCTAGCCCTATGGTCTCTCTTTGAGTAATGTTGACTCGTGTCAAGCCCTCCTCTCCAGTCTGTGAAGTCCCTGGATATATCTACTAATTGCGAGGCAGCAGCGCTACCTACTGCGCCTCCGTGCCACCCTCTCGGAGTCAAGCAAGTTAAAAATGATATAATCGTTTCATTGAAAATATATGTAACTAGCCAACCCACGGCGTATCATACGCCACATCATTATCAACGTGAACAGTCAACGTGGCTCACAGCTGCATGTGGACTGTAGCACAGACCAAAGTGAGTGAGGATGTGTTTGGTGACGTGTTGGGGGCGGGCACATGAGCAAGCAGTGTGCATGCCTCGAGAGCGAGGGTGGACGCAGGAGAAGGGTAAGAGTTGGCGGGCGGGGCTCTGCATGCGTTCCCCATGACGCAGCAGGAGAGTTAGAGTGGGCGGTCGGGGCGCTGTCGCGTATACCCCATGGTCGGGCGACTTGGTCGATTATATATACAGTGGAACCTCAGTTCACGACCATAATGCGTTCCAAAACTCTGGTCGTAAACCGAAGTAATTTCCACCATAGGATTGTATGTAAATACAATTAATCTGTTCCAGACCGTACGAAATGTATCTAAAAATATATTGTGTTTTTTTAAGTTTTTAAGCACAAATATAGTTATTTATACCATAGAATGCACAGCGTAATAGTAAACTAAATGTAAAAACATTGAATAACACTAAGAAAACCTTGAACAACAGAGAAAACTAACACTGCAAGAGTTTGCGATATAGTGCTATGAACTGCTTGCTAAAAACACTTTTTTTTAATGAGTTTTAAGCACAGGGAAAAAAATGAACATTTGAAAAATCCGTAATTTAATAAACCACCAAGAAAAGTAACATTGCAACAATGCACGTGTGCGCCTGTGTGTGTGTCTCTCTCGCGCTCTTGTGTGTGTGTGTCTCTCTCGTGTGCCTGTGCCTGTGTGTGTGTCTCTCTCTCGTGTGCCTGTGTGTGTGTCTCTCTTGTGTGCCTGTGTGTGTCTCTTTCGCGCGCCTGTGTGTGTGTGTCTCTCTCTCGCACGCCTGTGTGTGTGTCTCTCTCGCGCGCCTGTGTGTCTCTCTCGTGTGCCTGTGTGTGTGTCTCTCTCTCGCGCGCCTGTGTTTGTGTCTCTCTCATGTGGACTGTAGCACAGACGAAAGCGACTGAGGATGTGTTTGGTGAGTTGTTGCGTGCGGGCACATGAGCAGACAGTGCATATGCCTCGAGAGCGACGGTGCATGCAGAAGGAGGGTTAGAGTTGGTGGGCGGGGCTCTGTCGTGTGTATCCCATGACGCGGGAGGAGGGTTAGAGTTGGCAGGCGGGGCTCTGTTGAGCGTATCCCATGGTCTTAGAGTTGGCGGGCGGGGCTCTGTGAGTTGGCGGGTGTGGCTCTCTGTCTTGCTTGCGCTTGCTGTCTTGCGTGCCCTTAGTGAATTATATATATATATAGATATATTTGTTATTCCTTGCTTATCTATATGCTTCACTGTGTTTTCTTCTTATTGTTTCTTGATGTTTGTCACTTTAGCACCTTCTGCAATTTGCCTGACATTCTGCAGCAGGGCTGTGAAGTCAGAGTAGTGGAGTAGGAATTGGAAGCAATTTTTGGTTTCCGTAGTCAAAGTTGGTTAAAGCATTCCCACTCCAACTAAATGTAAACTGAAATATAATGTGTTAAAATATACTAATATTCAATTCAATTAAAATATTTTTCTTTTTTTAAGTATTATTTCATAAATAATATAAATAAGCCACAGCGGCATCACTACAGCATTTAAACCCAAAGTTTCATAGGTTAGGGTGGTAACAAGTAGCCTGATAATTCACGAGGGCAGTGATGAAATGCATTGTATATTGTATGTTATATGCTTTTAATCAACATAGTAAATATATTGGTCTAAATACAAATAGAACAGTTGGAATTGGTAGCAATGTAAATTTGATAAGTCAGAGATGAATGTTGTGTTTAGCAACTCCAGAGCCCTGCTCAGTAGACCTGCCATTATGGTAGTTATGACTTGGCCATAACCACATGACCACAGGTCACTTTCCAGTCTTTTATGTACATGTAATATAGTTTGGTGTTCAGTGATCAATAAACTGAAAATTAGGATGTTGTTTTTAGAAAATAACGTAAGGAGTTTTTCGAGTTAGTAGAGCTTGTGTGGCACAAAAAATGGCTCGACATAAACTACATTAAATTCTCCACCAGTTGTTTACACACTTAAGAACTTAAACTTGATTCTGAATATTGCTCGTGCACACACACACACACACACATATGTGTGTGTATATTTGTATATATATACTGTATATATATATGTGTGTGTGTGTGTATTTATATGTATGTATGTTTGTTTTAAATGGTGAGATAATATAAGAATTTTGATCAGAACATTAAACTGAGCTGAGAGGCTGCTGTTTAGTGTCTACACATTTTATTATTTACTAATTTATTTCTTACACATTTAACTGTTATGGTTTCATTATTTTGTCTAGATTGTACACATTTTTCTTCATAGCGTCTACACTTACTAGGAGCTGGTCCAGTATTCTTTAAGGATATGATTCAATAGGCGATTGCACTTCCTATGATTGAACTTGAAGGTTATCGGTCTCAGAGTTTACTAATACAAGAATTAATTTTGTCTGCTTGTGCACATCATTATGATCTTTCTAGATCCTGGCATGTTACTAATGGATAACCACATTTCTTTGTGTTAAAACATTAATAGTGTAGATTTGTACTCAGTTGACCTGTTATTTTATAACAGTTTGAAGTAGTAAACAATAAGTACTTTAAAGCATTTTTAGTATTATTTAGTTTTAGAGGATCAACAAAAGGAGAGTGTGGATTTAAAGCATGCGTGAGACACCAATCCCTAATAAAGTCCATCTTAATTTCATGTATGTTTGTAGTTTATGTGGTGAGAATTTAGGTAAAAAGTCTAAATGATATGTTTTCATTTCTAAAACTAACACGATCTGTGTTTTGTGGAATTAATGGGACCTGTCTTTTGGAAAGAAGTTGTGTTGGGGGCTAATGTATTTTAGGGTGGGATTTATAATGTTTTATTATTTAGGAAAAGCCAGAAATCTGCAGTAATAACCCTGCAGTGCAGACCCCATCAGACAGAATTGGAAGAGGTTATTACTGATAGTAATACAGTGCCTATATAAGGTACAACCACCTTTGACTTTGTCATTTGTTATAGTTTTGTAATATGGAATCACATTGGATTTAATACGGCTTTTTGACATTGTTCAACAAAATATATTTTGTTAAACTCTTTAATATCAAAGTGAAAACAAATCTCTGTAAAGTTGTCTAAATGTGTTACTATTTTCAAACAAAAAAATAACTGATTTCATAAGTATTTACTTCCTTTAGGCCTTGTTCACACGGGCGTTAAGTTTTTGGATAAACGAACTTGCTCTGAACGTCCTAGACGTTTATGTTGCATTTTGTGGTGGCGATCGATTGACTTCTACACCGGCGTTCGTTTGTCTCTGTCTAACGCCAGCCTGCAGCCCAAATTGTAGTTTGTGTGTTAACCTGTGGAGGCAGTGTCGGGAACTGGATATGAAAGCCCTTGTCGTTTTATTTGAGGTGCTTCCTTTCATATGGACCATTTTGCTATGTTAGATATTAATCTTCTTGTTTTAAAAATACTCGTAATACGGCAACGTAGGGAGAGAAAAAATCGCCGCCGCTACTGCGTTCATCCTCTGACTGCACAACGTCGGGTTAAAGGAAGTTTTTTTGTGCTTTATGAAGAAATGCAAAAATTTCCGCGCAAGTTTTTTAATTACTGTCGGATGTCAGTTTCCACTTTTGATTGTCTGCTGCAGCTGGTGCAATGCCACATTGCACGCCGATCAACCAATATGCGACTTGGTGTTAGCCCCGAAGAGAGACTACTTGTCACTTTGAGGTAAGGAAACAGTAGTCGAGTGTGCGCTTACACCGGTGTTATGCACTGAAATGCCCCCCCTACATAATCGTTATCAAATATTATATTAGAACATAAATTAATAGGTTCATGGTTTACAAATTACATGAGACAATAAAATAAAATAAGCAATATGAAAATATATATGTTGTATATGAAAAAATATATGTTGTATATATATATATCCGGTCCTCCGAAGCGTAAAATAAACGCGCAGAAAACGAACTAGAAGCGGTTTCCTTGCGTTCGTTGGGTTTTGAACGCCAAGAAAAAGCTGCATGCAACGTTTTTTTGATGCCGTATAAACGTGCAGCCGGACAAACGCACGTCACCAAAGCCCGTGTGAACACTCTCATTGACTCCTACGTGTAGAAAACACTCAGCGCTTGATCCGCGCTCACCGGACGCTACGAACGCAAAAAAAACGCTCAATTTTAACGCCCGTGTGAACAAGGCCTTACTCTTACACACGTTAATCATCACCTGTGTGGCCAATTGGTTGGGACGTCACATAATAAGTTCAGTGGCCATTACCTGTGTGCAACGGTTTTTTAACACTAGAATCCTTGAAGCATATGGAGAAAGTCGTAATTCCAGGCCACCTTAAATTCCCTTGCACCTCATTAGCAGCATCTTTGTTTTGCAAATGTGCCAATCAGCAAGCAGCCTGTTATCCTATCCCCCACCTATGCAGCTGAAGTTCTCCCAGCTCAGGTGTCTTTTTCTGGGTGTGATGTGCCTGGAATTGTATAGGTCATACCACAAAAGGTATAACAAAAACAAGGGCACCTTTATTCAAGAATATTACCAAAGACAAAGAAATTATTTAATTTACATATTGCTGTTAGTATGTAAAAACCAAAAATCCATTTATCAACAGTAAATTGGGTAGAAGTAACAATGACTGTCTCTAAATAAAGAGTTTGTATGTTCGATCCCAGGTTTTCCCTGTATTTTCCATTTTGAGTAGTGAGCTGCTTTATTACTTTTATATAATAAAAACATACATTTGATTTAAGTCTGTAACACCTGGTATAAATTTTAGCTACTTGTAAAAGTTAATTTTTTTTTTTTATTCAGTTTTATTCTGTTAGTGACGTTCACATGGTACAACAATTCAGTGATTGATGCCTGGTCAGAAGTATTTTGTTGTACCGGCAATAAAAGATACAATGCCCAGTTACCGCTATCAGAATATCGTGCATCGTTTGTGCTTTGGCAGCAATGACACCCGTGAAGAATGTGTGAAAAACGACAAATTTGCAGTGTGCAATGCTACTCCTTACTTAGGAAAAGATCCCAGTCGTCCCACGGGAGAAGGACTTTCCAAGACTGTTGTTATAAAGCCATTTCTGGACAAAGGCAGGACCAGAACAATGGACAATGTTTTCATGTTGCTTTCACTGGATAAGAAACTGCTGCACTGCAACACAACTCTACTTGGCACCATGGAGTGGGATGGGAACTTGCACCTGCAGCTGAACTCACTTAAGTATGTGTGCAATTCTCTTTGGTAGTGTTCAGATCTGGCAGTGCCATGCTGACGGAGTATGCGCCCTAAAAGAAGAAGTCTGTCTGCAATCCCAGTACCATACACCATGACACAGAGATTTTTTTTTTTTTTTTATTCCTGATCTTGTTCAATGTTTAAATGACAAATCATGCATGAGAGAGGCAGAGACAGATTTGATATCATTCAGGTGGTTACTGGAATATAAAATAAACTCTTTCTCAAAGGTACAGTAGAACAAAACAAGTGTGCTTTTATTCAGGTTTAAAATTGAGTTTAAAAAAATCAGTTAACAAGATACCAAGATGACAAGATTCTCAAGCGTTTGTGTGTCTGCTTATATCCCTTCAGCGATATCTTTTACAAATAGTAAAATTTTACACCGGCTGTTACAGACTCAAAACAAATGTATGTTTTTATCATATTATAGTAATAATAACAGCAGCCCACTACTCATAATGGTAAACGCGAGGAAGACTTGGGCTAGAACCCGCAATCTCTTGATTTAGGACGAGGTGTTCTTACCTCTACACCAACTATGCAATTGACTAGGCTCACCCGCCTTTTAAGGCGACCGACTTTTAAGTTGACCACTTCTTAAGGCAATTCAATATATAGATCAATTTGATATTTTATACAAACTGATTAATTTGGTTATATTGCATTTGAGCGGTATTACTTTAATACTCATAGTTTCTGTTATTTTTGTGATGAAATTTAAACTTTTTTTCTATATTGAGGTCGCCCTTTTGAACCGCCCTGATATTTACTATGCGGTGAGGCATTTGTACTCCATCAACGTTAATTATTTCCAGAGACATAATTTTGTCTATTTTTCCAGTGCATCACGCACAAAAGCAAGGGAACGATGGGAACATCAGAACTCTGCTCACATCATGTCGCTTCGTACCGCAAGCTGCAAGTAGTAAGTCTGTGATAAGCGGAATACCGCTACGCTTTCCACTCACGGGACGGAAGGACAATCCCGACCACTTTTATATAGTAAGAAAGAAGAAGAAGATATCACACAGTCTGGAGTAGAAAATCATCTTTTACCTGGAAAAACGAAACTACAAATCCCATCGTGCATTGCAAAATGGACGGGGCGTGTGTGAAACTCCACGCCTGCGTAGCACTCACGGGACGGAAGGACAATCCCGACCGCTTTTATATAGAAGGATATTTTGGCTTTGGTTTTTACATATTGACAGCAACGTGTAAATTGATAAAAAAAAAAAAATTCCTGTTATATTCTTGAATAAAGGCCACTTGTTTTATAACTTTTTTTTTAATTTATTTTTTGATATTTGGACTTCAGCCTTCACACATTAATTTTTACTATAACATTGAAAAAAAATTCTGTTTTAGTTATGTGTTCATCATTTCTTTCCTTGCATTTCCTGTCATCCTACATTTACCCAGAACGTTGCGGACAAAGAACACACATGAAATGTATGTATTCCAAATAACGATATATTATTTACCCTGTACAATTCCAGACACTTCACTGCTAGATAAAGAGACTTGCAACTGAAGTTCTCCCAGCACATCATTGGGGGATGGGATAGCAGGCTGCTTGCTGCTTATGCTGATTGACGCATTTGCAAAACAAAGGCGCTGATGGAAAGGTGCAAGGGAATTTAAGGTGGCCCTGAATTATGACTTTTTTCGTAGGCTTCAGGAATTCCCATCTGCTGGTGAGTCAGTTTCCTGGGAGAAGCTGAAGCATGAAGACAAATGAACATTCCAAACAACTTTGTGTCAGAGTTATTAAAAAGTACCAGTTAGGGCATTGATACAAAATAGTTCCAAATTCTCTGAATGTTCCTCAGAGTACAGTTAAGTCAGTCAATTAAAAAATGTGAAAAATTTGAAACCACTCTTAATGTGCCTAGAGCAGGCCGTTCTCTAAAGCTTTGTGATAGTGATGGGCAATACTATTGATTTTTTTTTGATCCAATACCAGGTGATAATGAGGCCAATATTGTCTATACTGATAACAATACTGAGGCTGCCAGAGTGTTGTCTTGCAAGAATGGTTAATCTTCTGTAAAAACTTAGATGTGTGGACATCAAAAATTCACATTTTAAAGACGTATCATCGTCACCCCTGGAATTTTCCCAGAAAATGCACCTTTTCTCCCAGAAAATTGTTGCAATTACAAATGTTTTGGTATACACGTTTATTTCTTTTATGGGCATTGGAACAAAACAAAAAAAACACAGAAAAAAAAAGCCAAAAATTACATCATGTCACACAGAACTCAAAAAATGGGCCGGACAAAATTATTGGCACCTTTTCAAAATTGTGGATAAATCGTTTTATTTCAAGCATATGATGCTTTTTTTTAACTCACCTGTGGCAAGAAACAGGTGCTGGCAATATAGCAATCAGACCTGAAGCCAGTTAAAATGGAGAAAAGTTGACTCAACCTTTCTGTTGTGTGTCTGAGTGTGCCACACTAAGCATGGAGAACAGAAAGAAGAGCAGAGAATTGTCTGAGAACTTGAGAACAAAAATTATGGAGAAATAACAACAATCTCAAGGCTACAAGTCCATCTCCATAGATCTTCATGTTCCTTTGTCCACTGTGCGCAACATAATCAAGAAGTTCACAACACATGGCACTGTCGCTAATCTCCCTGGACGTGGACGGAAGAGAAAAATTGATAGAAGACTGCAACGAAGGATAGTCCGAAAGGTGGATAAACAGCCGCAATCAACTTCAAAACATATTCAAGCTGTTCTGCAGACTCAGGGTGCAACAGTGTCAGCTCAAACTATCCGTCGACATCTTAACGAAATGAAACGCTATGGCAGGAGAGCCAGGAGGACCCCACTACTGACACAGAAACATAAAAAAACCAGACTGGAGTTTGCCAAAATGTACTTGAGGAAGCCAAAATCCTTCTGGGCGAATGTCTAGTGGACAGATGAGACCAAGGTAGAGCTTTTTGGTAAAGCTCATCATTCTACTGTTTACAGAAAACGGAATGATGCCTACGAAGAAAAGAACACCGTACCTACAGTCAAACATGGTGGAGGTTCTAAGATATTTTGGGGATGTTTTGCTGCCTCTGGCACTGGATGCCTTGACTGTGTGCAACGCATCATGAAATCTGAAGACTACCAAAAGATATTGGGGCGCAATGTAGGGCCCAGTGTCAGAAAGCTGGGTCTGCATCAGAGGTCATGGGTGTTCATTCCAGCAGGACAATGACCCCAAACATACCTCTAAAAGCACCTAGAAATGGTTGAAGACAAAGCGCTGGAGAGTTCTGAAGTGGCCAGCAATGTCCGGATCTAAATCCAATTGAACACTTATCTCAAAATTGCTGTTGGGAGAAGGTGCCCTTCAAATCTGATTGACCTTGAGCAGTTTGCAAAAGAAGAGCGGTTGGAAATTCCAGTTGAGTGGTGTAACAAGCTTGTTGATGGTTATAGGAAGCGCTTGATTTCAGTTATTTTTTCCAAAGGGCGTGCAACCAAATATTAAGTTGAGTGCCAATAGTTTTGTTGTTCCAGTGCACATAAAGGAAATAAACATGTGTATAACCAAAACATTTGTAATTGCAACAATTGTCTGGGAGAAATGGTGGAGTTTCTGGAAACATTCCAGGGGTGCCGATAATTTCGGCTATGATTGTACATATAGTACCAAAGATAAGACTTCTTTGCTTATTTATTAACAAAAATCATTAAACATGTTCAGTTTTTGCAAATGATATGTGGAACAACAACAAATTAAATTAATGGGAAATAAAACTAATATCAGGTTTTCTAACAAATTCGACATAAATATAAAGTTTGAAACTTTGCTTGTTTATTAACAGAAATTCTTAAACATGTCATTCTACAGATCATTTGCAAGATTTGAACAACAATAGTTATCAGACTCACTTCCGGTTTCACTGTCTGTTTCAATTTCACTGCCTGAAGACAGATTCAGTTTGTCATCGCCTGTCATGAGAGGCTCCTCAACATCACTGCTCGTATCACTGTCAGGAGCATGCAGTACTTGTGCTGCTGAAAAATGTTTTTAAGAGACGTTATTATTACTAGGCACACGCACAGGGGAGAAGAGAAGATGCTCCTATACCGTTGCTCAGGTAATTCTCTTAACTGCCGCATTTAGCATTGTTTATACTGCCTGAGTGACTCTTGGGTCTCATGCTAGGGAATGGGAAGTAAAGCTTTGAAAATGTTTTCTAAGTATGTCCATACATCAAGCTTTATATGTAATATACTCTTCCCTAAAAACAGACATTGATTATTTTCTGTTTAAACAAATAAAACAACCTTACATCAATTTAAAGTACAAATGTTACATGGGTATTGCCTGCCTTTCTGGAAGGCTTCTTTAAGAGTAGACTGCAGCCCTTTGCTAACCGTGCTAGGTTTTTCAACCTGAGTGTCAGCGCTCATTTCTGATCACCTCCGTTGTAACTACATGTTTTTGGCAACGTGATTGTCATTCATGTGCTTTACCTTCTGCCATGTTGCTTCATTATAGTTTAGTGGAGTAAAATAACTCCAAATTATGCTTCACTTTCTTTCTGCCATTGCCTCATATATATAGTCCCACTGCTCTGGCTGCCAGTGTGAATGCAGAATGATGAAAAGCTTGGTAGGAAAAGCAGCTCGCATTTTGCACAGTATGACACATTTAATTTAATCATGTTCTCAACATCAAATGCTTTTTAAAAATAATTTCTAATAATCTTGCATGTTATAGAAAATGTGTAATGTTGATAATTTTAAATTTAATCATCGATGTTCATATTAAAGGTCAGGATCAGAAGCATTGATTCTTTAGTATTGATCTTACCATCCATACTCTGTGACCATGCAAGGAGGGCTCTAGTGAGGGAGATGAACAAGAGACCATCGATGACCCTGAAGCTTCTGGCTGAGGTGAATGAGGCTGCATACAGCAACTGTTGCCTGAATGCTCCACCAGTTGTAGGTAGAGTACTAGAGAGAAAGCCACCTTTGATATAAAACTCATAAGACATCATGGCTAAAGTTTGCCCGAAGGCATGTGGGAGACTTTGATAACAAATAGAGGAAGGTTCTGTGTTCTGATAACACCAGAATTGAGCTTTTTTGTCTTCATAGCAAATTTCTTTTTTAGCATAAGGTATACAGCATATCATCAGAAATTTGCAATCGTCAATGTCATGCTGTTTGGGATGCTTCTCTGAGGCAGGCCCTGGCAAGATTGTGTTGGCAGTGAGTAAAATGAGCAGAGTAAAATACAGGGAATTCCTGCATTCTCCAAGAAAGGTCTGCGTGTTTCTCCCCCCCCCCCCTAACCGATCATCATTTTATATAGAGCTCTATACGTAAATGCAAGGCTAGGATTCATGTACCTGTATTAGTTACCTATAAAAGTGATGAAGTAAATTAATTCAAGTGTTCTTTATACAAGGAACGGAAAATATAGTGGTCAGAGGTCAGACTGCCATTGCCACACTTGTGAGTATCATGCCACGAGTTTCACAGACCTGCACTTGACATATCCCAGTCACTAGCTACTGAAGGTTGTTGCAGCCTTGTTTTATTGAGATTTTAGAGGCGGCTTCTGTACACAGTGGATCCCTTCTGAGTTATTCCTTGTCTTTGCTTGGCAGCTCCATTAGTTTACAAAATAGCCTTGCATCTGACATTTCACAAGGCTTTATGCAGGCCTAATCTCCGGGGGCTGGATGAAACAAGGGAGTTCATTGTTGACAGGCAGTACGGTCTGGTAGTTTCAGCTGAGGCCTTTGAGTAGTGGAGCACTGTTTTGTAAAGCTCCATGGACTGCAGAGCATGTCTTCCAGCCTCCAGGTGCATTTAGCCAGCATGTTTGATTTATTTTGTTATTTGTCTTGCAGTGCATATCTTAACGTTTCCCCCTAAGTGTCCCTTTGCAGCTCTTAAACTGCCGTCTGTAATCACATACTGTCCCTTTTCGCCTTGGGCAAGCCTGTTTCCTTCTGTTGTGATTAGGGAATACACATACAGTGATTTGGATCAATTTAATGTGTACAATTGTTTGCAGAGCAGAATTGGGACCGATAGATTCTAGGATCCAGCAAGTTTAACGATGGTAACATAAATGGAGAGGTGTGTTGGGAATTTGTGTGCCAATTATTTAGGAGCGGTTCAGACACCCATTGAGAGGTGTGACAGTTGTCACAAACATGCACTGGAATGTGAGATGCAATGTGTTTTTGTTCTAGCTAGTTCCTGTTGCTTGAAGTGTTTGTAATTGGTCAAATACCAGTAGATTCCAGTAAACATTTTCAGTAACTATGTTCATCTACATTTTTGAAATTATAATTCAAGCAAGCATAAAATTGTGTCAGAACAGATAGAAGAGTTAAAGTACATGGTAACATACTGGCTATAAACAAGGAGGTATGATATAAACATTCTCCCTTCCCAGTTACATACCTTTCCTTTCATGTTCTTCATGCCTATTTGAAATGTTTCCTTGCTTAGAGAACCAAGTTCAAAACAAGCCAATTTCCCTCTTAATATATTGGTGAATATTATCTTGGGGACCTTAAAAATTATAGCTCATTTTCCTTTATGACAGTATTTTATTTATTTTAGGAGCAGTTAGGTGTTATTGCATCATTTTCTTTTTCTTAATCTTTTCTTCAGTTTACTAAAGCATCATTGGGTTTTCTATGTTTATCTATACAGGTAACTTTTTTTTTATTTCATTATAAAAATGGTCATTGTCAAGACACTTGCTTCTAACATGTGATCATTGAGCTCAAACCTGAAGTTCTTTGGTCCCGTGTTTCTGTCATTGCATCCATTAAGATCTCAATTCAGTGAGATTTCATAGGAAGTACAAAAGTTATGTTAGAGGCCATACACTAAAATAGGTAAACTGTATGGTGGAATAGTCTATGTGTGGAGGGCCTGAAGATCACCCTCTGATGAACAATGCTGTCCTTTGATTTAATCCTCACAATTGTTAACGGAATATCGATGTGGTTGCATCATTGTGTGATGATGAGGTTAATTACAGGCATGATTAATTTATCAGGCTGCAGTGGCCCAGCTGCTCCTGTCAAAATGTCCCTGTTCTTGTGGATTTATTCTAAGTCAGCAGTGTGAGAAGATGACATTAGATGATTCTACTGAGATTTTAAAACAGCTGTTTTTTTTTGTGGTAGCTTGCTTTATTACTTAGGACTACACTTAAAGAGATGATAAAAGGCTTGCAGTGTGGAATAAAGGAGAGTATAAATAGATCATCTGATATTTTTGTGTTAAATGCTGCTAGACATCCAGTCTCCTAAGTGTTCCATTTACTTGATGTTAAAAATCAGTCCTCAGTTTTGTTTGCATAAATTGAACTTTCATTTAAATGCTCATTTTCCACAGATGAGAGCACCACAGGTTACAGTGATCGCTTTATTTCACTTATTTTCTGGTCAGGAAGAATCTGATCCCTAGTGTATTCTCTGAATGTCTGCATCACAGAACACATTAACAATCAGAAAAACAAATAAAGGCTCCTCCTCTTTAATTTCTGAAGGTGCTCTCTATTTATATTTAACAAATTATTTCTTAAGCTATGTTTTGCTTGTGCATGGGAAGTCCATTTTATAGGAGCACTATATAAAGTAAGGATATACTTTTTGTTAATGTTTGAAAGACAATCAGAATTTGTTTAGTGTTATACTCGAAGTTTGACTTTGAAAGTTGCTATATAAAATAATAATCTTATTTTATGAAGTTAACAAATATGTTCTCTGTGAAAGGAATGTGGAAAGACCTTAAGAATGGTCCTGTTTGCTTAAAGATGCACATTATTTGGGCCATTAGCTCAGGTAACGCAGGCAAGGACAGTAACATGAAACATTAATTAATTAATTAAAAACACGACTCACATCTACAGTTACTCCCAGTTTCAAATAAAAACTAACAGCGTCAGATCCCTAGGGCGGTAGTATGTATCGTGATTGTGAAGTGAAAAAAAAAAAATGGTAACTTTTACAAGTACAGTACTATAAATGTACACAGTCTGTTACACACACAAACCAAATGTATATGTGTACTGTATAATAACAATAAGAGCAGCTCACTACTGAAAACGGCAAATATAGGAGGCAGTGGGGATCGAACTGGGGACTCTTGATTACAACTCAGCAAATCTTACCGCTACACCACGGAAGCTATTGTATTGTCCTTGAACCTTTTGTGAAAGTGTTTATTTGATCTTTGGACTTCAGGCTTCACACATTCTATAGTTTATGCCTACATTTTGTAACATTTAGTACTAAAATATAAAAAAGTTTCTCTTTTAACATTGTGTTTACACAGATTACTGCGGAAACGGAACACACATGAAATGCATGTGTTCCAAATAACAATCTATTATTTCCACTTTAAAACTCCAGCACTTCACTCCCAGATAATCAGACAAGACATGAGCTGGGCGAAGTTTGCAAACGTTCTGCGACGGTGGGGGGATGGAATAGCAGGCTGCTTGCTGCTTGTCATAATCGGCACATTTACAGGACAAAAGACACAAACTGATTTAAGGTGGGCTGGATTTACAAGTTTTCTCATAGGCTCTGGTAATTCTAGTGTTAACATAGGTTGAAATGGTCATAACGTAACACAAAAGGTGAAATACAGACACATTAGATTCAGATGTGGTTATGTTATGTGTTTACGTTTTTAATATATTCTGGATGTATTTTATTTTTGACTAGAGCCAGTTGAACTGGCATGTGAGATTTAGCTGCCTTTCTTTGCTAGTGGCCCTACATGACTACATGTTTAGAGTGTTGATAGTGAAATGAAGGGTACTGCATTCCAAGATGTAAAAGAACTACTGAAATAGAGATCTCATTACTGCACTACTAACTTAAAGGTAAAAGGAATGCTGCTGTTGCTTCAGAATTGATTTTCTTTTCAGAGTCATTTGTTTGTATGTTTTTAGGTTTGTCACTATCAGTGGATTGAAGTTTTCTACTGTGTTAATGACTTACCTGGTATTGTTCCATACCACCTGAAAGATCAGCAGTCAGTATCATTTGTAAAGGCTATCTATCCTTTATGTATTATCATAATCTGAATGTGCTAAACGTTCTTTTCTCTTTTTATCACAGCTTAAGACTGTAAAGACCCTACAGGAATAACTCTACTGTGTCTTCTCTGTAAACAAAACCCAAAATCAAATCTTCTTTAAATACTACTTACTGTATCTTATTTTTTACATAGAAAAGTTGTTCAGTTGTTACTGGAAACTGACACAAATGACCCTTGTTTGGTCCTCTCTGCCAGATGGATTGTTGGCCAAGCTAGGAGTCCAAGAACAATGTTGTGGTTGCACAGGACCTCAATGTGTACGCGTGGTGTAATTTTCTGAACTTGCTTCTACCAGCACATAAAACCATTTGTATAGTAAATTAAGAGTATTTTATTTTGGTAAACACAAAACAATTTTTTTTTCCTCTGGAATAATAGTAATTCCAGCTCCTTCTCAAGTGGCTTGTTATCAGCTCAATGTAAGGAAGTTTTACATCCATTTTCCCAGTATTGGTGTGCTGTGGAGAAAGAGCAAAATGATGGCTATCTCAGAAATGGCGAGGATCCTACAAACACAGTAATCATGATTGATGTTTTAATTGCCCCACTGCTGCTTTGCAGAAGAGACGACTCTTGCACTTGGTGTTACCTCCTTCACAGGTCAGACTGGATGTCAGCTTTCCTTATTAAATCCATGGATGGCATCAAGTTTTCTGTAGGAAATGGATTGCTACTCTGGTGTTGTTATAGTAGGCTCCAATATTGTGTGACTGTGAAATGGACAAGGTAAAGTTGTTGATGTCTGTTTTTGTTTTATTGATATTGAACTGATTTTATCATTTAATATTTTTTACTATCTTTTGGATTGCCCTTCCTCTGTGTAGTGCACTATAAAGAACTACTCTTATCACCTAACCTCTCTTCCTTGTTACTGGTCTCTTCCAACTGTAGTTCTAACTCCAAAGTCAATATTTACTCTACTGTGCGGCAACTTTAAACTTCTTCCTGGGATCACTGTTGAATCAAACCCTAGAATTATTTATGACATAAGGAACAGTCCAAGTTGGCTTTGGGAACACTGGCCTTGATCCATATTTTGGTCTTAGAGGACAACTCCTAAGCTGCCCATTATTTTAATGCTATTTAGTGAGCCCTTTTGATTTTACCACTTAATAATTCCCTGGCTTTAGTGCCAATAGTGGCTTTACTTTTGGGACACCACACGCACATTAGGATCTAACAGTTCCCTTTATTCACCACAGAAGTGCTAAGTTTGAGGTGGGCCTGTACCATGCCTTGTGTGCTATTAGTGGTGAGATTGCTCCCAGCATCCACAAGATTGCAGCTGATTGCCACACCACTTAGTTTTGCCTTATCATAGTGCTGTGTGAGCCATACTGTGGATAGGTGACTCTTTAATAAAAAAATAATAATAAAACAAGCTGGAAATGTTAGCATCCATAGGTCTGCTGGAAATAACAACAGAAAAACAAAGGCAACATGTTATCATGATTGCTCTTGCAGGCTTCACCACTTCACATTTGATGCTTTAATCTCTCTTTGAGCTAATGCACCCTCTGACATATTTTCAGTTTGTGGGTTTTAGGATTTTGACATTAGAGTACATTAGATTGCTGATACTGTGAATAGCTGACTCGAAACCACTCTGGATTCTAGTCAGTAACTGCATTTGTCAGCACTTAGGGACACTTGTAATAAAATAAATAAAGAAGGCTAAAAAATTAGGAAGGCTGAATTCTTGGTGGAAAGGACTGTGTATCTTTGTCAAAGTTGTTAAAACTAAGGTAAGCATGGAAATTGGTTGAGCCACGTCTGACTGTTTTTTTCATGATTTCTTCAAAACTTGAATCCATTAAAATAAATAAATAAATCTTAATTGGTCACATTACCAGGGTGAAAGAGGTTGCACTTCAGTACACATTACACAGATTCCTAACTGTCCAAAGTGATGTCAGGAGCACACATCTTCTGAGGAGCTGTTAGGATCCAACATGAGAATAATTTTGTTGAGAACTAGCAATTGACCTAGAATAATAATCTTTTTAGAGCATGTCAAACATTTTAAATATCTGTCAATTTAGGGGAAAAAATGTTATAAAGATCACAGGAGATTAAAAATGAAAAGCTTAAAAAAAAAGCAAAAGTGGGCCAGCAATTCATCTGTTACCTCCTAATAAACCATACAAGTTTTACAAATAAAGTTGTGAAAGTCAAAAGTTTGCATAAATTGCTTTATCTTATGTGGATTCAAGAAGGTCTTACTTCCAACTTGTAGTGTCACATGCCACACGCAATGTTCAGGTCCCTGGTGGTTTCTTGTTTCATAAGTACCATCTCAGTCAGATGGTAGCAGAATAATCAAATCCCACAACACTTGTCAGTACTGGATTTCCAAGAGTTCCTGTCTGCAGTTGGATGGCTATTGTGGTTTAGGGAACAGTGCAAGTTTCATTAATTGAAGTTGGCCATTATTGTAATACATTTTGCTATTTTGTCCACACCCAAGGAGCACCTCTTCTCCATTAATTACAGGTCAGTAGCAGCTCTTTTCTGGAGTAGTAGCCTTCTCCTCCTTCCTTTTTTCCCTCTGCAACAAAGCTTCCATCTACTACATTACCCAAGTTCTAAGTACCAATTAACCACATCCATGTTTTTTTCCCCTGCTTGTATGGTTCAGAGTTATTTGTGGATGTTTAAAAATGTTGTTTATAGCTTTCATTGCCATTATTGTTATTTTCTCCCCTTTTGTAATTATCTTGAAATGCATAGTATTATAATGATAATTAAGATCCACATAATCAGTGATGGCTAAGTATAGAATGGTAGGAATTGTTCTAGTCTTTGTGCACAATTTGTATGGTAGGAACAGTGCTACAGACATCTCAGTAGTTCTGGTGACTCCTATTATGTCTTTTTAGTTGTTCTTTCTGTAAATTGTTTTGGGTGTGCTCACCTTGTAAGGAGATGTACACAGTACAGTTCAGTTGGCGTCTAATCAGAGCAAAATTTGTCATTCAGATTCTCTTTCATCCTCTTGTGGTTTTTAAATGCAAATTCTTTTCTTTTATCTTCTCGTGGTTTTTAAAATAAGACTCCTTTGAAACTAAAAAACATTGACTCCTAACATGATATTAACTGAACATTTGCAGTTTTGTCTTATTTTTACATCATTCATCTCTAATTTCCGTTTGGAGACAGAATATAATTTAATGAGTGACATTATGCAGTTCCACTGCACTTATTTCAAACACCTTTAATTTGAAAGCGAATTAAATGTACAGTATGATATGTTTCCTTGTTATTAGAACTGCTGGCTTGGTTAGTGAAGGATCAGTGTCTGTGCCACTATTCAGAACACAGTGTAAATGTAGCATTTGAGGGTGTGTGCTGTGCCCTGATGCTTAACTCAGTTGTGTTGTCTTCCTTGCTAAATAAGCTACATAATGGATACTTTTTGTGTCCACAGCTGTGTGACCAATTATATTAGTGTCCCTCCTCGTTTTTATTATTTTTAAATATTGTCTGGGTCATGTGAAGTGAATGTCAAAATATGTACTGTTCTGTTGTAAGATGAATGATGGCTGATTATTTAAATGAGGCATATGCCTCTCACCTACTTATCATGTAGTAGCCATTAGTTGGGAATTTCCAAAGCTTATATGCTCTCAATACAATACTAACATTTCTCATGAAAATAACAATTTTTATATGCTAAATATTGTAATGATCAGTTATGTTATTAATGTACCATTTGGCTTTCATGTGTAAAAAATTTAAAAATTAGTTTCATTTTGTAATTTCTTTTCCAAAGTAATTTTGCTTTTATGAAAGTATTTTATTTAAAACCTGTTATTTTCCTTGATATTGACTACCATCCCAACCAGCACAGGTTTTTGTTATACAGTACGCCCAAAGCTGCCTGGATACATTTCAAACCTTTAGTGCAATTTTTGTTCTTACTAAAAAGATCTTTTACCCTATTTATTTACAGTGTTACATATTTAAAGGTAGTATTTTCTGTAATTACTGCTTTACATGTTACAGTGTTTAACCTTTATTAATGCACAATTATTTTCATAAACTGCATTACCTCACTCATTCTGTCCTACAAGCTGTTAGATCTAGTTAACTTTAAACCTGTTAATTTTTTTTGGGAAGTACATAAGTTTCTGACATATGGATCTTTTTTGTTTTGTTTCTTTATTGATTATAGCCCCGTTTTATTTATTTTAGCACAAAGACATAAATTCTTACTGTACGAAATGAAAAAAACACAGTTGTTTACAAGTAAGAAAATATAGGCATGGCATACATTCCATTTCATTTTGGGGCGTATTTAGCAGTTTTAAAAGTTTGGAGCATTTTTAATTTTAATTAGTTTACTTTATCAAAGACAGAGATGTCATATTTAGTTATTTTTTACAATATTTAAATATAGCAGTGATAATAGAGTGTGTTAATATAGTACATAAAATACTTGTTTTTAACAAAATTTTGGAGTGTTCTGTAGCTAAAAGTTGGGCCCAAGCCAACTTTCATAGCATTCCAAATTTCAACTTAAGTGCTGCAAAAATTGCATTTTTTTGATATGTCATTGTTAGTTTTTGGTCATAAATAGCTTTTGGCTAATTGTGCTTGATATTTCTACAAAACATTTTTTGAAAGTAACGCTTGATGGAGAATTAAAATATAAGGTCCACCTTGTTGGTTAATGTTGGTAGCCATTGAAGGTGTAAAAAAGGAAATATTCATACTAATTGAAATAAGTAACCTTTATGTAAATTTGAAAGGGAAATAAATCATTAATTGAGCTTGCGGAGAATATTTCTCTTATTTTATAATGAATGATTTTGAAAATATGCCAATGACAGTTTTTTTAATTTTAGAAATTTGCATGGTACACACTATAATATGGTAGGTCAAGAGAAATGTCAAATGTTAATAAAAGGTTTCAACTTTCAACCCACCTTTGTAAATTCATGGAACAGACAATGATGTGTATTCCCTGTACTGGCACTATGCTCAATTATTTTAATTTCTCTTGACTTTTAGAGAACATAACAGTTGTTATGGCAGAACTCTCTGTGTGTTTTGTTTGACTAAACTGTTGCTTGGCAGCGATACTCTCACCTTTATTCCCAAGGAAGTAAATAAAGCAATGTCCTCATTCATTGTCATCCTCATGATCATCCACACAGTTGTTAATGCTTCTGAAGACTGCACTTTTTTCTAGAGCTCCAAACAGAAGAAAAAGAAAAAAATCATTTTTGAGTCTGTCTTTCCATTAGGGAGTTATTCCCTGTGTTTCTAACCTTTATTAAAAGGAAGGGAAAGAACCACTGGTTTAATAATAGCCCTTGGAGCATGTTTGATGCTTGGTAGCACCTGAAAATTTCATCAGGAATAGTCACTCAATATAAATGCAATAGGGTGTATGACAATCAACTTTTTGTAAGTGCATCTGTTGACATAGTCATTCAGTCAGTTTGTGAATTATATTCTTAAACGGAACAATGATGCTCTTAATATGGAGTAGTGTCAATGGCAGATATTTGTTTTGTTATGTCTTCTGGTCATATCCCAAAAGAAATAAAAGATAATACTGAAAGGTAAATTATTTCTTATCATTGTTTCATTGTATATCCACACAGGAAGGGAATGAAATGCAGGCATCTTATTCACATGTTTTACATTTGGAAGATACCTTCTTATTGATTACATCTATCATCACTGGCTAGTCACTCCATACAAGAGAACAACTTACTCATTTGTGAAACACACAGCTCCTGGGAAATAGTATTTTATTGGGTGTTGCTTGGTTTTGTTTTTCTTTTTCCATTGTTAGGGATTGAGTACCCCAGAGAGAGAAAAAGAGAGGCGTGAAGTAAGAATACTTTCCCATTCATCTGGAAGATCCTGTTGGAGAAGGGATAATGTCCCCAAAGTGCAGGGGTTGTTAAGGTTTATGATCCATGATCCAAAAGGGAATATGCATAGGAGCTGATGTTATACATTCCCTTGACTGTTAATAAAGAGTTTTTTATTTGCATATGCAAGTATTAAGAGGAGGCCGGCTTTTGTTGCTTATTTCAGTATGGATTTGAAAACAAGTCAAAAATAGTGAATTACATCAGACTCTCTGAAAAAATCGCTTTGACCCCCAGATCCTCCTAATCCTCTGTATAAAGAAGCATGCCTTTTGTAAAAGCTTCCTTTATATACTGTATATGTTTTTATGATGCTCTGTGACCAAGGCAGAGAGTATATTAAAATTCAGAGAGACCTCCAACAGGACTGGTATTTAAATATTATCTCTTCCTGAGAGTGCATCCATATGCAGTATACAATATCACTCTGACTAAACAGGTTTGTGTACAATAACAGTGTTAACCCCATTAACTCCTCCTAATTCAGGTTGAGATGTATTTATTATATATCTGTCTGTCTCCCTAGATATACAATACTTTCTTCTTAGAATAAGAGGATATTGTGGAAAAAATCTGCAATATTCAGCTCATAAGAACATATCAGTACTATTTTATTGTAAATTTTTTTTTCAGGTCTCACACTTGTTGTAAATGGAACTATCCTTTTTGTAGCAAACTGGGAACACTTTGTAGTAATAGTTGTTATGGTCTCTGTGTGTTTTCCAACGTTAGATAAAATTCACCTTTATAACAGTAACAATTTATGTCTATATTTAATCTCCACTGTAGAGGCATTTCTATTATTCTCACTTCTTGAATACAGAGCTTAAGTCCAATGCCTTATACAGTATTTGTTTTTCCAATATTTATTACTTTTTTATTATTTTTAAGCAGTTAGGTTCCTGCATTTCCCTCAACAACTCTTTCACTTTACATTCCATAGTGTATATGTGTGAATACATCTGTAATACATTATTTTTTCTCCTGGGAGGCTAGATTAAAACAAAGTGGTTTTGGATTTGTACATTATTTGCTTTGAAACCATTTTGGTACCAGTGCTGGGCAGTGAACCTACGCTTTACATTGCTAAATTATTTTGGAAATTTTTATGATTAATAACTAAATAGAACAAAAGAAACTCCATATAGTGCTGAAATTCACAATATTTGTGTCAGGCAGTTTAAAAACTCATTCATCAGCAGTGAAACCTTGGTTTTACACTTATGGTAGTGTTTCTTGGGGGGGTGGATCATGAGGGAAATTCTAAGGAGTGGCTTGATTCTTCTGTAGTAGCAGGATGCAACAGCCCACTTTTAGTCAGTAGTGCTTTAGTCAGTAGTCTGCCAGCTTGTAGATAGCAGTGTTTCATTCATTGTAGACATTTGTTTCTTCAAATTCATGCCCTCAGTCATTCTTATAACAGTCCTTTTATATGTACTCGGTAATCAAGATGAAATAGTAGCTCATGTTAATCAAAAACCAACCCAAACAAAAAAAAATTAAGAGAAAGATTACATGTCATATTTAAGTGTGTAATCTAATAGATCAGGGGTTATTAAATTTTTTAATACTAGGATCCAATTAAGAAGATCGATGCCATACTTGGATCCAAGAAGAGGATTATAACCGTAATGATAGCAGAGCCATAAATAGACAAATAACAATGGCCTTATAATAATAAAAACCAGAACATTTTTGTTTTATTTCAAGGATTTTTCTCTAAAAACGTGAAAAGTAAATAAATTGTTAAATGAAACCGTAATTCTCATACTAAACAGGGAATGGAATGCAGCGTGCACCAGGGTGGCTGTGCGGTGCATGCGTATGGGCTCCGTTCTCATCCCTACCACCTTCACCATTACTTCCCCTAACTCTTCATAACTTAAATCATTCTTGAGGCAGATTGAAGGCTTAAGTGCCAACTTAAGTGAAAAATTAAGAAAAACGTACTAAGTGATTGCAACACAAAAACAGACTTAACCAGTTTTAATGCAAAAAGATGCCGACAGAAAAAATGAAGAAGCAGACCACTAGGGTGGAGAAAAGAAGAGCTGCACAGGAGACAGCAAGCGCATCGACCTCTGAGCAAACGAATGCTAAACATAAAGAGAAAGAGGACGAAAACTATGTCAAGTGTATTCAATGCACATTATCCTGAAGTACACCGTTACTGGTATTGTTATAAATTATTATTTGGCTAACACCTTTATCAAAGGTAACTTAAACATTTAAGATTCAATTGATTATATTACTTTTGTTTTTCAAATAGAAGCACAAGCAGGTGAAATTCTTGCTCATGGTCACACAATGTCAGTAGTGAGATTTGAACCTACAAACTCAGAGTTTGAAGTCTTAGTTCCAAAACCTTAACTACTATACCTCACTGCCTGCCCATAATACTAGCTCTTGGTAAAAGAAAAAAAAAAAAAACTACAAAAATTATATACATAAAAGCACCCAATTATGTGCATGGCACTGCTGATCCATTCAATTAACTGGCAGCACTATAACTGATGGTCATTGTCTTAGAAAATTTTCCAGTTAGAATCAAATTTGGAAAATTAAAAAAAAATTCCAAAATAGTCTGAAACAAGCAACAAGTACTCATAAATGGTGCTTTGTTGTGTATCAAATACCAGGCTCCTGAAGCACATTGCAGTTTTTAATGCTTTCTTTAAATAAAACTCTTTCTCTCTTAGCGTTGTATCTTTCAGTATCAATGACAAATCCTTAAACTCAAGCAAGAAGATAGATAGATACTTTATTAATCCCAAGGGGAAATTCACATACTCCAGCAGCAGCATACATAAAAAACAATATTAAATTAAAGAGTGATAAAAATGAAGGTAAAACAGACAATAACGTTTACCCCCCGGGTGGGATTGAAGAGTCGCATAGTGTGGGGGAGGAACGATCTCCTCAGTCTGTCAGTGGAGCAGGATGGTGACAGCAGTCTGTCGCTGAAGCTGCTCCTCTGTCTGGAAGTAATTCTGTTTAATGGATGCAGTAGATTCTCCATGATTGACAGGAGCCTGCTCAGTGCCCGTATTGTCAGTGGTAAGATGTGGAATGTGACTATATTAAATTATTATTAATAATGTTACAACGTATAATATTTGTTCCATCCCCTCTAATTCAAAATTGTTTACAATGAAATCTGTTTTAAAATGTGATCCTTGTGGACTGACTGAAGTTTCCATCTGTCAGCCTGGCAGAGGTGGTGCTTGGGAAAGAACATGGATGGAACGTGATCACAGCCATGGCTGTAAACTGTTGTTTTTTGAAATGTTTTACACCTCAGTGGTGTATGTGTAATCTAGCATATTTGGATAAGCAGATCTGTTCCTGATTGTTGTTGTGAACTGAACTGAAGCATACACATATTGTGAACAAGTCTCAAACATTTATTATTGCAGTTTTAGTTTCTATGTCAATGTTTAAAAGCAGCTTTTACTTTGATTACTTTGAGCTGTTTCTAGAAAGTATAGTACATTCTAGCACTGCACTACATATTTCTATAAAACAGTTGTCAGAGCTTTGATATGTAAATATGAGCTTAGGCTAATTACCATATTGAAAATTGGCCTGTGCTGCTGAACAGCATAGTGAATACAATGCATTCATAGCACCTGCATATATCATTTCAACTCTTAAAGAGTCATCTTAAGCATTAGTAAGTTCTTTCTGTCAGTGCCTGACCTCTGAATGTATTTAAGACAAGTGGATTAAGTGACCTCTTCATTGAGCAGTGAAGGCATTAAAGTTCATTTTGCCTCTCGTTATGTAACTGGCTGGGCTCTTTAGTGTGGTGATTAATACTGGCTCAGCAAATGTGATTGAGAAGCAGGGAGGTCACAGTGGATAGGAAGTAAGCATCATCTGGCAAGCTTTCCTGTGACTAGAACTGCCATGAGGGTGGCAGCTCTTCTGGGTTGAGACCAGAAACATTTAGATATAGTGCAAATTGTGTTTTCTTTCCCGAAGCAGCCACCACCTCATTCTGAATTCTGTATCAATATACAGTATGTCCTGAATAGATATTTTCCTCAGTTTTGCTTGCAGGATTGAATATTCTTTACATATATTTGGTACTGCATAATCCAAGTGCTGTATGTGGACTTGTACAAATGAACAGCCAGTCTTTGTTTTGTATAATTCGTTTAGAGTAGGCTTTGCTCCTTGTGACTATGAATTGGATTAAGTGGGTTGATGAATATTATGACATTGTATAGTGAACATCGTTCTAAGACACTTTACAATTATAGATGCATGGTAGAACTGTTTCCATCATTTTTTAACAACTGGAACACAAGTAGGTTAAACATCTTGCTCTGGATAGAGTGCTGAAAATGGTGAGTTTATGGTTCATAGTCCACTTTACTGCACCTATGTGCTCTGCCTATGATCCCACAACTTTTTTCCTTAATAAATTACCAAGCTTTAGCTATAGCTGTCATTTTTTCTCTTGGCACATCATCTTGACGTTTGGCTATTTAGTTTTGGGTTCTGGTAAAAAAAAAATATTTGGCTTTCTGAGTTTGTTTACACGTGTGTTTAAAAACACAGCATGTTTTAAATAAGTATTGAATGCTTTATTGCATCAGAGTTCATTTGCAAGACCAAAAAAGTATCTGATAGAGATGCATATGAAACAATAATAAGATTAGATAATGCTAAGTGACATAGAATAAAGTAAGGTCAAGTGGCTAGGTGGGGAGGGGGGATAAACTCCAGATGGTCTGGAGAAAAGCAACAAAATCTGCAGGGGTTCCAAAGCCAAGAGACCACCCAGCCCCACTGAGCATTCTATGTACCATAAAAGATCTAAATCAGTGCACATGGCTTTCAGGCTTTACTGTATAGAATTTAATGATGATGGCCATGTGGACATCTGGGGTACTGCCTTCAGTCCATCAATGTAGGGACTGCATGGTGCCTTGATCAGGTGGTGGTGGCGCAGATTGGACAAAGAACAGTAGAGAATATTAGGGACTAGCAAAATACCCGCGCTTCACAGCGGTGAAGTACTGCCTTAAAATTTTTATTAAGAAAAAATGTAAACTTTTTAAACCGAGGGAAAATATACCAATAATTATTTGTTAAGGATCTCTTTGTATAGTACATTGTCAGTTCGGCCCTCCGTTTGTAATATGACCAAGCTGCGCGCTGAGCTTACTCTTGAGCATGCAACGTACAGTTGGCCATGTGAATAGTAATCTTGTCTCAAATCTCACAGCTTGGATTGCTGCTGTCACAATCGGTTTGAGTTTCATGGTTTGTTTCAATTATGACAGTATTTGCAGGACTTGTGTTGAAGTGACATTCAGCATCTGTCAAGCGTTGTAAGCATACAACCGGTTTCATTGATAACTTCACATCTAGCTTTTGAAAGTTTAAACATTCATAAACATCAAAGTGTACACTACTGAAATCGTCACCTGTGAATCTAAGATGTTTAAGAGGCATTGGCAGTTCTCTAAAGGTGTAAAATATTTGGCCATTTCAGTACACTTGAAAGTGACAACCGAACAATTCAGCGGCAGCCATCAACTCACATGCAGAACCAAAGGTGAAGGGCTTAAGCATTTCACTCTTATAGTGCTCCAGTGTAGTATAATTATCTCCTGTACCATCATCAGTCCACACCTTGAACCTGTCCCAGTCATTCAATACATAAGACACAATGTTCTTCCAGATATCAAGAGTGAGCCTGATACAGCCGTGCAATATGTAACAAAGAGAATGGAAAAGGTAGGTGCTATCTCCGGGCATGGAAACCACTCGGTAAGTGACAGTTCTTTGATCGATGGTGATCACCTCGATAGACATGGTAATGAGGGTATGGTTGGAACAATAAAGGAAATGGGTACCTGAACAATGTAAAGTAAGTCTAAAATACCTACACAATAACTAAAATCATAATAAATGAACAATAAAACAGCGGAGAAGCCGTGGATTAAATAAAAAGGCTGTACTTATCAGCAGGAAGACGTGAATTCCGTGGCGAAGCAAGGAAGGGAATGTAGAGACCTGAGCAACGGACGGCCTTATATAGGCAGGCAGCCAACAACGTGGGAGGCGTTGGGATGTGGGACCCAACACCGCCTCACACGGCGACTGAGCTGCAGGCTATGGACGTATATATGTACGTAAGTAGGATTCAGTTAGCCTTGGGAAGCCACGTACCAAATTTCTTGAAGATGGGCCCATAAGTAACAAAGACCGTTGGAAAGTTCAATATGGCGGCCGACAGTGGCGTCATACCACCGAAATAAGTACGTACATTGGTTTCGGTTAGCGCAAGGAAGCCGCCTACCAAATTTGATGAAGATGGGGCCATAAATAAGAAAGTTCAACATGCCGGACGTTGTAGACCATTACACGTAGAATTTCGAAATGAAACCTGCTTAACTTTTGTAAGTAAGCTGTAAGGAATGAGCCTGCCAAATTTCAGCCTTCTACCTGCACGGGAAGTTGGAGAATTAGTGATGTTGGAAAGTTTAATATGGCGGCCGACAGTGGCGTCATACCACCGAAATAAGTACGTACATAGGTTTCGGTTAGCGCAGGGAAGCCGCCTACCAAATTTCGTGAAGATGGGGTCAGCCTTCTACCTACACGGGAAGTTGGAGAATTAGTGAGTGAGTGAGTGAGTCAGTCAGTCAGTCAGTCAGTCAGTGCCTTTTATTAGTATAGATTAGTTTGGATTGCGGTGCCTTGAAGAAAATGATATTTTAATGCACATATAGCTTTAAAGACATACACTAAAATATAGCTATGAGAAAGCCATGTTAAAATAATAGGGTTTTAGCAGATTTTTGAAATGATCCACTATATTAGCCCGGCAAATTTCTATTGGTAAATTATTCCATATTTAAAGACAATTCTTGCTGTTGCTCTCTCAGTCCCAGTCTGAAGCCAATTTAAGAACCTGCTCCATCCACAAGTGTCGTATTGATGATTCAGTTTAATTCAGCCATTACAGGTAATCCTTATCCTCAGGTTATGGATTTGTTTTGCCACTTTTTTTACTTTCTTCGTTTGCACATGCCAGAGCGGCCTGATAATATTATTCTTGGTATCTGTGTTTGAATTGTTTAAAAATAGGACAGAAAGCAATTCCTCAGTCACTGCTGTATTTAGTTGGCACTTCTGTTTTTTATTGTTGCAGTTACATTTATTTGGAATATCTGGTGTACAAATGCTGAGATAATGCTGATACCTTTTCTCTTTTAAAATCTGTACATTCACAGTTGGTTGAGTAAGTTGTGTTGTGCAAACGAAATAAGAGAAAGCACCTTTTTTAACTCTTACTGCAGTACTTGCCAAGAATAGATTTTTTTTTTGTTTATGTTTTCAGTTAATAAGATAGAAAAAAAGATAATCACGTTCCAAGAACATACATACAAACAAACAGCTAGTTTTGTTAAGGCAGAATCTCTTATACCAATTCTTCAATCATAATGTTTGACCTGATCCTTAAATTATTAGTGCTCAATAAGGTAAGAGGTTCAGAAAATGTTAATGAATAGATTTCAGTGTCAAGAAGTTTCTTCCAACTGAAAGAGAACCTGAAGTATGTTTTGCCCAACACATGTATGACATTTGTTCTGTTTTTGTCGAGCATCTCTTGAAATCTCTCTGTTATACAAAAAATCTTGGAAGGAGACGAGATTTTCTCGGAAAGACACTTATACGTCCCGTGATAAAGAGATTTAACCACGCCTGGGGCCGGAAATAAAGGACAAAGAGTAGATGACAAAGTAGAACGTCGTAAAGAATTCAAAAATGTTGGTGCGATACACATGCAGAACAAGTTAGAGAAAAGTATTAAAAGTTGAAAGTCTTAAAAAAATGATAGTAAAGATTATATTAGCGCAAACAAATGGAAATTATTACTCTGTGAAATAACAGTATAGCAAAAAGAGATTGAATATATTGTTTGGTTTTAAACTTTAAGTCGGAGACTTGTAGATTGTCTAATTCGTGTTGCTGTCAGGGAAAAAAAAAACATTAATGTTTCTTCCCAATGAAAAGGCGTATCCACAAGAATGAAAAGATTCCAAAAATGTTGGTGTGGTATTTAGTCCCACGAGACAGAGATTTTTGACATGAGATCTTTTTAAGTCACACCCTGCTTACAGCTTTTCAAATAAGTCCACGGTCATCTAACCTCAGTCGTGTGAATGCTTTTGTCAGAGACACTTCTTGCGCTCTCAGCTCTAATAAATTTTATCAGGACAATAATGTTCTACATTCTAGGTGACATGTCAACAACAAAGCGAAGAAGAAAGAGCATGGACAAACATTTCAGAAAGTAATTTTATTTATTAGAGAGAAAGAAACGATATTCGCTCGCAGGCAGTTATACGTTACGTTGTCATGATGCAAGTCCAAATACGGAATCAAAATTCAGTGCGATCTTGAAGAAAAGTTCATTCCAAATGTTGTTTTTACTAAATTTTTAAAGTAAAAGTGATTATATTGCATATTTAACAATTCCCATGCAAATAACAATCTCTTTAAATTGTATATCCGATAAACCAAACCCGGGGGTGGGCGAGCAAAGCGCGCAGAGGGCAGAGCCCCCTAGTAAATAAAAAAAATTATTCTTGGCTTTTTCGTAGTATGCTTAACATAAAATAAAAAATTGCAGGTCATATTATGAAGGTGTATTCAAACTTTTGCATAACCCAAAGGAGCCAATGTACCTAAATCTAAGCTTAACATGAGGCAGTTCCCATCTTCTTTTTTTATTGGCTATGAACAAAACTGTCATTATTTTTATGGACATAATATTTCTCTTTACATCTTTAGAGATAGAACATAACAAAATGCAAGAATTCTTGGTTAGTGAATTCGTTACTTTCTAATATGATACAAGTCATGCTAAATTACTGTCATTACTTTGAAGAGCACACAATAGTACATATTATGGATATAAAACAAGTTTTCATTTTTTTTTTTTTTTTTTCTGCTGCCTAGCTGAGCAATTAAATCAACGATATACATATGCATCACAATATTGTTCTCTCAGGCAGGATTTTTGACACAAGCAATATCAGAAACAAGACAGCAGCTATTGGTTAAAATTATGCTGAACTTAATCTTGTGAATATGGTAATTATCAGCATTATAGTAAAAAAATACTAAGATGGAAAATGTTCTTTGTACTATGTACATATTGGTGAGTAAAGTCGGCTGCTTTTGCAATGTAATGAAACTCCCTGAATACTGTTTAGGATGTAGTTTGATTTATATATAGAAAATCTGCTGTTTCCCTCTACATCTCTCAGTGAAGAATTTTTTCATATCACATGAAATGTAATATAGTAACTTTATTGATCTGTAAATTTGATTAAAATGTAGAAGAAGATAGCTAGAAAGTATTTTTCATTTCCCTGAAATAATACTTAAATGTGAATGTCTGTATGATTGTAAAATTGACTGCAAGTTGTGTGTTCCTCATATGAACTGTGCTGAATTCTGCAGGGACCTGATCTGCACAGCAGCTTGTTCAATTATGTGGCTACATATAGATTGCCAATGGATCCATCCCAAACTGTTCCTCATGACTCCCAAGCTGTGTAATCCCAAGGCACTCATTAGTGAGCAGAACTACTATCCATTCCCTGACCTTCGATCACACCCCTAGGTGTGATGATGTGCCCGTTAATAAGAAGTATTTTGTTTTCTTTTATTTGTTATTTCTTTAATGTCCCATATTATTAAAATATGCCGTGAGCTCTAAAAATGGCTTTCTGTGATGAGCAGTAAGATAATAAGTTTATTAAAATGTATATTATAATAAAACTGATATATAAAAAGATTTGCATTATTGATATGTGTTATAATGAGCTCAGATGTGAAAAGTTGTACTTTATCTTTCATGTTGTAGCAGGAGGGCCTTATGAACAGTAGTAGAGATTCAATGTGAGGAAGTTTTTTTGTTTTATTTTATAAAATACTAGCAAAATACCCCCGCTTCGCAGCAGAGAAGTAGTGTGTTAAAGAAGTTATGAAAAAGAAGAGGAAACATTTTAAAAATAACGTAACATGATTGTCAATGTAATTGTTTGTGACTATTATGAGTGTTGTTGTCATCAAGGACTTGATTATCATTTATTTCTTTCAATCAGGTTCGTATTTGGAGGATGTGTTGTGTTCAAGTTATATTCCGTGTTTGTCAACCGTTGTAAAGATAACAGGTTTCATTCATCGAAGTGTTCACTACTCAAATCGGTACTCGTGAATCTAAGATGTTTAACAGGCATTCCCGGTATTAATTTGTGGATTTGCCTGTGAATATTTAGCGGCAGCGTGTCTATGAACTTAATTTAAACTTAAGCTTTACACCTTGCTTTCCTATTGATATGTCTACAAAGGCTTGTTCAGATTCAGAAGGTTGTTCCTTTCTTACTGCATCAATAAACAGCTCGTCTTCCTCTTTATCTGAGACATCACACACTGAATGCACGGGTTTACCTTACCCAGTCCTGCTAACTTTAGCAAAGTGGTTCAATTTACCACATTTTTTACACTGTCTTCCTTTAGCTGGACATTGACTGTTTCCACCGTGTGCTTTGTTTCCGCAGTAGCTGCACTTATGAATATGCTTGTATGCGTCACTCGCTTCATATTCATTTGCTGCCTTTTCAGTTGTGTAATGCTGATGGACGGCCTTATATGGGCAGGCACTCAATTACGTGGGAGGCGTGACGATGAGGGACGCAACTCCGTCTTACACGCCGACCGAGCTGCAGGATATGGCTGTATATATGTACGTAAGTAGGTTCCAGTTATGACCGTTACGTGTAGAATTTCGAAATGAAACCTGCCTAACTTTTGTAAGTAAGCTGTAAGGAATAAGTCTGCCAAATTCCAGCCTTCTACCTACACGGGAAGTTGGAGAATTAGTGATGAGTCAGTCAGTGAGTCAGTCAGTCAGTGAGGGCTTTGCCTTTTATTAGTATAGATTTGTTTGCAAGCATATTTAATGTTGTAAGTTGTACTTTGAGAGTAGCATTTCAGCCACTGCAGAGCAGTTGGTTCATTTAAAATTAAAATATCTCATAGTCTATAATAGCAAATGATCTAGCTATCGACTGAGCGAGCATACTCTTATTATTCCAGCCTTGCTCTCTGAGAACTTGCACATTCCTTGACCTTGTTTGGTTTGTTATAGGTTGAAAATGCTTTATTGGACAGAATTAATAATGCTGTTTTTGCTTAATTAACCAGTGAATCCTTCGTCATTATACAAATAATCACTATTAGATTCCCATGTAAAATATTATGTCTCTGTAATAGCTTCTGCCATTTTGGCTGTTAGAGAATAAGCTTTGCGGTTCACAAGTATTTCACTAGCATGAAACCATTCAGACTCCCATTTCTGTCAGAGTGCACTTAACAGCAGTTTTTCGGCTTTGCTGGGCATGTCACCTCTTTGTATCCTTAAGAAATGGGCACTGTACTGAAGCCAAGAGTCTCCTAACTTGAAGTCATGCTCTGGTATGCATTTTATACACCAAACTCACTCACACACTTGCAGTGCTAAATCTTAACGAATTATTTGTTAAAAGATGACTACTCACACAACCCATCTACAAGAAAACTGAATCTTGGCAGCATGAAGCATTCTTTCATTTTCTAACCTTCACTTTTTCCAATGTGGGATCTATTGGACTGCATGTTATTCCAGCAACATAGTGTGCAAATCTGGCACTGGATACATTATGGTTGCATTGTGACTGCAGGGTGGTCCAGATCGAATTATGCCAATCCAGATCGTCTGGATGACTTTGATTTATGCGGGGACAATTCCAGTTCGGCATGAAGACGATTCAAAATGTCGTCAGTTCACACACTTCTCAATGGTCCGGGATTTTTCGGGTGATTTTTTATGTAATAAACTTAATAAGTTATTGCGTAATGAAAATTGCATAATTTGATCTGAACCACCCTATAGTAATACTTACAACTCAAAAGTAACACCTGACACCCCCATGTGCTGTGGTTTAAAATCATTACATAGAAAAAGGGCTTAACATATGTGTGTTATTCATTCTACACATTTATATTATTTTTTGACTTGTTGACCCTTTTTATTGTGCTGATGAGTCACTGTTAACTGTAATAAATCTGTTACACAAGTTCTCTTTACAGTAGCAGGATCAGTGTGCATTAATAAGAAGAATTAATTTTCTTTAATCAGTAATTATCTAGCACATGGCATAAAACTATTTCTGAGATTATAATCAGGGAAGTGGTCTTTGTTCAGTGTTTATTCTGTCTTTTGTCCAGCTAATTGAAATGTTTTAATATTTTTAATTGTCTTTATGCATGTGCAGTTAAGGTTAGGTGAGAAGACACCATCATTTCTATATCCTTATTAGATAAGGCAAATGAGAATGGTGCACGTTGAAGAGTTTTAGAAGCTGGGAGAGAATGCAAAAAAAACTCTGAGTACATTAAGAGAATTCTGTATTAGAAAGTTATTTTACATTCCTTAACAAATACATTGGAGAGAATCATTGAATTGCCTGATGACAGTGAGCAGAAAAGACCCCCCAGAGGTAGTTCTTAGCACACTGTGGTGCAATGAGCCTGTGGTTAAAAGTGCTCCAAGATAGCACCTCCTGTAGAGGATGGAGGGGATCTTTCATGATGATATCCAATTTTGCTGTCATTGTCTTTTCCATTGTGTCCAGGGTTTTCCTTGTGGTGGAACAGGCTTTCTTGATAAGTTTGTTCAGGCATTGTGATTCTTTTGTGCTCCGGATGCCTCCCCAGGAGACTGCAGTGTAGAACACCACATTAGCCGCTATGAGCTGGTAGAACATTTTGAGTAGCTTGCTGCACACATCAGCAGAACTGAGTCTCCTTAGCAAGTACAGTCTTTTCTGGCCCTTCTTATACAGTGCCACTGTGTTGTCAGACCAGTCCAGTTTCTTGTTTATGTGAACTGCCAGGTACTTATAGCCAGGGCTGTGGAGTCGGAGTCGAGGAGTCGGAGTTGGAGACAATTTTGGGTACCTGAAGTCGGAGTCGGCAAAAAGTTAACCGACTCCGACTCCAACTCCTACTAAATTTAAATGGGAATTAAAAAAGTAAGTTGAAATGTCCCAATTCACAAACAGTCATAATGAACTACTTCTCTGCTGTAAGAATAAAGCCCAATGCATGCAGTGCATAATGTTACCACAAAACGAACATGTCAAGTAACCATGAAGCACGCTTTTCATTGACTGTATGCGTCACTATATGGGATGTAATGCACAGGTAAGGTGCGGCACCGCTTTCCATTGTGTCGTGTTCCACTGTTACAGGGAACTGTGAACCTAGCCTAAAGCCCCCCATACATTTACAGATGCACTGCCGATTTTTCGGCCGTTCAACGAGTCATCACGCGTCAAACGCCTGAAAAATCATCTGGTGTGTTCTCAGCTCCGTCGGCTCCCCTTCGCTATGCGCTAGTGAAGGGGGCCGAAGGAGCCGAGAACACAGATCTCCCTACCTGTCTCCAGCAGAGGCTCGTTCTGCTGATCAGCTGGCCGGTGAGTGACACAATGCACTAAACTTCTGGCTGGCTGACAGAGGAGACAGCCACTGCAGCAGACAGAGGCATCACATTACTTTGGATGGGGGCGGTGGTCGAGATTTTCGGCAAGCTGGATCTGCCCGTCCATGTGGACACCTGCAATCTGCAGCCGCCAATCAATTGCCGCGATTGTACACGCACATCGGTCGGTGGCAAAATCGGCCACGGATCGCTGCGTATTTGGGGGCCTTAACTCTCGCTGATAATTAGGTAAATGTTTTTTGCAGGACTAGAGACACTTGTATAAGTGAAGGGAATAAACTTAAACTTTAAACCTGACTATGGGATTCAAACATGATTTAAAGGGAACCCGAGGTCAGAGGAATATGGAGGCTGCCATATTTATTTCCTTTCCTTTAACTATAACTGTATTCCAAGTTTAATATTGGTTTTCCAGATATTGTTTTTAGTTCATATAGTTAAGCTTTTTTTTTGTTTTAAAAGTTAAAACTACCAAAGAATGTGGTTTGTATTTTTGAACCAATACATTTCCTGTTCCTGATTTTTATGCCTGCTATTACTATCCAGACACTTGTTTAAAAAAAAAAAATAAAACCTTGTTTTCATTGTGTTTGTCTTTAATCTGGCATTATAGTAGAGTGTTGGCTTCCTAGCCAGTAGTTCTGTGGTGAAATGACATGTATGTTGCCTTCCTTTCCTTCAATGGATGTAGAAAATACATTAGCATAGTATATACAGTATATACAGAGGAGTCAGAGTCGGGGAGTCGGAGTCGGAGCATTTATCTACCGACTCCACAGCCCTGCTTATAGCTCTGTACCGCTTCCGCCTCCTCACCCTGAATGGTGACTGGTCCCTGAGTCTTATTGTTACATTAAAAGTCCACCACCACTTTTTTTGCCTTGCTGATGTTGAGTTGCAGAATGTTGTCATCCCAGTACCACAAGGCACAGTCCTCTACTACTTTCCTGCGCTCTGACTTATCTCCATTATTAAAGCAGCCTATGATGGATGAGTCATCTGAAAATTTCTGTTGATGGAAAGTGCTGGCATTGTGCTGGAATTCTGTTGTGTAGAGGGTAAACAGGAAGGGAGACAGGACAGTTCTCTGAGGTGCTCCAGTATTAAACACCACCATTTCTGACACACACTTAGTCTCACAAACCGGTGTCTGTTGGTCAGTAAGTCCATGATTTGGGAAATTTTGGGGTCATCGAGGTTCAAAGCTTTGAGGTTTTTCCCCAGTGCTAAAGCTTCCTCAGCCTCAATTGTCCATATCTTTACAGTCCTGGTGGTATCTGAACACCCCTGGAGAATGGATTTACTAATAATATGCAAGTATGTACCAAATTAGGGTCTGTTCAGCCTAAAGACTGCATAGTAACTGAGTTATATGACTTTTTATCACTGGCATACAACAAATCCAGGGGCTTGTTTTCTTTTGTTGTACAGTCCACAAACTGGTAAAAATTGGTGAGGGTGGAGGAAGTGAAACTTGGTTAAAGCCGCCAGAAATTGTGATGAAACTACAGGGATGGTCAGTAGAATTTACTGATTACAGTGTATAATGTGTCTGATACAATTGCTGCGTCCACCGAGGGGGTTCTGTAAACTGCCAGCACAGTAGCTTGTGAAAGCTCGCTTGGCATATAATAAGGTTGTAAGCCCACAGCAAGCAGCTCAACATTTGTGTTGCATACCTGTGCTTTAGTTGTAATGTGTCTGGGGTTATACCATTTTTCATTCACAAAAACGCAAGTGCACCTCCTTTCCTCTTGCCTCTTTCCATCCTGCTTCTGTCCACCAGCAGAATTTTAAATCCATCCATTGCAACTGTGGCGACCAGTGTTTCAGCTGTCAACTATGTCTCAGTGAAGCACATAAGACTGCTAAGTTTGTATTCCCTTTGACTACTGAATAACGTTGAGAGCTCATCCATTTTATTCACCAGTGATCTTACATTTCCCATTGATGATCGAAGGCAGATGCATTCTGTACCACCTTCTCTTTTTATACTTTGTTTCTCCTAACATTTATGCTTACATCGTAGCTCTACTGGCAGCCATCAATTAGATCCATTGCTCTACTAGACATAGGGCAGAAGTCCAGCATTTGCTGTCACATGTAAGTGAGAGTGAGTCCTTCATCATATTTGCGGTTGTCTATAACAACATGTTAAATTGTGTTGTTAATATATCCCTGGTCTATGTATTTTGAGGTCACAAAGTTATGCATTGTGGGAAATAATTGCTTTGTAGTCTGTGTTAAAGTTTATATTGAAAAAGTTAGAGTAAAAAAAAAAAAACACTGACCCTCAAAAAAAATCCAAAATGTAAAATAAATGAATGTAGTCTTACTGGAGATTGTTTACAGACTCTGAGTGAATGTTTTCTGCATAGATTCACACAGAGAAATGTATTTATGCATTTCTTAACTTGTATGTTATTTTAAAAAAGGTTGAGAGTATGCATTTATTATTTTTTTCCTGCTTGTTTGCAGAAAAATTAAACAAATCAGTAATTTTTCCATTAGCTTCATTTCAACTTTGAATAATGCTGGGACTTTAAATTAAAATGATTTCTTTAAGATATTTGAAATTTAAAGCTCTATTAAAATGTATTTGACTTTGAACTGAGGAAACAATTTTCTAGTTTCTCAAATTCTTTTTTTTAGATTTTATATAACCACATGTTGAGGAGGGATGTTGATCAATGTGGGTACATTAAAAGTTTTTGCATACAGTTAAATGTTATAAACCAGGTGCTCAGTGTTTGCATTTTAACATGACAGTCTTAGCAGACTGCAAAATAATGTGCCCAAGTCCTCCCAGATTGTATCTCATACAATAAAGCAGTCTCAAGCCTGTATTTGAATAAACTCGTGTTTCAACTTGAACACATGCCACCAGTTGGTAGTTATCCTTGTTAAGGGGTAAGCTCAGAGATATGCAGATCAGTGAAACTGTGATATCCTGGCTAATGGACTGTCTGTCAGGCAGACTACAGTTCAAGAGGTTCAAGGACTGTGCCTTTAATTTAGATATGAGCACCAGAAGAGGAAGACCTGCTTCCTTTGGTCTCTACTCTGTACAGCTTGGAGTATAAATATAACCTCAGGTCATGTCACTTGCCGAAATTCTCTGATGTATCTGCACTAACAGGATGTATTGAGAAAGAGTATAGAAGATAGGTGTTGAAAACCCAGTAACTGGCACTACACCTAAACTCTTGCTAAAAGTTATTAGGGTGTTATGCGCCAGTAACATCACTTCAAAAGAAGCTCACCAAATCCACAAACTAATTGAAAAGGCAGAGTCATTAATGGGATGCACACTCGATCCGTTGGAGGTATTACTGTATGAGATAATAAAGAGAACACTGAGTGCCATTATTAACAATGCTGCGCATCCATTTTCTGACACAATTTAAGACAGTGAATTATTCCATAGAAGTGTGTCAAGAAACGTTACTGGGGCAGCTTTATAATTCCTCACTGTAACTGCTTTCTTATCATTTGCCAAATCAGAAGCTTTATTCTTTTATTATAATTCTTTGTGTGGATTTTGGGGTTGGTGATGGGGGTTGTTGTTCGTTTGTTTGCTGTAATATTCCTTGGGATTTTGTAAAAAGCTAAATTTCACTCTTGACAAATAAAGTACTATCAATCTATCCATCCTTGCAACACAAGAACTTATCACTGCATTTCAGCAGATTAATAAATTTATGGTAGACCACAAGTTTTTGTATGTTAAGTCCAAATCTGTTATCTGTGATGAAAAGTCACAAATGCAAATGAAAAGACTCTATTGCTCCATTACAGTTGGGAATGATGTCACTGTAACTGCAGTCTGTACTCCTTAATTCACAAAGGAGAGTTCCAAATTACCTTCATAAGATATTTTGTAGAAGGCATCAGCTTATAACATAAAATATGTTTAGATAAGTGATGCTATTTTAAAGCTACAAAAACTACTTTTGTCATCATGTTTCCTGCATGATATCTTTGTTCCTGTGTCTCATGTCATAGCTGTTAGTCCTTGTAGGTGTTAATGGTAGAGAGAGAGATAGATAGATAGATAGATAGATATTTTATTAATCCCAAGGGCAAATTTACATAATCCAGCAGCAGTATACTGATACAAAAAACAATATTAAATTAAATAGTAATAAAAATGAAAAAATAAAAATAAAAAAGCAGACAATAACTTTGAGTAATGTTAGCATTTACTCCCCTGGGTGGAATTGAAGAGTTGCATAGTGTGGGGGAGGAACGATCTCCTCAGTCTGTCAGTGGAGCAGGACAGTCACAAAAGTCTGTCACTGAAGCTATTCCTCTGCCTGGAGATGACACTGTTTAGTGGATGCAGTGGATTCTTCATGATTGACAGAAGTTTGCTTAATGCCCGTCGCTCTGCTACAGATGTTAAACTGTCCAACTTTACTCCTACAATAGAGCCTGCCTTCTTATCAAGTTTGTCCAGGCGTGAGGCGTCTTTCATCTTTATGCTGCCTCCCCAGCACACCACCGCCTAGAAGAGGGCACTCGCCACAACCGTCTGGTAGAACATCTGCAGCATCTTATTGCAGATGTTGAAGGATGCCAACCTTCTCAGAAAGTATAGTCGGCTCTGACCTTTCTTACATAGAGCATCAGTATTGGCAGTCCAGTCCAATTTGTCATCCAGCTGCACTCCCAGGTATTTATAGGTCTGTACCCTCTGCACACAGTCACCTCTGATGATCACAGGGTCCACTAGCCTGGGCCTCCTAAAATCCACCACCAGCTCCTTGGTTTTGCTGGTGTTAAGATGTAAGTGGTTTGTGTCGCACCATTTAACAAATTCTTTGATTAGCTTCCTGTACTCCTCCTCCTGCCCACTCCTGATGCAGCCCACAATAGCAGTGCCATCAGCGAACTTTTGCACGTGGCAGGACTCCGAGTCATATCGGAAGTCTGATGTATATAGGCTGAACATGACCGGAGAAAGTACAGTCCCCTGCGGCGCTCCTGTGTTGCTGACCACAATGTCAGACCTGCAGTTCCCAAGACGCACATATTGAGGTCTGTCTGTATAGTGATAGTCCACGATCCATGCCACCAGGTGTGAGTCTACTCCAATCTCAGTCAGCTTGTCTCAAAGGAGCAGAGGTTGGATGGTGTTGAAGGCGCTAGAGAAGTCCAAAAACATAATTCTTACAGCACCACTGCCCCTGTCCAAGTGGGAGAGGGATCGGTGTAGCATATAGATGATGGCATCCTCCGCTCCCACCTTCTCCTGGTATGCGAACTGCAGAGGGTCGAGGGCATGGCGGACCTGTGGCCTCAGGTGGTGAAGCAGCAGCCGCTCCATTGTCTTCATCAGATATGACGTCAGAGCAACAGGCCGGAAGTCATTCAGCTCACAAGGACATGATACCTTTGGGACTGGGGTGATAGAAGATGTTTTCCAAAGCCTCGGGACTCTCCCCTGTTCCAGGCTCAGGTTGAAGATGCGCTGTAGAGGACTCCCAGTTCCAACGCACAGGCCTTCAGCAGTCGTGGCGATACACCATCTGGACCCGCTGCTTTGCTGGCACGAAGTCTTCTCAGCTCTCTGCTCACATAGGCTGCTGTAATTGTGGGTGGGGATGTCTCACCTATTCTGGTATCAGCAGAAGGATGGTTGGAGGATGCAGTACTCCGAGGTGAGAGTGGGTTAGGGTGATCAAACCTATTAAAGAAGTTGTTCATTTGGTTTGCTCTGTCCACGTCTGTCTCGATGGCAGCACCCCGCTTCGAGCTGCAGCCAGTGATAATCTTCATCCCATCCCACACTTCCTTCATGCTGTTGTTCTGCAACTTCTGCTCCAGCTTTCTCCTGTACTGCTCTTTCGCCGCCCTGAGCTGTACTCGGAGTTCCTTCTGCACGCGCCTGAGCTCATGCTTTCAAATCTCTGGAATACTTTGCATTACATTTGCAACTACCTTCTTACTGAACAAGTATTTACTTTGAGTTACTCTTTCCCACTGCAATAAAACACGATCTGGTAGGTCATACACCATCCTGTTTTCAATGGAGCATTTCTATTGTTTGCTCTTTTACAAGGCCTAAGAACAGTGCAGGGGGGTCAAAAGTGAATTCACTTTGCAGCTTTACTGGGTTTAGAGAGGTCAGCTGTGAAGCAAACTCATTAAGTCAGCTTTACAAAATTAAACCAGAAAAGAGATGCAGCTGTAGGCAATAGAACTTTTGGCCATACAGTAGTGAAATTCCAAATCAACGACTCCATCTATAGTCTGAAGTGGACAAAAACCCAGACAATATGTTTTTAGAATAACCTTTGCATCCAATAGCTGATTTGATTATTCTCCAACAGAAGGGCATTAATGGAATTGTGTTTTACTTGTTACTAAAAAATTAACAAAAATAACTTTGAAGATAGTTGAACAATACTTATTTTGCACAAGTAGTCAATGAGTGCTATGAAGATAAAAAAAAATCCAAAAACATTCAATTTACATTGAATACTAAGAGGTTAAACTCTCCTTAAGCATTGAATCGTTACCTAGAAAAGCCAGTTAATGAGTCTCCCAGAAAAGGGAAGGTTTTGAGATGCCCTTTTTTGCCAGTTTTGGTTCATATATCAGGACAGTAGCAGTGCCAACAACAGCAGCCAAATCTGTAGAGGAATACATAAAGGCAAACTCTGTTGTCAGTATCTTTGCTAATAGCTCAGTGACAGACACTTGTACAGGTTTCTTAAGGGAACTGTGGTTTTGGTTCCCAGAGTTTTTGTTTCTGCCATGATAGTCTCCTAATCTACTGAATTAATTGGGTGGGGTTTGTCTAGGAAGAGATTTTTCATGTCACACAGAAGTGAAGTATCAAAATAATGCCATTAGTCTCGTACTTAGAATTTGGATATGAGGAAACCAGAAATCTTCTGTGTTTTGGTTTTGTTGTAATATGATTACTGTATTTAGTGAGAGAGCATTTTTCTTTCTTTTTATTACTGTGGCACAGAGGACATGATTCTCTGTATTGATGTGGAATCTTAAAGAAGTAAAGACAGTTATGCATATGAGTTTTTGGATGGTTTATAGTTGATGATGATCCATTTTAGTACATTAAATATGACCTGTGAGGCTTTCTGTAATGTTTTGTCTTTTCAAGCATTCTAATTTGAAAAGGGTGTTTGACCTTAAATAGTTAGTTGCAAGTTCAGTACTCTACCCATTTTTTTTTTTTGGTTGTGTAACTTAAAAAAACAGCTCATTGCAAAACGGTTCATATTATTATTTAACACTTTTAAATAAAGTGAATTGTAAATGTTTAGTCAATTAACTCATTCTTTTCCCATCCCTCTCATTGTATTTATGGATGGCATGAAACGGCAGCCTGTTCAGGCTTATGGTTTTCCATCTTTATTTGCCATAAAGCTACAGTATTTCCAGACACCACTCTGGTTGCCCTCTTTGTCAGTTAAGCATGTTGGTGAAGGCTCCAATGCTGCTGATATTGCCATCTTATTAACTCTTGTGAGTGGATGGAAATGGAGCTGCAAGTCGAGGCATTCATAATGTAGGCTGTTGAATCGATGTCATGAAAAAATGAGTATACAGGTAATTTTACTATGTTAAAACCAATATTTTAACATATTCTGATACTCTTGATAACCTTAGCCTGCATTTATTCATGACATACTGTACATGCTTCATACAGTGAAAGAATATGTTAAATGTACACCCATATTAGCTTTCATTTTGTACTCTCTTTACATATGGAAACTGCAAATGGCAGTGACTTTGACCTCCACTCCCACACCACATTCTTTGCTTCTCTCTCCCTCTATATTTTGTTGAGGAGCTAATGTTGCTGTTCCAGGCCTTCCAGTTAAGTATTCATCCATTGTGGAATCTATTCTAGTTGCTATAGTTGATATTTTGGGTTTAGTTTCCACCACTTTCATCTCTTCTTTTTTCTTTGATTATATTTAAGTGACATTCTGAGGAGCAGGTATATTGACAAGACTATCCTGCCTCCCAAATCCAGACCACTACTTACAGTGTTCTGTCCATTGTTCCTTGGTAGTGGCTATTAGGGTGCACTCTTTGTGATACCCTGAGAACTGCTTTCCCAGTACCCTGTGGTTTTTTTGAGTCTTGCAGTTTTTTCTTTATAATGTTTCTGCTCTTGCCAGATTTGTGCACTGTTGTTTAAGAGATTATTTTTTCCATTCCCTCCAGCCAACAATCTTCTTAAAATGTCTTCTAAACAATGTCATTCTCATGCTTTGTTGAACAAGCCATTAACACTATACTCTTGTTCAGCGCTGGACGGTCATAGGGCTCTGTGGCAGAAGAATTTAACTTTTAACATGACTGTGCTGGCGATATCACTAACATTTTTTTAAATCAGTCGTTTTTCAATTTTGTTTGTGCACATCGCAATGAATTCTGAAACAGCTTGTCTCTCTCTGATACTATAATATAGTAGGTGATGTATATTTTATATGAAATGTACAAATTATAATTAATAATTAATAAAATTCTCAAATATTTAATTTGTTTATAGCTTTGACTGGCTGGCTAAAAAATCAAGTATGTTACTGTGTTTTACTCAGCTTTTAAGAATCCAGACGGTTATCAGATTAACTGAGCAAACTAGTTAATTGATCAAACCAGTTATTCTGTACACATCAGACCTTTGAACATGGCTGATGTCCCTAAGGTTTAGCTGGCCATTGTGTTTCACTCCCAGCCCGACGTTAGTTTGAGCTCAGGGATGTGCTTTAAGATTGAACTTCTCCACAGATGCTACTTTTTGCTTTTTGACTGAGGCCTTACACCTGATAAGTTAGTGAATGTAAGTTTTTTGTTTTCTACAAAATAAACTTGACACACTGTGTATAGGTTGGAAGAAGGCTTAAGAAAGTTTTCACATGCAATTTATAGGACCTCTGTCTCACAGTGAAAAGACACAGGTTGGTTCTTTACCTATCAGTCTTCAAACCCTGGCAAGCTGTGAAAATATTTAACATCCAGCTTATCTGAAGTAGTGAATGTTAACATTAAGGGTCACTCTTCAGCACTCTCCATGAATGTGTGTATTATTTACAAAACTGTGTCAACATATACTATACCAGTAATGACAAACATACTGTAGCCCTATCCATAGTTCTATTCTTGAATAACCGGAGTGTTTAATGATCATCTGCTTTCCTCCTTTGTTTCGATAGACAGTCTGAACCCATGATGGTTGGGAGCTCTCATTAAAAATGTGCTTTACATTTGTTAGACCAAAAGTAACTTAGCTTCTTGATCAGATACATGGCAGTTTAGCAAATTAAGTATATTCAAATGTCTCAAGCTGCTGTATAAAGTATTTGTTGTTTTGTTTCTTTGGCCAAGAAGATACAAGATATATGAGTTCTACTCTTTCCCTGCATTAGAAGAGATGTCAGTACTTATTTTGTTCTGGCAATGTTATTGTTCTTATCATTGAATGTATTTTCTGTGAATGTAAAATGACACTAATTTCCTGGCAAGCTAGCAACGCCTGCTACATTTTTTCACTCCGAGTTTGTGAAATAGAATTATAGTAGGTCTGCAAGAGTCAATTTAATTAGGTTTAGTATTATATGTACTATAGTTCAGGAAGCAAACGTAAGCGCTACTGCTTACATCAATATTAGATCATAACAATGACATGGTTGTGAAAACTGAAAATACTTGCATGGCACAGTGTACTCTTTATTTAATATTAATATGTACTTCAATAAATAAATGCAATAAATAAAAGGCACATATTAGGTAGAGTTTGAGTTTTGTTATTGCCCAAATCCATTTTGCCCATTGTTACTCTTGAACCATAGAGCTTACAGTTGAAATAGCCTTCAATAATTCAAATGATATAAGCTACATAATAAAGTTATGTTCCTTTTTAGCTTAAATATGCTTGTTGAAGTTTTCTCTTCATCACAGTTTACTTACCTAAATATTAAATGGGTGAAGATTTTTCTGAATGTTAAATAATGAAGGAATATTTGCTGTCTAAAAGGGAACTCAAATCCCCAGGGTATCAGAAGCCATTGCCATCCACTAATTACAGTTTTCCTGGCGAAATACTGCATATGCAAACTTGAACCTGGGCCATTTGTGAGGTAATATTATAAACTGAGATGCCACTATTCTCTCCCATGTAAGAATGTGAAATGCATTAAATGTGCCGTGTGTAGTAAAGTTAAGTGAAATTTACACAGTTCATCATTGTGTCCTTATGGCAGCTGGATTTTATAAAGACCCTTAGAGTGACTTAATTAGTCATGTTCATTTGTTCCAGGAAGGTTTTATTTCACCATTAAATGGTTTTAATATTCTCCTTAATGAAATTTTGGAAACATATAAGAACAGTACGGTTGTCCTTGTTCTTAAAAGTACTAGCCCACAACATTCTTTAGGTGTGTGACTAGTGTTTAAAACATTTGCTTTCAGGTGTGTATATGGATCTAGTGGAGCACAGCAGCCAGTTATTAGCACAACACAAAGTGCTAGAGTGAAAGAGCTTAGTTCAAGGTCTTTTGTGCCAGATAATCAGTTGCTGTGCCTGTTGTTGAATCCCTGTGACTGAGTCAAGCAGAAATTGTAAAGGGATGAGTCTCGGTCATAGGCATTATTCTGCTTTTAAAGTCTTTGCACTCTGGGTTTTGTGGTCTCCTGTCTACTATAACAATATTTCAGCATTCTCCATAATTGTGATACAGTTACAAAACTGATATTTTCATTTGCTCAAATACATTTTTTCTTCTTTTATAATCAGTGCAACCATTTTGAACTTGAATGCTTTCCATGTTCTTTTCAGCTTCAGTGTCGAACTTGATCTACCTGTTTAGTGGAAGTGAGAGGAGGCACACACTGTATTTAACTATGTCAGACGATTAAGGCCTGTGATTGAAGGATTAGGTGACGACTGATCTGGGTTAAATTTAACACCTCTTCAAAGCTCCATTAAAGTATGCCTCCCAAGACACTCTTTCTCTGTCTCTCTTGCTCACGTGCACTTTTCTAAGTACTGTTTCATTAATTTGCCTAATGAATCACTCGGTGCAGAAAAGGGGCTTTGTAGATCTAAGGGGAATTGTTGAGGCTGCTCACACATTTCTTCTTATTAATGAAAACCACAGCTTTTAGTCTTTTACTTCTAGGCCTGTAACCTCCAAAAGTGGTCACTGATAATGTAGTTCGATAAAGAAAAGATTCAAAAGCTATAGTTTTCATGTCATGATTCTTCTAATTTATATTATAGATATCACTTTCCCTCAGTGGTCAAAAGATATAACTCATTTAGTTTCACATATTCAGTGGGGCTGTTTCATGATGTGATATTTAATGACTTACACAAAGCAGCTAACAGAGTTTGGCCTAAATATAATATGATAGATTAACTAGTACTGGACATTATTTGTCGCAATCCAGATAAAGAAATATTAAGGCCTGTTACCTCTGTAACTTTATAGCCCTTCTTCTGTCTAAGAGTTACTGAAGACTATGTAATGGTGTGAATCGGGGACCTCATGTATAAAGCTATGCGTAGAATTCATACTAAAACATGGCGTATGGACAAAAACAGAAATGTGTAGACGCAAAAAAATCCAGATGCATAAATCTGTGCATACGTTCACATGACTATGCCTCTTTCTTTTTTTTTTTTTTGGAAATAAATATTTTCAATTTGCAAGAGTAACTATTCTAACTGGAAAACCTGTAAAAGTAATTGATGTAATGCAAGCAAATGGTGTAGTTTTCTTACTTTTTTTTATTATATTCTTAATATGGCACACATTCATTTAGAATTCCAGTGTGTATAATACATTTTTAAAATACAATTGAGACCTAAAATAATCTGCAAAAATCCTGTACACACTCACTTAGACGTTTTTAACATGCCTTAGCATCCATATGGACAAGTCTAAATACAGTAAGATGAGCTGGCATCAAATATGGCAATAGTAAAACAAATCTTCCTCACAACACCATATACTTTTGCCAGACTTGTTGCAATACACTGTCAATCAATCAAGCTCATAGGATTTAATATTACAATCACAATTTTCATCACTTTTTTCATGTCTTGAATAGGTATAAGGTAATTGCTTTGTTGGAGTCATCAGGTGGGCACCATGCTTCATCTGTTTTTTGTTGATAGGCCCATAACACCTTCATAGGGCTCAACAGTACCACCTTGTGTCTTATGTGCTCACCCCTCCACTGTTTACCCAATGCTTGTCATTTTGCTGCCCAGTTGGGATCTTTCCTTTTCAGTCATATCCAGTTGCTGCTTCGTTCAGCAGCTTCTGAAAGCAACTCGACAGCCTGTTGAAAGGCCTGCCCTCATACTCCCATCCCTTTCAGAAGTCTTTTTGTTGGTGAGCCCTTTACACCCTACCACTGTCCGGAGCACCTGGATACACCAGCCACTTTGTTCTGCCTCAGCTGCTATGTCTGCATACCTAAGAATTTTAAAATGAGGGAGGGAGGGCATTGGTGGTACATCTTTCTTTCACAGAAATTGTCGGTTGTAGTAGAACCTGGTTATACCTGGTGCAGCGACCTTGGACCATTACTTATTTTACTGCCAATGATGATGTCTCTCTGCCCCCTCTTGCTGCTGAACCTCAGCAGCCACAAGCTGTCTTCTCTGGGTAGACGATGCCCTATGCCATGCGGGTTGACTTGCTCCTAAACCAACACCACTTCTTCCTTGTTGCAACTGAGACACAATGTCTTTTGTATCAAAGAACAAATATTGCTGGCTGTACAGCATCAGGCAGAGTTCGCTTCCACACTGTTGCCTGTCTAGGAGCAGTCACTCATATTGCAGCATGTTGAGACTCTGTCAGAGTCGAGTCCAGCCTTACTTTGGTACATTTGTACTCCTCCGTGAGGCTTGAGACAGACAGCTCCAAAATCTCTAAGCTCTAAATCAGTGTCCTCTTTTTGTGTGTCTTATTTCTGTATTTTTGTTCCTGTTTTATAAGATCTTTTTATACCTATAGAGCCTTTCTTCATGTGTTTTCTTCAACCTGTATCAAAGCAGGTTATAATTCAGAAGTGGGAAACTTAAGTCTTAATTTTTCTGACTTGTGACTTGCTTGAGAATATCTACAAAATGACTTCACTTACACTTGCTTTTTGATGACTTACAAAAGTCATAGCGGCACAATTATTATTATTATTATTTCAAATTACATTTCTTTGAATTACTTCCTGTTAATATACTGTGAGTCCTCAATACCTGAATAAATTATCAGGTCTAATCTGCATGTTGTATTTACTTCGCAAATAATTAAGTAGCAGGATTTGAGGGTCAAAAATCACTGACATGAGAATATCTTCAAACTTTGTCATTTCAAGATTCAAACAGAAAGAGAGTTGACCTCAACTGTAATTTATTTGTGATTATTCCAACCAATGTACCACTTCAGCCTCAGAACCCTCTTCCTATATTCTCAACTTCATATCAATTCTACTGAACCTATTTCACGGTGCCCCTTTCCAATTCCAGTCCATGCTTTGCTGTGCTGATTCAAGTCGCCCACTGCTTACAATGGATGCGAGTGTGAGTCCTGTTGTCATAAATAATGTAAAGCTGACTGACAGACTTGCTCACTTGTCAACAAAAATACTATTTCCTGAAATTTGGCAGGCTACGGCTGTATTTATCTGCTAAGAAAGGACATTTTGATGTACATTAGTAATAGGAGTAATATCGCCCTCAAATATAGAAAAACTAAATAATCCAAAATCTCAAAAACACTTTGACTGATTTAATTGAATCTTGAAGATGTTATAGAAAATTATCTGACACATGTTCTCTTTAGTCAGTATTTTTTGGTTAATAAAGTTGTAGCAAGTTTTTTCACTTTAGCTATGATTGCTTGGAACACAGCTCCATTATACAAGCTGAGGCTGTAGAGAAGTGCACTGCATGAATATCTGGGTTGGCTGAAGCAATCTAACTGACTCTCCCCATTGTTTGAAGTGGCAGTGAGAACACTGTCAGTTCCTTTATCCAGTACACTTGCAGTCAGGAAGGGGTAATAATGCAGATGTTTTATTTATAAATACTTTAAGAGATAATAATACATTTTGTTTATATAGCATAAAACTTAATTTTGTGCAAGTGCAAAGCATTCTTAGTGATGGGGATTGTTAAAATGAGTTACGTATAAATTGTTTTATAAATATGTAGGAATATACAGTATAAAGAAATAATTTTAAAATGAGAGCTGATTATGTTAATATACTCTGGATTGACATAGCCTTTAAATAAATTATTAGACACAGTGCACTTAAGTGGAAACTATGGAAAATCCATATTAAAGTAAAACATTTATTTTAAATAACAGTTGCTGTTATTTCTTACAAGGAATTGTTTTCTCTGAGAAGAGTCTATTCTCACTTTACATTTGAATATATGTTACATTGTGATAATTAGATTTTTTGCAGATATTTGTGAAAAGTTATTACACTTAACATTATACAGTAAATGTGATGACAGATGATTTTAAAATTGCACATTGTAAAATAAAAACGTAATGCATTGCAACATAGTTCACATCAAGGGTTTAACAATCAAGGGAGCGACAGAGAGAGTTTGGCTACATTGGTTGGGTTTGCCCCTTTCGTAATATTTTGCAGCAGAAATTCTTGTATATAGGCTTAAAGGTGTCTTGTGGTTTTCAGCTCCCATTTTGCATAATGTTGAAGTATTTTGACTGCACTCCAGCTAAACTCTTGGCCAGTTCAATATGTTGGGTGAACATTCTGTTAACACCTGTGGGTGGCTGGAAACAGAGCTGCAATTCTAGTCATTGCCACTGGTAGCCTACAAGGCTCTATTATGGAAAAAACATAGCAAATATAGTAGTGCATTTATTTTGTAAGCTGTAGAATTGGTACAATGAAAAAGAAGTATTGAAACAATTTAACAAATGTTAACAATCGTTTCTTATCAACATTTTAATACTTTATGAACTAAAACATAAAAAACAACTATAACATATGTACATAAAAAACAAATGGCAACTGAACTTTATTTATGTTGATTATAGTTTTCATTGTATACTGTAATTTCTATAGCAGTTGTCATAATGCAAAGTTCTGCAAACACCAGTACACTGCTGTAAGTCGAGAACCTGCTTTGGGCTAGTTATAGTCTGGATGGACATGAAAGCACTTTTTAATATCTTCTTGTAAAAGTACCATAAATAGCAATAGTTCCTCATGGTTTTGATCTCCGTTTTTCTTTCTGTATGTAGACTTAATAAAGGTGCTTTGAATATCCCATCTTGACATGTCTATCCTTTGCTTGTGCACAGTGTTCTCTTCCTGTGTGTGATCACATTCTCTTTACATAAAGAAGGCTTTTCACATGTTATCTCTTGTGGCTTCTACTTGCTTAACTTGTTCTGTTAGATGGGAATGGGGAGAGCATAGTGTGCAGTTAAAAAAGTAGACTAAAACTAGGTTTCCAAGTCTAATCTCCAATTGCACTTGAACCCTTCTGTAAACAGTTTGCAGGGTCTTTTTGTGGTGTTTATTCAATTTCCTCTCCAATTTAAAAGACACAGATGCAGCAAATTAAAATTAAACCATTAACATGGCAACTGTAGCCTTTGCCTGCATGACATGAGACTGATTTACAGTAATTCAAAGTATTAGTATCTCTTAATCGGGCTTACATTAGTTTTAAATTTTGCATGAAAACTATAAATTTTGTCCTGTGAAATTGCGTTCTTTGCATATATTTTCAAGGTAATGGGTAATTATTTAAAGATAATTATTGCCTGGTTGTATTAGGCTGTTCGCTGTATTTCAGGGTTCACTGTACTACATAATAAATTTTTAATTGTGTATTGTCACCACCAGTGTAAACTACCTAGTAGGCTGGAAGTCTATAAATCTTTCCTTATATTGCTGCTCAGTGGTAGCGTTTTTCATATATTTGGCACTCTGATTTAATGGGTCCGTGGCTCTAATCAGATGGCCAATTTTTAAATAAATAATCACTGCACTTGTGGCTTAAGGATGGGGCGTGGTAGTATGGCGGGAGCGGTTCCTGGGCATGATGCAGACGTGGGCATTTCCGCACTGATGTGCACAGGTATGGGATCCCAAGTGTCCGGAATTGATTATCTCATAGATCTTGACTCCATCTTGTGGGTGGCTTAGTGAAGAATAGTGATCCCGGTGTGCTATTCAACTTGATCTCATAGTGGAAACTCACCATATAAAGTCAACTAATCTACCTGTGCTTAAATCGCAAAAAGTAAATACACTATTTGTTTTTGGTTTAAACTACTGGACACATGTAGGTTAGTTGACTTGCTTAGGGTCACACAGTTAGACAGAGATAAATTGCCACTACACCATATTACCATCTCCATTATCTTAACATTGCATTGCCCATATTATGATAATTTGATGTCATCTAGTACACTCTTTTCACTGAATGTCTGGGTAATTTCTTACTTACTTGGATTCATCATTCTTGCAACATGTAAAGGCATAAAGAAATTCAATTTTTTAGTATCATTTGCAGCTATAGAAAGATCGTTGAGTGAATCTTTGTCACATAACTGTTTTCAGTGATTTTGAAGTTTAATTTGTTTTTAGATCAAGTATATTTAGCTGTAAGCCTACAGGAGAAAATAATAGTAAACTGCGAGCCAGTTACCTTCAATGTAGCATGTTTTGCAGATTAAAGCACTGTATGTGTTCATTTGCCATTGAGGTGTGGCTTTACTGTTTGACCTGTTTAGTTTATTTTTAAAGATCCTATTTTTAATGTTATAGAACCTTTGCAAGATATTACCTAAGTACCTCTGTTCAAAAATAAATATTTTTTTTTCTGAACCTTTTTTTAAAAGTCCTTTTTAACTTGCATGTCTGTATGTTACATCTCCCAGTCTCTCCCTGTTCAATAAGTATTTTTACATGTATGTTTATTTTATATTACTTTATATATTTATTTCTAGCTTTCCTTCAATAATTTCACTTTTAAACTTTATAACATGTTTAAACCATTATTTTAGTAAAGGAAGTTATTCCACAGAGTTTTATTGAATACAGACAAGGCATCAGTCTGCTTGGCTCATATATTAGTACAGTCTTTTTCCTTTTTCTTATTGAGTTAGACTCTTCCTGAAATTTTATTTGGAATTTGACCCAACTATGTACCCATTTAACAACAGCAACCTGGACCTGCTGTATTTTAATGCTAATGCCTTTGGGTGTATATCTGGACAGATCTGACCATCTTACTGCCTCCTAGAAGCAGTAAGTAAGTAAGCAGTGTTATTGACAGCAACAGCTCTCTAGTATCCAGGCCAGAAGTTCTTATGTGTGTTTAAGGTTTTGTTGTGTGTTATATCATTTATATATACAGTATATATATTTTTTTTTCTCTGTCTCTCTGGAGCTTTTGCAAAGTTTTAAATATCTGTCTACCTAAAGTTTATTGTAATTCTTACTGATGTGTCTTCTCAGAACAATAACAATAATACAATATCAACAAAAACACATACACAAAAATAAGTACATTCCATTCATTACCAGACATATGATTTATAATGCACATTGCTTTTTACACATGAACATGGCCTATATTACTGCCACTTGGCTTTTTACTTTACTTACTTTCAAAAGTGTATTCCTCAAGGAAGGTACAACACAAATTCTTGAACGCTGTCCAAAGAGGGATTCATCTGTATACTTTGTGAGCTACATTACATAACCAAACAAAAAACAATAGAGCTTCATTAGGGCTATAAGAGGAGTGTCCCTCAGTTCAAACAAGAATCCTATGTTGTCTTTTTATTTTCTAACTTTACGAAAAAAACTTGAATGGTTGATTCAGATAACATTGAATGTCAAGCTTTTCTGCTGTTTACTTGTATTGTGTTGCTAACCCATGACTGCTGTTTTAGGACATTCAGCTTAAGTGCATAAATCCCATTGTTGCAGCGTGTATTGTGGTAGAGAGTCAAGCCCCTTGTCAGTATGCAGTGATTCTGATAAAGCACTGGGTGTAATTTTTGCTTAAAACATATAAACCTGCACAGTATGGAGAAGCCATACACAGTTTTAAGTGTGTAACTTTGGCTTTCAGCCCAAGTTTGCTTACAGTTTATTACCCATTTTCCTTGGCAGCCAATCAAGTAACAAAGTCCTGGCAGAACATGTTGTGAAGAACTCTCCAAAATGTTTTAACATTGCTTGGCAAATGTTCAGGTTTGTTGTGCTTTTTTTCCATAAAGCTTGTTGTACTGTACATATATTCTGCCAACTGTATTTTTTACAGTCTAAATTTTGCCTATTGATCCAGACAATAGTGAGTTAAAAAAATAAAAATAAAAACAAAGTTCAGTTTACCCTAAACTGAAAAATAACAGTTTTCAGAATTATACTTAAAAGGCCCTTTTCAGGGAACAAGTAGTGGAATAGCAACATAAGCAGCTTTTCTGAACTGATGGAAGTTAATGAAACCTTGAAAGCTGATGCAGACCATTCCTACAGGTGTCCCAATTTTTGCTGATTACTTAAAAACCCTTTGCCTGTATAAAAGCAGTGTTGACACATGCTGTGTTGCTATACTCTCTAAAGCATTATTTGGACAATATTGCACTTAATGTTACTTTCATAATTGCAAGAACCAGGCAATTAACAAAGGAAGACAAGCAGACTATTTTAACCTGTAAAAATGTAGGCCTTTCCCCAATAGGAAGTGTGAGCTCATCAAGTCAACGCTGACTTAAATGTAATAATCAGTTTTGGGTAGGATGATTGATGGTTGTATTCCTCACTTGCACATTCAATCTTATTTGCACTAGCCAATTTTAAAGACCACTTTTATCCTAATATATATTTACTGTAGTTCTGCTATATGTCTGAAAGTTGATCACTGCATCAAAACGTTAATGTGCTGAACTTGACATGCTAATTTAATATATTAATCTTCCACAGGGGCAGGTTGCTTCAACTTTTCACTACCCTTTTTACAATTTGGTTAATGAAATTTAAGTGCTGACCTGCTTATGGGATGAGACAAATTAGGCTTGTGGCAAACACAGTAATGTCTACGTTCCCAGTGTGTTTTTAATATTTATTTATAATGTACTTTCTTTGTTTATTCAGCTGACACTTATTCAAAGCACAGGCAAGGTGTATATCTTAGTTCAGTACAGTCAGTTAAAGAGACTACCTTAGTGCAATGTAGAGAGATGACCAATCTTGGCAGCCTTTTACGTAGTTGCTTTTATTCATTAGGTCAGCCTAATAGAGGACCTGAACGATGTTACTATGCAGGCTAACCTAAACACTTTCTGTCCTGAATAAATTTTTTTTCTAGAATACTCATTATTAAATTTAGATGTTTGAAGCATCAGAGATAATTTCAGAGTAATTATTTTGATTCTAGTAGGCTTTTGGAATTCTGTTATTCTTGTGTAAATGTTATTATTTTCACTTTACTTTTTTGTACTGACATTTTTTGGTACCACTTTGGTAATCTTTTGGGTGCCAGGGCAGTAATTCTGGAAGTTGCATTGTATGATGTCACCAGCACAACACTTTAAATAGATAGTAACATGTGCCTGATGCAGCCAAGGTTGTGAATAGTAAAACTTAAGTGTGGTGGTGTTTCTGAGTGTTTTATGTGTTAATATCTCTTCTCAGTACAAGTTTGCTTAGCATTTTGATTTAGGTGTCTGAATTTTTGGATTTTCATTAGTGATTCACGCTACATTTTTGATTATGATCCATCTGATAAATACTCTGCCATGTCCTACAACAAGCAAAACACTGTAAGTGAATGAAGCCTTACAATTATTTAGCATAATGTAAGTCCTTGTTGATGTATGGCATGTGTTGGACTTTTTTCAGGAGCTTGGTGGCCTCAAAAAGTGATATTAGGTTATGTTTACCTTTATAAAGTGACATTCTTTAAGCTGCAGTTGAGGTGGTTGGTCTTCATATCTGACTGTATCTTTGCTATTTCCACAGTTTTCTATTTGGCAGCACAGATAGTTGTCAATCTGGACATAAGATTGATGGATTTTCTAACATTTTTTTTTGTAAATTATTTTTTATAATTATTAATACTGTTTCTGCCAAACCTTTAACAGCTTCACGAATCCTTTCTTCATCCATGTTATGTTACGTCATGAGTGAGAGCCTCTTCCAGTGTTCATTATGAGAGTAGGATTTGCACTGGTAGAGTTTGAGCACTCGTGCTTTTTCTGTTTCAACATTTTAGCCTGTTAATAATAAATATTGACAGAAAAAGGAGTTCAGTGTGGTTTCGTCACCCCTTTGTGGAAGTTCGTATAAAGCAGCACATCGTGAGTCCCAATACAGAGGCTTTGGAGATTAATTGGATTCGAAGCCAGCGCGCAGCAGTAGAGCACCTGCAGTGAATACCAGTTACAATGGTATAACTTAAAGTTGCATGTGATCGCATTCATTTTCTTTTGTCCCTCATACTACTTGATCACCTCCATTTTTGTGTTGAGATCATTTGCCTTTTGTTCCTTTAATTGTAAGATAAATGTAACTAAATGTAGTCAAATCTGCTGCAGGTAATAATCTGAGACAGAGAGATGAACGAGTCATAGCATACAGAGAATTTGTGGTGAAAACTGTCATTTGCCCGGGAGAAAAGGTAGCTGTCGTAAGTTGAATGCTCATAAAGCGCACAGATTGTAAGTCGATGCCTATACTATCTGTAATCGAATTTTCTACAATTTATACAATTTTCCGGTTTTGCTCGGAACATTCATCGTCGAGAAATTGCTTTGATTAAAGTAAGACTCATGTAGAGCCTCATGGCATACTGGCACTGAAACTGATGAACAACCTGTCATATTACATACGTCTTGAGAAAGACTGATTTTATATGATTGATTTTATGAGCAAAGTAGGATCCTAGGGCTCATGCCAACCAAGTCATTGTTCCAAATGCCCCTTGGATTCTGATGTCCTTTTTTATTTACTTGCTTGTTTTTTTTTCCTTTTTAATTGCTCCCTAGAACACAATCATTTATTGAGCACCCTTCACTGCCCCCCACATTACTTTAAGTAAGCTCTTGACTTTGTTAACACCTGTATATGGACATTTCTTCATTTAATTAGCTGTGTGCTTGTGGTGTAAAGTGTTTTTCTCTTTAATGAGGTCAGTAAGGTGGTTGTGTTTTTCAGGGCAGTCAAGCCTTATTCAGTGCATGTGTCATCCCTGTAGCCACTTTTTTTTTTTCCCTTAGTCGATTTCTTTCCCCTCCTTTTCATATACTTTACTGATAGTGTCATCAGACACTTCATGTCCATGGGTCTCCATCCATTGGCTGGCAGTTGTTAAGCACAATGCCGTCATTCATTAGCCAATTAGTACAGGCTGGTGCGGTTGCCAGTGCTTTCGAACTCGCAGCAGGTTGAGGAAGCCTATTCAACATAATTGCCTCATTGGTTTGTGCTTGCTTTACTGTGGTAATGATATACTCTCAGCAAGCACTGTTTGCCCCAGTTTTTTTTTAACAGATTGGGGTGATGACAGCTATATGAAGGTGTGTAGGATGCCAACTGTTAGCACCTTTTAAGATTTTTTGCTGCTTTCATTTAGGGGTTACTGAGGTCAAGAGGCTTGTGAGATCAGCAGCCTCTTTTGCTCCCTTCCACTATGAAATAAGAAGCATTGCAAACATTTTTTGCTCTGGGCCTCTGAGAGCTTCAATAGAAAAGCTGCTGATCTGTCCCCTGTCTATTGTCACATGTACCGGGTACATTACATTATATCTAATGCAGCGCCACCCATGGTATAAAAGAAGCTTGTTGGACCAAGTATATGGGGCTTTGTATTGAGAAAGCACACAGCTGCTCTTTGGTTTCTCAGTTTGTAAGAAATATTTTACAGGATGTCAGTCCCTCTTTAGATTTTGGTTCAAATAAAAACTAACAAGAGAGAATTAAGATCATGTGTGAAAGACAGCAAAATCCATTTTTACTGTCAGGTTTTGTTCTCCTTTTCTCAAAATGGGTGTCATTGATCTTTGCCCACATCCGCTCACACCCACAATTTCTCCGAGCACCTAATTTATTTGCTAGTGAGTGCTTCCTCCAAGCTTAATTTCCACATTCGTCTTCAATGGAGACTTAAGAGTGTAACTATTCTTTTAATTGCATGTGGATTCAGTACAAGCAAGTAAGGCTTGTCCAAGCTTCCTCATCTTGTCCCATTTAAAAGTACCAGCTCCATACTGTTTCCTGTGTGTTGAATAAGCCACCAGTACTTATCAACGTCACTGTGTCTCTGCTGTGACTTAATCTTGTACCTAATCCTGTTACCTTCTTGTTATTGAAACCTTTTTTTAGATCTAGAAACTTGTCAGCTGCCCTGTGAATCTTTGGATTAATACACAAAGATTTGCCTGTACTGTTCAAATGAAAAGTTTATTCATAAAATTGAAGCACTGCATTAACTTAATTGATTATAGTTGCCTTGTTGTAATTCGCTAGGAAAATTGTTCTGAATATATAAAGGAAGTAAATGCACATTAAAATTGTTACTTTTTTTTTCCATATACTTGAATGCCAGTTCCTCGGCTTTCCATATGTTCAATGAAAAGCACTTACATATTACAAATGAACACTTTTATCAAAGGTGATTTTTTTCTTTCCAGTTTTTATGAAACAAAACTATCATTTGTAAATATGTAATATAGATATCACAGTTTTAATTTCAATATTTTTCATTTCAGCCTCTGTGACTTAAGTCAACAATATGCACTGCATCTGCCAATTTTATATTGCCTGCCCTACAAGCTTCTAGTTTCATCCTAATAGCCCTAGAGCAATGATTGATTTTCCCTCAAAATTTCCTTTGTGTTATCAAGGCCAATCCTTCAGCTTAAATAGCATCCTTTAACAAAACACATGAGATAATTACAACTTTACTACAGCTATCTATTTAATTGACTGACACGTCAGTGATTGCATTGGCTCACCTTTTTTTGTTGTGAGACTGCACACCCTAAGCTGCTTTTACACTTGCGCATCAACCTTAAGTCACATCAGATATTAATAACCAGGCTAGATTTGTTTGTTGTCAACAATGCACATGTATGGGCTCTTAAAGAAACATGGGTAGAGAGCTGGTGCTTGAGACCTGCCTTTTAAATAAACAGAGTGTGGATTCTGAAGTGACCAAGTGGCTTTTTGATGTATCATTACTTCATGGACAATTAATGCACTGCTGCTTTACTTACCACATAATCTCTTCCACGTTCACCCTAGCTTTTTGTGTCAAGTATTCAAAATTAGTTTGCATCTCAAAATAACTCAGCTCTAATATATAGACTCTCTTCCACCCTGCTTAATCACTTTCATGCTACCTGGGTTACCACTTAGGCAGCCTTGTGATTTTGAAATAGCTTTCAAGGACAGTTGTTTAAACTAAGATAATTTCTTATGTGCTTTGTAATGAATAAACCTTCTCATGAGGTTTTTAGGGCACCAGAGGCAATTGATTAATCAATGCATCATTTTTCTTAGTTATAAGAGTACAGTATACAGCTGGTGTCACTGTAGAAAAAGTCATCTTCACTGGATGGGGTGTCAAACTCGCATCCTGGAAGGCCACAGATTTCTGTACAAGTTGATTTTGTAATCTGATGCTAATTCTACCCTCTGATCAAATTCTGCTACTTTTAATTAGGCTTCTTTATTCTCCTTTTTTCAAACATAACTGCAGTTTTAAAGCCACTCACTTTAAGTTTTAGCTGTTTGAGATTTTTGGTGTCAGCATGAATAGAAATAACAGAATACCTCCCAGAAGAGACAGGATATAAATCTGTTAGGTCGGATGTTTAAAGGTTTCTTACTGCCATTTTTTGTGCAGTATTTAGTGATCATAAATGATAAAGTGGTTATTTATCTAAGGATCTCAACATTATGATTTAAACTTACTTATAGCACATCCACTGTCATCAATACAGATATGTTTGAGCCCCCATTAAGCTGGATTACATGATTTTCTAAAAAGCCATATAGGGCTTCCTGGTGCAGCATGGTGGTTACTTCCATTTTACTTTGGCAGGACTGACTAAGGGTTTAATCAGGAGATATTCCTTTCCTACTGACTCCTGCATTACTGGGTGATGTTTTCTATGGTTTTCCTGGACTGTGCTAATAAACTGCAGTTCACAACTTGATATATTTCTGTGTTGGTTTTTGGTGGACTTTGTAATTTGTCCAAGATCTGTCTCAGTTAAAACTTCAGAATAAAGTAGTTGTTATCAGGTTTAGCTCTTGCTGAGTGTGGATTTCAAACATTTTCACACCTCAGATGTGCTGACTGGGGGACAATACTGAGCAGGTTTATGGTTTTGATTGAGAAGGTTTACTCTGATGTTTGTCAGATTGCCAATTTTCTTGTTCTATATAAAACTTGACACTTTACCTGTTCCCTGACCACCACTCCCCACAGGTTCTGGAAACATTTACCATTGTGTGCAATAACCTCTTCCGATCTGGACCATGTTTTGAACATCTGTAGTTTTGCACCACATCCTTTTGCCAGTAAACCACAAAAATGAAAAAGACAAAGGAAAATTTATCTTGCAGAATCTTTTGTTTTTACTTGTTTTGTTTTAATGACAATAACCACATGTATTTGGCATGATGCCAACAATTGTACTTTGTGAAAGTTTCAATAACCTTTGGAAGATAGCAGTGACTTTATTTTGTTAAATTCTTTAGTTATTCCAGAGTGGACCAACTGTCTGGCTAGATGTTGTTTAGAATAAGCATGGGGCTGTAGCCATACTACTGCTGAGTTTGTCATATTCAATGATTTGTTGAGCTCGCAGAGAAGTGAACCTAATGACTTTAGTTTTCTGAGAAGCTTGTGGACTTTATGTAGCAAGTCAATGAATTAACATTTCACCTTTAGTATGAATTGCTGTGTTTGACTGGTGGCACGTGACTTGTTGTTTGCTGCCTCATTTACCAAAGCAGTAACAGCTTGTTCTGTTGAATATTCTTTGAGTTGTTTGACCTTGCTTTATATATTAAAATGAAGGATGGCAATGGTTATTAAAAATGCATATCTTTTGCAGAATGTGTGGTCCAAGGCTGTTAAAAAAAAAAAAAAAAAAAAAACAACTTTTTTTTATAGCATTTACACCAACCTTGTGTGTGGGAATGTCAAGTCTGGCTCAGATTTCAGGTTTTACAGAATGCCCTTGTGTATCTTATGTCATTCTCTCTCAGGGTTCTTTTTGTGTGTGTGTGTGTGTGTGTGTGTGTATATATATATATATATATATATATATATATATATATAT